>CATPAC010000222.1:0-106000 GCA_954871275.1 Leptopterna dolabrata
TAATTATATGAATTATCTCATTCTTGCAGTAAAAAATCGGAAAAAAAGGTATCCCTATGTAAAAGTCACGCGGATCTCAATTTTCTATCTTATTCAGTCATTGGAGGAGGTATGACTAGAGTGGGGGTAATTAGTTATGATTATCTCATTCTTACAGTAAAAAATCGGAGAAAAAAGTATCATTATGTAAAAATCAAGCGGATCTCAATTTTCAAGCTTCTTCTGTTATGGGAGGTGGTAGTACTAGTAGTGGGGGTAATTAGATGAATTATCTCATTCTTGCAGTAAAAAATTGGGGAAAAAGGTATCATTATGTAGAAATCACGCGGATTTCGATTTTCAAGCTTATTCTGTTATGGGAGGTGGTAGGACTAGTAGTGGGGGTAATTATATGAATTATCTCATTCTTGCAGTAAAAAATCGGAAAAAAAGGTATCCCTATGTAAAAATCACGCGGATTTCGATATTCAAGATTATTCTGTCATGGGAGGAGGTAGGACTAGAGTGGGGGTAATTAGTTATGATTATTTCATTCTTACAGTAAAAAATCGAAGAAAAAAAGTATCATTATGTAAAAATCACGCGGATCTCAATTTTCAAGCTTATTCTGTTATGGGAGGTGGTAGGACTAGTAGTGGGGGTAATTAGATGAATTATCTCATTCTTGCAGTAAAAAATTGGGGAAAAAGGTATCATTATGTAGAAATCACGCGGATCTCAATTTTCTAGCTTATTCTGTTATGGGACGTCGTAGGACTAGTAGTGGGGGTAATTATATGAATTATCTCATTCTTGCAGTAAAAAATCGGAAAAAAAGGTATCCCTATGTAAAAATCACGCGGATTTCGATATTCAAGATTATTCTGTCATGGGAGGAGGTAGGACTAGAGTGGGGGTAATTAGTTATGATTATTTCATTCTTACAGTAAAAAATCGGAGAAAAAAAGTAACATTATGTAAAAATCACGCGGATCTCAATTTTCAAGGTTATTCTGTTATGGGAGGCGGTAGGACTAGTAGTGGGGGTAATTATATGAATTATCTCATTCTTGCAGTAAAAAATCGGAAAAAAAGGTATCCCTATGTAAAAGTCACGCGGATCTCAATTTTCTATCTTATTCAGTCATGGGAGGAGGTATGACTAGAGTGGGGGTAATTAGTTATGATTATCTCATTCTTACAGTAAAAAATCGGAGAAAAAAAGTATCATTATGTAAAAATCACGCGGATCTCAATTTTCTATCTTATTCAGTCATTGGAGGAGGTATGACTAGAGTGGGGGTAATTAGTTATGATTATCTCATTCTTACAGTAAAAAATCGGAGAAAAAAGTATCATTATGTAAAAATCAAGCGGATCTCAATTTTCAAGCTTCTTCTGTTATGGGAGGTGGTAGTACTAGTAGTGGGGGTAATTAGATGAATTATCTCATTCTAGCAGTAAAAAATTGGGGAAAAAGGTATCATTATGTAGAAATCACGCGGATTTCGATTTTCAAGCTTATTCTGTTATGGGAGGTGGTAGGACTAGTAGTGGGGGTAATTATATGAATTATCTCATTCTTGCAGTAAAAAATCGGAAAAAAAGGTATCCCTATGTAAAAATCACGCGGATTTCCATATTCAAGATTATTCTGTCATGGGAGGAGGTAGGACTAGAGTGGGGGTAATTAGTTATGATTATTTCATTCTTACAGTAAAAAATCGGAGAAAAAAAGTATCATTATGTAAAAATCACGCGGATCTCAATTTTCAAGCTTATTCTGTTATGGGAGGTGGTAGGACTAGTAGTGGGGGTAATTAGATGAATTATCTCATTCTTGCAGTAAAAAATTGGGGAAAAAGGTATCATTATGTAGAAATCACGCGGATCTCAATTTTCTAGCTTATTCTGTTATGGGACGTCGTAGGACTAGTAGTGGGGGTAATTATATGAATTATCTCATTCTTGCAGTAAAAAATCGGAAAAAAAGGTATCCCTACGTAAAAATCACGCGGATTTCGATATTCAAGATTATTCTGTCATGGGAGGAGGTAGGACTAGAGTGGGGGTAATTAGTTATGATTATTTCATTCTTACAGTAAAAAATCGGAGAAAAAAAGTATCATTATGTAAAAATCACGCGGATCTCAATTTTCAAGCTTATTCTGTTATGGGAGGTGGTAGGACTAGTAGTGGGGGTAATTAGATGAATTATCTCATTCTTGCAGTAAAAAATTGGGGAAAAAGGTATTGTGATGAATTTAGAATTTTCATCACGGCGGTGTGGAAATAAGGAGAGTGAGTGAATTTAGGTGAGGAAGGAAAAGTCGCAGGCGGCTGTAGTCAACCGAACATCTACGACTTTAGGAGGAGAGAGAGGTGGATGAGGGAATTTCACCTAGGCGGCTGTAGTCAACCGTTCATCTAGGTGAAGGAGAGGAAAGGAGAGGTCCCTTGTCTAGGCGGCTGTATTCAACCGATCATCTAGACAAGGAGGAAGAGGAGAGGAGGTGAATTTCCCAGGCGGCTGTAGTCAACCGATCATCTGGGAGGTAAGGTAAGAGAGAGAAGAGAGAGCTGGTTAGAGGAAGTGTCGAATGAAGCTTGAGCGCCAGGATCCGGGGTTTTATAGTACTTGGGGGCCTCTCCCTCCAGCTCCTTGCAGGGAGCTGGTAGTGGGGCCCCAGGTTGAGTAACCCTGGGTTCTGTCGCCTGTCCCCACTCATATCTTTATTTACGGAGCTTTAGTTTGGCGTTTGAATGTTGGTGAGAACTTAATAATATAGGAGTGTTCCCGGGAGGGACTCACGACAGGTATCATTATGTAGAAATCACGCGGATTTCGATTTTCAAGCTTATTCTGTTATGGGAGGTGGTAGGACTAGTAGTGGGGGTAATTAGATGAATTATCTCATTCTTGCAGTAAAAAATTGGGGAAAAAGGTATCATTATGTAGAAATCACGCGGATCTCAATTTTCAAGCTTATTCTGTTATGGGACGTCGTAGGACTAGTAGAGGGGGTAATTATATGAATTATCTCATTCTTGCAGTAAAAAATCGGAAAAAAAGGTATCCCTATGTAAAAATCACGCGGATTTCGATATTCAAGATTATTCTGTCATGGGAGGAGGTAGGACTAGAGTGGGGGTAATTAGTTATGATTATTTCATTCTTACAGTAAAAAATCGGAGAAAAAAGTATCATTATGTAAAAATCACGCGGATCTCAATTTTCAAGCTTATTCTGTTATGGGAGGTGGTAGGACTAGTAGTGGGGGTAATTATATGAATTATCTCATTCTTGCAGTAAAAAATCGGAAAAAAAGGTATCCCTATGTAAAAATCACGCAGATTTCGATTTTCAAGCTTATTCTGTTATGGGAGGTGGTAGGACTAGTAGTGGGGGTAATTAGATGAATTATCTCATTCTTGCAGTAAAAAATTGGGGAAAAAGGTATCATTATGTAGAAATCACGCGGATTTCGATTTTCAAGCTTATTCTGTTATGGGAGGTGGTAGGACTAGTAGTGGGGGTAATTATATGAATTATCTCATTCTTGCAGTAAAAAATCGGGGGAAAAGGTATCATTATGTAAAAATCACGCGGATTTCGATATTCAAGATTATTCTGTCATGGGAGGAGGTAGGACTAGAGTGGGGGTAATTAGTTATGATTATCTCATTCTTACAGTAAAAAATCGGAGAAAAAAAGTATCATTATGTAAAAATCACGCGGATCTCAATTTCCAAGCTTATTCTGTTATGGGAGGTGGTAGTACTAGTAGTGGGGGTAATTAGATGAATTATCTCATTCTTGCAGTAAAAAATTGGGGAAAAAGGTATCATTATGTAAAAATCACGCAGATTTCGATTTTCAAGATTATGCCGTCATGGGAGTAGGTAGGACTAGAGTGGGGGTAATTAGTTATGATTATCTCATTCTTACAGTAAAAAACCCTGCAAATCCCTGCACAACGGTTTATTATTTTGTATAGTATACCTACCCTTCCGTTACAGATCACAGCTCTATGTATAGATAACCCGTCTATATAATATGATATGTACTATTCTATACATATTATGTAGATCGCAGACCCTCCTTAGGTTAGTACCTAACCCCGTACTCGTTACTAGGTACCTACCTAAATCACGAGTTAAATGTTGCTAAAATAATTCTGCCGATGACAAACAGTACCTAACAAAAAGAAACACACATAATGAAGTTCTGAAAAGAAATTGTTGATGAGGAGTGAAAAAAGTTGCGAAAGTACCTACCAACAAACTCCAGCCCCTTCTACGTAGATGGTATACTGAACCGTTGTGTAATAATTTACCGTTTAGTAATGATTTACCGTAGTAATAATTTACCCATCAATAATACTTCAACGTTTGTTCAAGTTTCACTACCTACCAACAAACTCCAAAAGAGCCATCATTTTTCAAATGAAATAATATCAAAGAACAACCAACTCGACTTCATACTCCGCCTATATAATCAGGTGATCCCTACCAATGATTTCATCTCCGCCAAATTTCTATTGTGGGCGCGTCTCTGGTTACGAGATTTGGTTTGAATTGTATACAATTCATTCACACTGGAGTCGAAAATGCCTGTCGGTGCAAACTTCGGGGCCTTACTGTGAACGAACGGCTGGACGTACGACGCTCCGGATGGTCTTAAAAAACTCGCAAGTTCAAGAACTATTTGAAACCGTAAAAATATTCACGTAAAAAAAATGGTATAGGCGTTTTGAAAATTTCAACCCCTATTTTGAACCCCTTAGAGATGACTCACAGTAACGTCGAGCTTCGAGGACCAACTAGACGCCGAACGGAACCTATAACCCGAATTTCATCAATTTTCTTTCATGGTAACTAAGAAAAGTGGCCCGTACGGCGTACGGCGGACAGACAGAAATATTTTTATTGCAGTTTTGGATTCTACATACCTCGAAACGTAAACCATCAAATTTTGAGGGGGGGTAAGAATTTTTTTTTTCATGCTCGATTCCAATGGTTCATTATTGAAAATAATAAACCAAAAGTATCATTATGTAAAAATCACGCGGATCTCAATTTTCAAGCTTATTCTGTTATGGGAGGTGGTAGGACTAGTAGTGGGGGTAATTATATGAATTATCTCATTCTTGCAGTAAAAAATCGTGGAAAAAGGTATCATTATGTAAAAATCACGCAGATTTCGATTTTCAAGTTTATGCCGTCATGGGAGGAGGTAGGACTAGAGTGGGGGTAATTAGTTATGATTATCTCATTCTTACAGTAAAAAATCGGAGAAAAAAGGTATCATTATGTAAAAATCACGCGGATCTCAATTTTCTATCTTATTCAGTCATTGGAGGAGGTATGACTAGAGTGGGGGTAATTAGTTATGATTATCTCATTCTTACAGTAAAAAATCGGAGAAAAAAAGTATCATCATGAAAAATCACGCGGATTTCGATATTCAAGATTATTCTCTCATGGGAGGAGGTAGGACTAGAGTGGGGGTAATTAGTTATGATTATCTCATTCTTACAGTAAAAAATCGGAGAAAAAAAGTATCATTATGTAAAAATCACGCGGATCTCAATTTTCAGGCTTATTCTGTTATGGGAGGTGGTAGGACTAGTAGTGGGGGTAATTAGTTATGATTAACTCATTCTTGCAGTAAAAAATCGGGGAAAAAGGTATCATCATGTAAAAATCACGCGGATTTCAATTTTCAAGCTTATTCTGTTATGGGACGTAGTAGGACTAGTAGTGGGGGTAATTATATGAATATTATCTCATTCTTGCAGTAAAAAATCGGGGAAAAAGGTCTCCCTATGTAAAAATCACGCGGATTTCGATTTTCCAGCTTATTCTATTGAGGGAGGTAGCAGGACTGGAGTGGGGGTAATTATATGAATCACCCTATTCCCACAGTAAAAAATCGGCGGAAAAGGGTATCATTATGTAACTGAGGAACGTACTACAAAGTGATAACTATCAGACTCGCTCTGGAAGGGTTTGAAGTTCGCGGAAAAATTGATATAAATATTCAACAACCCCATTAATCAATATTACTTATCAGTATTTGTTGATCTGGTTTTCCACCACTGGAGTAGTGGAGTGGGACATTTCAGTTTTATATCACATCTCAACTTCTCGCACCAGCATTTATGTCGTCAATAGGTCCTGGTTTAAACATAAGTAGGTAGGTACCTACGAAATTGCCTATACGTAAGCTATTCGACCAGTTATGGAAAGTGCCTCTACTTCATGTTCCTCATCATCAGTTGCCGGTTAAAATATTAGGTAAGTAAGTTTTTGTTGCAGATAAATATCCTTAGCCATAGCTACTTGATACCTACCTCAAAATGTAGATGTGAAAATGATGTAGGTATAGTTTGAGCCGTTGTCAACACTATAATCAATAATATAAGTAGTTATAGAAAAATGGGTAATAATTTAAAATTTCACCCCGTCACTCAAATGTGATTAGCTCAAATGAGATCAGAATTTCACCCAGTCACACATATGTGATGAGCTCAAATGTGATCAGAATTGAGTTCATTCGCTTTGTTTCATCACGCTGATTAAATGTAATACCTACACTAGGCAAAATGATGGCACGGAATCGGCGGGGTGAATTTTTAAATTTTCACTGAAAATTTCCTACTGGTAGGTACTGCTACGCAGGATGGAGCGGGAAAGCAATGTAACGTCGGTTTCCGAAGGTCTAACGAGATCATTCAAAATTTATTGATTACAAGAAACCTTCTAGTTGTTATACCGATTTTATCAGATTTTTAGAAATAGTTTTTGGTTTAAAAAAACAAAGTTTGCGCTAAATATCTGTACTTTTTGAAACTTGAGCAAACGTTGAAGTATTATTGATTGGTAAATTATTACACAATGGTAAATTATTACACAGCGGTAATTTATTACACAACGGTTCATTATACTATTCAAACGCAGAAGGGGCACCAACACAGGTAAATTATTACACAACGGTTTATTGTTTACCGTATGCTTCACGAATTAACTACAAATAATTAATGATTGAATGATTGAATCCCGCGCATATTATGTAGGAAACTTCAATTCCGGAGCCGGCTCCAGTACTCGATTTAGGGCTTTCATGGGGGTAGCTCGAGGGTATTGACCAATGAAAAAAGCGATCTACGCAGAAGGGGCATTTAGCCAGGTAAATAATAAACCTTTGTGTAATAATTTGCATCGTTTTTATTGCACTCTCGGATTCTACATACCTTGAAACGTAAACCATAAAATTTTTGAGGGGTTTAAAAAAAAATTTGTCTTGCTCGATTCCAAAGGTTCATTTTGAATATAATAAACCAGAACGCCTCAAATCCCTACACACCGGTTTATTACTTTGTACAGAACACCATTCTGTTACAGATCACATTTCTCTGTATCACAGCTCTCACCCTTCTATTTATAATATATTTTGTACTATTCTATACATATTATGTAGATTGCAGACCCTCCGTACCTTAGTACCTAACCCTGTACTCGTTACAAGGTTCCTACGTAAATGAAGTGTTAAATGTTGCTAAAATAATATTCTGCCGATGACAAACAGTAGCGAAAATGGAAAAAAGAAAAATACAAGTAATGAAGTTGTGAAGGGAAATTTTAAGTGAACAAACATTCGGTCCTGGCTGGGCTCCGATCTCGGGACCCGCTGCTTGTGAGTTCGACCGCTAAACCACTGAGCTATATTATAGTCTAGCTATCAGCAAAACAGCGGAAAACGCTGAACCTGTTTACACAAAGGTTTATTATTTACCTGTAACCTGTATAGATGCCCCTTCTGAGTGGATCACTGTTTTCTGTGGTCAATGCCTACCCTCCAGGAGAGCCCTAAATCGAGTACTAGAGTACCCCGAAATTAATGTTTCATACAAATGCGCGGGATTCAGTAATTCAATCATTAATTATTTGTAGTTATTCGTGAAGCATAAGGGTGTTTTCGCGAGTCATTGCATTTTCCAGTCGGCAACTGACCCAAAATTTACTAGCAACGTAATCCAACAAATTCACTCTTAAATTGTAGTTCTAATACCCTGGTACCTACTTACGAAGAGGTACCACATAATTCGTATAATTGACCCAGATAACCAGGTCATTAATCTTATGACCTGACAGAGGAATGATTTCAACACAGAGGAATGATAATGTCATAGAATTTTTATTGAACGTTTGAATTAAAGTAATTAAAATAATTCATTTCATTAATTTAACGTTCTTACTTAAGCGCTTCTTGATATACTGATCTCGCTCCTTTTTAGCCAATTTTCAAAGAAAATGAAGCTATTGCAATAAGTCCAAAATTTTCAGAATGAGTTCCTGAAATTTTGTTGATCGACAAATCCGTTTCAGAGCATCCTGAATTCATCCCTAGATTTTAATAAACATTTATGTGTATTATGTACATATTAAATGTATTTATATAGGAATATATTTATTTATGCGTAACGCCAGAGATATCTGACCTTGGGTACACGAATAAAATTCCAAATTTCGCCAAAAGGTTCGTATTGCCAAACAAAAGGATGCATTTGAAGATGAGCAGTTTAAAAAATGCTAAGCGGATCAAAAATCGGTAAAACAGATCAACTGTATAAAATAATTGAAAGTGGTATTGAAGGGTGAGCAAAGACAGAAAAATACTACTTCAGTGGTTTACATACAGTAGAAGGGGTCAAATTTGGATTTTTGGGGGGTCAAAATTGATATTAAAGGCTAAAATCAATACCCCTATTAATTCACCTTACGTTGTTTGGGATCGTGATTCACTACAGAAAGAGGGACTGTTTCGGTTTTAAAAATATGTTTCTAAAATAAGAGTGGGTCAAACTTATGGCTCAAGTCAGCAAAATATCGCTGAGATCACGTAAAAATTATATAATTTTACATAAGTGTTATGGCTTCTCGTTATATCATCTTTTTACACAGTAGCACGAATATTTCTTTAAAAATTCGCTCTTATAGCCATGCTGATGATTGGAAATAAATGCTCAGTTTTTCCCTGAAAATTGGGTCGTTTTTCTTTGGCTTCGTTCCTCCTTCATTCTCGTTCTCGCTTCTCTCTCAGCACTGCCTCTCGACTCTTATTATTGGCTTGTAAGAAGGAGCATGACTACATTTTGATAAATTTAGTGATAAAGTCCCCCGCTTCTCCATAAGAAAAGTATACCTACAGAAAGCAAAAGCGCATAGGTATGTAACTTACAAAAATGCCTATTTTACTAAATAAATATACCTTATCCTTCCAGCACAGGAATGAAAGACTTATTCTGTTATGGGAGGCGGTAGGACTAGAGTGGGGGTAATTATGTATGAATTTTATTATTTTAGAGTAAAAAACCGGGGGAAAAAGGTATCAAGTTTAATCATTTGTGGGAGGTGGTTGGATTAGAGTGGGGGTAATTATAATATGAACTATCTCATTCGTACAGTAAAAACGTCTGCCAATTCGAGTAGGCAGTATAGCCTCCTCACACGAACGTTTTTATATCCTCATCCAGAATTATAAATACTACATTAGTTAGCTTACTGTTACTATTATAAGTTCTTGAAAATCGTTTTCTTCATTGAAAGAGACAATAAGGGTATTCATAGTCCTCACTTTATTTAAAGTAAATGCTTAAGTGAACAAAAAGGAAGCATCTTCCACTTGGGCTATTCATAGTCAGTGATAAAGGAAAGGCTTAAGTCGTCCTTTAGTATTTACTTTATTCCTATTTCATAGACAATAAGTAAAGAAAAATTTTTACTTGCTGGCCTAAATAAGTAGAAAAAAATGAGGTACGTCGAAAGGTACCTTAAGCATTTCCTTATTGATCGTTTGCACTGTTCTCTTTTCATTTACGTCATCTTTTCAGTGTCATCGTTCTCGGCATTCTTGTTTCTTTTCCCAAGTTTTTTTTATCTTTTTTTTTATACGATGGATTACGAAATTTTGTTTGACTTCGATGAGTGGGATGACGAGATCGATGTAACGAAGAGCATGCGGGTGATGCATACCGGCTTCATTTTCGGTTTAAAAAATTCTTTCTTCGCACACATGCTCCATTTGGGCCCTAGTTGTGTCCCAAAACTTTGCAACCCGATCGGAATACACCCAAGGGTGTTATGAGCGAAAATGTGTATGAAAATAGGTATTTTTTGTGTTATAGTAACATGAGCTTTTCAGTATCGGTTTCCATGTTTTTGTGGGACGAGAAGACGAATATGAAGTCGATTTTGACCGAGGAGTGGAAAATTGAGGTTCTACCAAAGGTTCTGCTCCCAAAATCGATTTTTTATGAACCAGAAACCTGGGAAACTTTCTCAAATCACCATCAGTTTGTATAACAACACTAGAAAAAGTGT
The DNA here is from genome assembly GCA_954871275.1 of Leptopterna dolabrata. Classification (NCBI taxonomy): domain Eukaryota; kingdom Metazoa; phylum Arthropoda; class Insecta; order Hemiptera; family Miridae; genus Leptopterna; species Leptopterna dolabrata. The sequence goes on from CATPAC010000222.1 coordinate 10,366, forward strand.
CAACAGGTGAATCAAGGCAATTAAATGGCACTTTCAATGATCAAAGATAATTTGAAAAAAAAAATTTGTTTTTTGGGGGCCAAAATTGGTGGAAACAATCAGAAATAGCTATTTCAATTATTTCACATTAAAGAAACAATAAATGAACAGCCAAAATTTCGGTGTATCCAGTAGAATAATAAATCCATGTGACAAGGACTTGGTTTATCAATTTCCTTTGCATTTTGTAAATGTTCACTCTTCGAAGTAATCCTAACGTGAGCAGGGAGTTTGCCATCGATTTTGATAGTTCCTTAAAAATTGTTCCAAAAGTTTCCAATTTGTGCATTATTGACCAACTTTATGACTTCAACTACTAATAAGATTCTGCCTAACCAAAAGTAGGATAAAACCCAATTATTTCCTTTTTCGAAGACCAGTTGGTAGTTGATTCCACTGAAAAGGCAAACCAAGGAACTACAGTAAGAACGTAATTTATATTTAAAAGGATAAGTAAACAAAGTTAAAGGGGGAGTAAAAACAAAAGGGAAGAAGGAGGGAATAGAAGGGAGGAGTAATACAGAAGGGAAAGGGAGAAGTAAACACACGTCAATACACCTAAACGCCAGCGCCAAGTGTATAGGTAATAGAAAAGTTTTCAAAATAAAACAAAGGTTGCTTGCTCCACTATTTACTTGTCCTGACACAGGGAGGATGCTGGACAACGGCGGTCACAACAACGGAAAACCAACAGAACGGCACGGCTAATAGCCGAGGACATATAACTAAACAAACACACACACCCTGCCAGAACTGCCAACTTACGCTCAAACCAGAGAGTTGGGAAAAATTTTGACTTGAATAAAGATTTTTCTTAATTTTACAAAGCAAAAGAAAAAATGTGACTTAAGTAAATATTTATCTTTACTTCGGGGAGTAATGTCTATGAAAGCGAAATCAGATAAAGCATTTCCTTAAGAAATTATTTTACTTTCAGAAGTAAATTGACGATAATCACTCTTCAATTGAAATTCTTTGGTTGTGTGCGACTGTAATTTACTGGTCAGCCTTCGGCTTGATTATAATAAATATAAGCAAGAAAAATACCTTCCTCCCTGTTACATGCTGTAGCATCTCACCGCTGTTGAAAAATGTCGCACAAGCAGCAATGAGGAGTAACCATGACTAATGTTTATATATTTTTTTATATGAAAGTAGATTCCATTCTACGAATTTTGGGACCAACCACAATCTCTACGACGAACAGATTTTCTTACACCACATGATTTTCCACCACCCTTTTTCTCCCAGAACCCATGCCTTCTCATTTTTACCCAACAGTCCCACAAATGCTTCACATCAAAAAATTTCAGCTTTGCAAGATGAACAAGAAACGTGGATCTTCAGTTTGATGCTTTCAATGTGTTTGACTGATATGCAATCCCGCTTATCGTTTTTGTCTGAAAAGTTTTTTAATGGGCACAATAGGAAGATAATGAACCAAAACAGGGTGGACTAGAGTGGGGGTAATTATATGAATTGTTTCATTTTTACAGTACAAAATACGTGAAAAAAGGAATCACTTTGTAAAAATCTCCCAAAATTCTATATTCTAATTCGCAGAATTCTATAACAGTGGGTAATGATATGACTTATCGTATTCTAACAATATAGGTCCGGAAAAAAAGGTTTCATTGTATAACAATCACGCGGATTTCAATTTTCAGGCTTACTAGGTTACGGGTGGTGACTTGATAGGAGCGGGTAATTATATGAATTATCGTATTCTAACAGTTAAAGTCCGGGAAAAAGGTTTCATTGCATAACAATTATTACGCGGATTTCAATTTCCAGGCTTAAGTTGAGTTACGCGGGGAGTTGAGAAGAGTGGGGTAGGTACCTATTGACGTTTAAAAATAACTAATAGGCTCGGAAGGGGTGTTTCATTATGGCGGAAAAAACATGTATGACAATTTCGTAAACACACACACGCTCTCGCGCACACACACGCACACACCCCTATAGTTTTTTTCACAGATTTGGATTCAGGAAGGTCTGAAACGTATTTAAATGTTGTTCTTTTCATTCTCAGCTGAGTGTTGTCTTCTGACCAGATGAAATACATAAGGACGTCTGTTACTGCTGAGGGACGAACTAAAAATCACTATAGACTCGCTGCGGAAGGGTTTTAAACTTGCGGAAAAATTGTTATAAATATTCAACAAACCAAATAATCAATATTACTACTCAATATTACTAACCAACATTTGCTGATCTTGTTTTCCACAATTGAAGCGGTGGAGTGAGAAATTTCAGTTTTATATCACATTTCAGCGTTTCGCACCAGCATTTACCTCATCATCAGGCGCTGGTTAAACGTAAGTAGGTACCTACCTACCAAATGTTCTATACATAGGGCATCTATTCGACCAGTTATGGAAAGTGCCTCTACTTCATGTACTTCATCGTCAGTTGCCGATTTAAATATTAGGTAAGTGTTTGTTAGGGATATCTCTAGTCATAACTATTTGATACCTCAAAATTTAGATGTGAAAATGATGAATAGTTTAAGCATTGCCAACAGTATAATTATATGGGCAGTTATAGAAAAATGGAAAACAATTTAAAATTTCACCCAGTCACACATATGTGATGAGCTCAAATGTGATCAGAATTGAGTTCATTCGCTTTGTTTCATCACGCTGATTAAATGTAATACCTACACTAGGCAAAAAGATGGCACGGAATTGGCGGGGTGAATTTTTAAATTTTCACTGAAAATTTCCTACTGATAGATACTGCTACGCAGGATGGAGCGGGAAAACAATGTAACGTCGGTTTCCGAAGGTCTAACGAGATCATTCAAAATTTATTGATTACAAGAAACCTTCTAGTTGTTATAATGATTTTATCAGATTTTTAGAAACAGTCTTTGGTTTAAAAAAAAAGTTTTGCGCTAAATATGCCTCACCTCACCTTCAACAAGTTAGTGAGGTTGAACACCAGCCCCGTCACATGTGCCTTCAATATATTTAGTACCCCGTACGTCTTTTTTCTTTATCTGGGAAGGGTTCCATGATGAAAATGGTATTCAGATTACTAAATTGCTATCGGTAGGTAGGTAGTTCTGCACAGTAATACGGTTAAAGGATAATCATGATTACTTATTTGACAATGGGCAATAAAAAAATTAACGAAATAAAATAAACCAAAAAAAACTATATAGGTATATCCGCTGAGTAATGTGTATCAGTTGAGTACAGAGAAAAAGAACGAAATTACTATAGCTTGCCTTTGCTTGACTGTTGATTGGGGTCTAGTGAGGTCTGGTAACACGTGAGGAGGGCGTTCCACCTTTTTCTCCCTGGAGTCTCTTTGATGTTAGCCAAATTTAGAAAATTTATCGTTTCATGCTCTTGCACTCATCGCGCTGATTAAAAAAAAAAAAATAATAAACCAAAATTCTGCCAAGTCGGGTAGGCTAGCTTAGGGAGACTAGCTTCCCTGCTTATTGTAACACGGACGTATAGAATCAGTTGTAAAAAAATTATGGCTCAAAATTATTGAATAGCAACAAATATAGTAAGTAATCATAAATTACCTAATATTATGCGTAAATGATTTAAGTAAACATTTATTCAACATATCACGTTCGCGTATTGAAATCCGTGTGATTTTCATACAGTGATAGGTACCTTTATTCACGGGTTTTAAACTGCAAGACTGAAGTAATCCACATAATTACCCTCACTCAAGTCCTACCACCTCCCATAAGAGAATAAGAGTTTGAAAACTGAAATCCCGAGAATTTTACACAATAATACCCCCCCCCCCCCCCGCCACCCCACAAGAAATTCTATACTGTAAGGATGAAGTAATTCATATAACTACTCCTACTCCTGAAAAAGAATAAGCTTGAAAAAATAAATCCGCGTGATTTATACATAATGATAACTTCATAACTTCCCCCCCACCCACCCCACTGATTTTATGCAATAAGAATGAGATAAATCATATATTTACCCCCGCTACTAGTCCTACCACCTTACGTAACAGAAAATGCTTGAAAATGGAAATCTGCTTGATTCTTACACAGTGATACCTTTTTCCAAGGATTTTATACGGCAATAATGAGGTAATTCATATAATTACTCGCACTTTATTCCTAGCATCTCCTGTAACAGAATAAGTTTGAAAATCGAAATCCGCGTGATTTTTACACAATGATACCTTTATTCACGGTTTTATACTGCAAGAGTGAGGTAATTCATATAATTACCCCCACTCTAGTCCTACCTCCTCCCATGACAGAATAAGTTTGAAAATTTAAATCTCCGTGAATTTTAAACAATTATACCTTTTCCCTCCGATTTTATACTGTGAGAATGAGGTAATTCATATAATTACCCCCACTCCTGAAACAGAACAAGCTTGAAAAACGAAATCAGCGTGATATCTACACCTTCATTCATCTTTTTTCCCCCGATTTTATAATATAAAGATGAGATAAATCAAATAATTACCTCCACTCTAGTCTTACCACCTCCTGTAACACGATAAGCTTGAAAATTCAAAAATTTAAAAAACCCCTCGAATTTTAAACAATGATACCTTTTAGAGAGAATTCATGAATAATTACCCCCACTCTAGTCCCACCACCTCTCATAACAGAATACGCTTAAAATGTGAAATCTGTGTGATTTTTACATAATGCTACTTTTTTCCGGGATTTATTAAGCAAAATAAGATAATTCACAAATAATTACACCCACTCCAGTCCTACCATCTCCCTTAAAATAAGACTGAAACTTGAAATCCACTCATTTTACATAACGATACCTTTTTTCCACGATTTTTTATTGTAAAAATGAGATGATTCATAAATAATTACCCCCACACCAGTCCAGCCACCTCCCATAACAGAATAAGCTTGAAAATGGAAATCCGGGTGGTTTTTACGTAATGATACCCCTTTTACTCTAAGAATAAGATAATTCATATATAATTACCCCCACTCTAGTCCAACAACCTCCCATAACAGAATAAGCTTGGAAATTGAAATCAGTGTGATTTTTACAGAATGACTCCTTTTTCCCCGATTTTTCCTATAAGAATGAGAAAATTCATATAATTACCCCCACTACTAGTCCTACCACCTCCCATAACAAAATAAGCTTGAAAATCGAAATCTGCGTGGTTTTTACGTAATGACACCCTTTTTCCCGAGTTTCTAACTGTAAGAATGAAATAAGTCATAAATAATTACCTCCACTCTATTCCAACTATCTCCCATAACAGAATAAGCTTGAAAATGGAAATCTGCGTGATTTTTACAGAATGACTCCTGTTTCCCCGATTTTTTCTGTAAGAATGAGATAATTCATATAATTACCCCCACTACTAGTCCTACCACCCCCCATAACAAAATAAGCTTGAAAATCGAAATCCGCGTGGTTTTTACGTAGTGATACCGTTTTTCCCGAGTTTTTAACTGTAAGAATGAGATAAGTCATAAATAATTACCCCCACTCTAGTCCAACAACCTCCCATAACAGAATAAGCTTGAAAATGGAAATCTGCGTGATTTTTACAGAATGACTCCTTTTTCCCCGATTTTTTCTGTAAGAATGAGATAATTCATATAATTACCCCCACTACTAGTCCTACCACCCCCCATAACAGAATAAGCTTGAAAATCGAAATCCGCGTGGTTTTTACGTAGTGATACCGTTTTTCCCGAGTTTTTAACTGTAAGAATGAGATAAGTCATAAATAATTACCCCCACTCTAGTCCAACAACCTCCCATAACAGAATAAGTTCGAAAATTGAATTCCGTGTGATTTTTACAGAATGACTCCTTTTTCCCCGATTTTTTCTGTAAGAATGAGAAAATTCATATAATTACCCCCACTACTAGTCTTTCCACCCCCCATAACAGAATAAGCTTGAAAATCGAATTCCGCGTGGTTTTTACGTAGTGATACCCTTTTTCCTGAGTTTTTAACTGTAAGAATGAGATAAGTCATAAATAATTACCCCCACTCTAGTCCAACAACCTCCCATAACAGAATAAGCTTGAAAATGGAAATCCGTGTGATTTTTACAGAATGACTCCTTTTTCCCCGATTTTTTCTGTAAGAATGAGAAAATTCATATAATTACCCCCACTACTAGTCCTACCACCCCCCATAACAGAATAAGCTTGAAAATCGAAATCCTTGTGGTTTTTACGTAGTGATACCGTTTTTCCCGAGTTTTTAACTGTAAGAATGAGATAAGTCATAAATAATTACCCCCACTCTAGTCCAACAACCTCCCATAACAGAATAAGCTTGAAAATGGAAATCCGTGTGATTTTTACAGAATGACTCCTTTTTCCCCGATTTTTTCTGTAAGAATGAGAAAATTCATATAATTACCCCCACTACTAGTCTTACCACCCCCCATAACAGAATAAGCTTGAAAATCGAATTCCGCGTGGTTTTTACGTAGTGATACCCTTTTTCCTGAGTTTTTAACTGTAAGAATGAGATAAGTCATAAATAATTACCCCCACTCTAGTCCAACAACCTCCCATAACAGAATAAGCTTGAAAATGGAAATCCGTGTGATTTATACATAATGACACCATTCCCCCCCCCAATTTTTTACTCTAAGAATAAGATAATTTTCATGTAATTATCCTCACTCTAGTCCCAACACCTCTCATAACAGAATGGGCTTGATAATTGAAATACGGGTGATTTTTACATAATGCTAAATTTTTTCCGGTTTTTTACTATAACAGTAAGATAATTCATAAATAATTACCCCCACTCTAGTCCAACCACCTCCTGTTAAAAAATAAGCTTGAAAATCGAAATCCTTGTGGTTTTTACGTAGTGACACCGTTTTTCCCGAGTTTTTAACTGTAAGAATGAGATAAGTCATAAATAATTACCCCCACTCTAGTCCAACAACCTCCCATAACAGAATAAGTTCGAAAATTGAAATCCGTGTGATTTTTACAGAATGACTCCTTTTTCCCCGATTTTTTCTGTAAGAATGAGAAAATTCATATAATTACCCCCACTACTAGTCTTACCACCCCCCATAACAGAATAAGCATGAAAATCGAAATCCGCGCGGTTTTTACGTAGTGATACCCTTTTTCTTGAGTTTTTAACTGTAAGAATGAGATAAGTCATAAATAATTACCCCCACTCTAGTCCAACAACCTCCCATAACAGAATAAGCTTGAAAATGGAAATCCGTGTGATTTTTACAGAATGACTCCTTTTTCCCCGATTTTTTCTGTAAGAATGAGAAAATTCATATAATTACCCCCACTACTAGTCCTACCACCCCCCATAACAGAATAAGCTTGAAAATCGAAATCCTTGTGGTTTTTACGTAGTGATACCGTTTTTCCCGAGTTTTTAACTGTAAGAATGAGATAAGTCATAAATAATTACCCCCACTCTAGTCCAACAACCTCCCATAACAGAATAAGCTTGAAAATGGAAATCCGTGTGATTTTTACAGAATGACTCCTTTTTCCCCGATTTTTTCTGTAAGAATGAGAAAATTCATATAATTACCCCCACTACTAGTCTTTCCACCCCCCATAACAGAATAAGCTTGAAAATCGAATTCCGCGTGGTTTTTACGTAGTGATACCCTTTTTCCTGAGTTTTTAACTGTAAGAATGAGATAAGTCATAAATAATTACCCCCACTCTAGTCCAACAACCTCCCATAACAGAATAAGCTTGAAAATGGAAATCCGTGTGATTTATACATAATGACACCATTCCCCCCCAATTTTTTACTCTAAGAATAAGATAATTTTCATGTAATTATCCTCACTCTAGTCCCAACACCTCTCATAACAGAATGGGCTTGATAATTGAAATACGGGTGATTTTTACATAATGCTAAATTTTTTCCGGTTTTTTACTATAACAGTAAGATAATTCATAAATAATTACCCCCACTCTAGTCCAACCACCTCCTGTTAAAAAATAAGCTTCAAAATTGAAATCCGCTAGATTTTTACACAATGATACCTTTTTTCACGGATTTTATGCTGTACGAATGAGATAATATGATTTGTAACACCATCTCCTATTGAACAAGTCAGTCCCAAGTCTGGAAGTACAAGTTGCAAACGTGAAGGTGGAAGGGGAAGTTTGTGTGAGGCGGGTAACAGGTCCAAGTTCTGAAGGGGATAATCTTGAAGGAATTCCTCTGTGATACGGGAATAGGGTTAATGAACACCCTGCCCTGTCTCCTTCAAGCTGAATAACACCAACCTATATGGCACACATGTCTTGCGTTATAGTCTAGCGGAGACGTCTAAAAATCTGTTCAATACAGCCGGTGTTCATTAACTCCCGGTGTTCGTTAAGGAGAGAAAACGTGTATATATATATATATATATATACATATAATTTTTGGTGTCTTTCGGCAGGGAATTCAGGATAGTCTGAAACGGATTTTGGTATAAAAATCTTTCGGAAATTCGAGTTTTAAAAATTTTGGTTGTGTAATAATTTACCAGTATAGATGCCCCTTATGCATAGATGTTTTATGGTCAATTCCTATCCTCGAGCTCCACCCAGGAAAGCCCTAAACAGAGTAGTGGAGCCGGCCTGAGAATTATAGTTAGATAAAAATGCGCGGGATTACATAATTCAATCATTAATTATTTGTAGTATTAATTATTTGATCATTAAGTATAAGGTAAATAATAAACCGTAGTGTAACAATTTACCTGTATATATCTGCGTAGATCACTGTTTTCTGTGGTCGGTACATACCCTCGTGCTCCCCCCAGAAAAGCCCTAAATCGAGTTAATAACAATAAAAGTCTACCTGTATAAAAACCAATCTATTGGCGTGTTGCTGTAAACAACATAACAGGTAGGTACTTGATAATTAGGACGTTACAGTAGTGCCTGCGCAATCGTGAATTTTTTATTTTGTTTAAATCGACGTTATTTCAGGACGATCGGACCTAAAATTCTCAAATTACCTCCGGGGTTAGATATAGGAATGTGGGTGCCATCCACAAGACCGATTATCTGGAAAGAAAGGAAGTTCATGGTAGGTAAAATATGTACAAGTGGATCGGATGAGTCCTCTTAGGAGTAAATCGAAAAATTACAAGGACAGTTTTGGGAAATTCAATTTTCGATAAAAAGCCATCCAAGTAGCATGAATTTCTTCACTTGTATTTTAGGCATTTTTATGTATTGTGGTCCAGCACATAATAGCTGCAACCTGAGGTGTCAGAACCCGAAGTTTCTACCAGTCCTGATACGTAACCTCTCGGGACACAATAAATAGATTATAACAAACAGTTCGTTATAAGTGATACTGTGGCGTATAAATACATATAAAAAAGATGAAAGTGAAGTTTTCGATTTTGAGGAGAGCTGCTACTGGTCAGCTTTTGTTTGGAGGAAATTACCAATATACGAGCGGGTAATAATAAATTAATACGTTCCGAAGTGTATAAATAAGGAGGGAGCCCTCCTGAGTTATCACCTAATAGAATACTTCAACGTTTGTTCAAGTTGCAAAAGTACCTACCAACAAAATCCAATAGATCCATCATTTTTCAAATGAAATAATATCGCAGAACAACCAACTCGACTTCATACAGCCATCCTTGATTATAATCAGGTACTCCCTCGATGTTGTGTTTCGATGTGCGCGGGTCAATTTGTGATTGTGCATTAATTCAGTGTAAAACTAGTTCAGGCAATTTCTACCTGCTAATATGATATATTTTTTTTTGTTTTATACTGTATTTCTAGAATCTTAGTAGGGAACCTATGTGAGCTGCATATTCAAAAAGTTTAAACGTTTGCCACGGCTCGTCAGGTCAAAATTTTTGAATTTTGATCACGGGAATGAATTTAGCTACTAAAATGCTAGGAGGTATACCGTTTAGAATTTCGAAATTTTGATCCAAAATTTTAAAATTTTGCCCAACTTTAAACGTTTGCCCCAACCTTATCAGTGACATATTTGATGTTCTGATATCAAATTCTGAAAGCTTATACCTTCCTCTAGATGGTATATCTTCCGGATTTTTGAAATTCGACCTTGAAATGATTTAATTGTTCTTCAGACGTTTTTCTTACCCATTCAAATCATTGATTATAAAATAAAACTAGTTGAGTCCGCTGAAAAAGTGCTCGGCGTATGCCCAGAAAAACGTAGACTTCCTCTAATCCGACACCCCACGGTCGAAAAAAAAAATTGTATCGTTTGCAAAACATCAATCATGCCTTGTTCAAGTTTTTTAGCGATCGAAAGACGTGAGGGAACACATTAGGGCGCTCATAGATGTTCGAGTTTGTTTACTTTCGAAATTCAATCGTGGCAACCCCCTAAAAGGTGCCATTTGACTAGAAAGTGAGATTCCCAAAGTTTTAGGTAGATCGGATAACATTAACCCGTGCCGCATCGAGGTTGAAGTTTAGAAAAACTCACTTTTTTTCATAATAATTGTGATGAATTTAGAATTTTCATCACGGTGGCGTGAAGGAGAGAAAAGTCGCAGGCGGCGGTAGTCCACCGATCATCTACGACTTTGGGAGTAGATAGAGGTGAGTGAGGGAATTTACCTAGGCGGCGGTAATCCACCGATCATCTAGGTGAGGAGAGGTGCTTGTCTAGGCGGTGGTAGTCCACCGATCATCTAGACAAGAGGAATAGGTAGGAGGTAAATTCCCAGGCGGCGGTAATCCACCGATCATCTGAGAGGAGGAAGGTAAGAGAGAGAGAAGAGAGAGCTGGTTAGAGGAAGTGTCGAATGAAGCTAAAGCTCCAGGATCCAGGGTTATATAGGACTTGGAGGCCTCTCCCTCCAACTCCCTGTTGGGAGTTGGTAGTGGGGCTCCAGGTTGTGTCCCCTGGATTCTGTTGCCTGTCTCCCCACTCAGATGTTTATTAGCGGAAAGTAAGTTTTACATAAGGATATTGGTGAGAGCTTTAAGGTTGCTAGTGGAGTGTTCCCGGGAGGGACTCACGACAGAGGTCCCCCCAGTTCGAACCAATGTTTGAGAAAGCTGAAGGCGCAAGGTGACAGGGGCTGAGGGCTGCGGAAAACAAAAGGGGAGCTGAAGGCGCAAGGTGACAGAAGCTGAAGGCTGATGCAAACAATTGGAGTGCTGAAGGCAGAAACGTGACAGGTCGTGACTTAATTCTAGGATTGACATATAGGGAGCATAGTTAGTTAGTAAGAGGTAAGTAGAAGTAACATAGGAGTAACATAGTAAGTAGTAAGAAGTAAGAAGTAAGATAAGTACAGGTGTAGGTGCATGATATTGACTAATATGTACAGGGTTGTTATGATTACAATGGTGATGGTGAGATAGTAGACTAATATGTACAGGGTTGTTATACAATGATGATGGTGAGATATACAGGGTTGTTATATACAATGTTGGTATTTACAAGGTTGGTATTTACAAGATTGGTATTTACAAGGTCGGTATTTACAAATTTGGGTGGAGTTGACAGATTGGAGCGGGGTGTTGAAATCCGCCGTTCCCTGGGTGTGGATAGTGTGTGGTGAATTGTAGTGAGTGTGTGGGTGGAGTGAAGTGTGTGATTGAAGTGTGTGGGTGGGTTTGGGTGGTGCCCGCTGCGGTGAGGCGGCCACGGCGGGGCTGTGAGGTTCGGTACAGTGCGTGTGGGTTAATAAAACACAAGCACCGTCCCGAAACCTCAAGGCCCCGCCGTGATTGCTCAGAGCGGGGCGGAGGACTTGGCCGCCGGGACGCGGGGAATGCGGGGACGCTCCCTCCGTCTGTTTCGCCGCCCGGGCCGTTTTGTCCCGGCGGAATCTATTGGGGATATCCCCGGCGGTGTTGGGGGGGAAGGGGGTGTTGTGGGTTTGGTGGGTTGGGGTGTTGGTGGGGGAGAATTTGAAATTGGGGGGTCGAAAATCGAAAATGGGGGGGGAGCAAGAGGGGGTTGAAATTCGGGGGGCGGGGTTTTGTTGAAGACGGGGGGAGGGGGGGGGGCATGAGTTCCGCGAGGCGGAACTCGTGTAGGATTGAGGACATGAGAGGGTCGACGGGGATGTAAGGAGGGTGTACCCCGGTGGCTTGTGCTGCGCGAAATTCGCGCAGTATGCGCCACTGGGGGTACTTCCACCGCCGGGGCCGGGGAGGTAACCCGGAGATCCGTGGCGGAACAAATATAAGCGGTGATGTCGGCCCGGGCGAAGGGGGTGGGGGGGAGAGCGGGTCCGGGACGAAAACGTCCCGGAGTATGGCCGCCATTTCCGGATCCGAATCGAAATCCGGAAACGGCGACGGGGGAGACTGTTGAGGTTGAGAGAGATGGTGCATGGGTAACAGACGGCGGGAGACTGATGGCTGATGTTGCTTGAGGGAGCACAGGGGCGGGTTTGCAGCGGGCGAAAGGTACGGTGTGGGGTTTCCCGTACATTAGCAGGGTCGCGGTGGTCGGTGTTGTGCGGATGACTTGAAAGGGCCCGGCATAAAGGGGCTGAAAGGTTTTATGCATGCCGGGCTCTTTCAAGTACATGTGCGTGGATGTGTAAAAGCGTTTGGGGTAAGTGGTGTCGTTTGTCGGTGTTGAGGTCTGTAGCGGTTCCCTGTTAATGGACGGGGTGTTGTGTGGAGGGAAAATGTCGGCCGGTAAGCGAATAGGGTCTCGGAAAGCGTGTTGTGCGGGACTTGTGTTGTCTGAAGGACGGGCGGAAGTGCGGAGGCTAAGTAATACGTAGGGGAGGGTTTTGGTCCATGAGGGGGATGCGGCTGATGTGGAGATGGCTTGCTTGAGGACCGAGTGCCACCGCTCTATTTTCCCGTTGGATTGGGGGTGATAAGGAGTGGTGCGGATTTTTTGAATCCCGGGGGAACGGAGCAGGTCGGCAAAGTGGGCTGATCCAAACTGCCTCCCCTGATCGACCGTGAGTGTCCGCGGACAGCCGTAGCGGCTGATCCATTGATTGAGGAAGGCCGTGGCGACGGCGTCCGCGGTAATGTGGGCGAGTGGGATACACTCAACCCAATTGGTCGCACGGTCGATCATGGTGAGGCAGTACCTCTTCCCCTCGGAGGGGGGAAGAGGGCCGACCAGATCCAGGTGGACATGTTCCCACGGGAGGGAGTCGGGAATGGGTTGAGGAGGTACATGGGGGTGAGCCGAGACCTCAAAGTGCTGGCACCTCTGGCACCCCAGAACCCAGGTACGGATATCTGTGTTCATGTGGGGCCAGAAGTACCGCGTCTTGATCAGATCCCGGCTCGCCCGAATGCCGGGATGATGGAGGGAGTGGTAATGGAGGAACAACTGCCGCCTCAGCTCCGGCGGGACGTAAGGGCGCGGTGAATCGGCCGTTACGTCGCACCAGAGATCGAGGGGCGGCACTTGTTCCAATTTGGAGGCGGAGATGAGGTTGGAGAGTGCGGGGTCGGAAGTTGGAGTTTGGTGAGTTTTGAGGGTTTGTGGCGAAGGGAAAGGCAGTAACTCCGCCACCGGCGCGGGGGTGGGGCGGGAGAGGGCGTCTGCTTCGCAGTTGTCGGCCCCCGGCAAATAACGAATATCGGACGTAAATTGTCCGATAAATTCGAGTTGCCGGAGGCGACGGGGGGAGGCGGATTTACGGTTTGGTAGGAGTGCATGTGTGAGGGGCTTATGATCAGTGATGACAGAGAACTGCCTGCCCTCCACGAAGTCACGGAAGTGTTTGATGGCTTCGTGGATGGCGAGGAGTTCTCTGTCAAAGGTGGAGTAATTTTTTTGCGTTGGGGACAGAGTTTTTGAGAAGACACCGAGGGGTTGGGGGGTGGCGCCGGTGTGTTGGTGGAGTACTGCCCCGATGGCCCAGTCAGACGCATCGGTGGTGATGGAGAGAGGAGCATGGGGATCGGGATGGGCCAATAGAGCGGCGTCTACTAGGTCCTTTTTGCAATTTTGAAAGGCGGTTGTGAGGGCGGGGGTCCAGGAAATGGGGCGGTTATCGTTTTTTTTGGCTGGTTGTGGGATAGCGTGTATGAGTGGTTGTTGGTGTTGTGCTGCGTGTTTAATGTGTCTACGATAAAAGTTCAACATACCCAGGAAACGGCGAAGTTCTGAGACAGTGCGGGGTTTTGGGAAGTCGGTGAGGGCGTGCACTTTGTCCGGGAGAGGTTTGATCCCGTCGGACGAGACTTGATGGCCGAGGCAGCGGACAGAGGGCTGGGCGAGAACGCATTTTTGAGAGTTGATGGTGAGGCCCTCGGCGGCGAAGATGTCGAGGACTTGTTTGAGGTGTGTTAGATGTTCTTTCGGGTCCCGGGAGGCGATCAATACGTCGTCCAGGAAACAGAACACGAAAGGTAGTCCCCGCAGAATATTATCCATATAACGCTGCCACGTCTGGGCAGCGTTCCGGAGGCCGAAGCCCATTTTTATGTATTCAAAGAGGCCGAAAGGTGTTATGATGGCGGTTTTGGGTACGTCGGGAGGGTATATATGAATGTGGTGGAAGGCTCTGGAGATGTCTAGGGTTGAAAATATGGCCGTGTTGTGGAGGTGTGAAGAGAAGTCTCGGAGGTGGAGGACGTTGTAGAGGTCCGGAGTGGTCTTAGCGTTCAGGTGGCGGTAATCGCCGCAGGGGCGGATATCCCCGTTGGGCTTCTGTACGATGTGTAACGGTGAAGCCCACGGGGATTTGGAGGGGCGGATAATACCATCCGCTATCAATTTATCAAAATGCCGCCGGGCTTGTGACAGTTGGAGGGGGTGGAGGCGGCGGGCTTTTGCTGAGATTGGGGGTCCGGAGGTTTCGATGTGGTGTTGTGTCTGGGCGATATGTGCGGAGGGGCGGTGCTGGGGTTTATATTGGAGGAGGAGTGTTTCAAATTGGGTGGGGGGGCGATCGACGGCGTGTATGAATCCGGGGATCGGCTTCTGGTTGGAGGGGTCGAGCAGGCGCGCGTTACGGACGTCAACCTGGAGGCCGAAATAAGCGAGGAAGTCGGCCCCCAGGATTGCCTTCTCCACGTCCGCCACGGTAAATACCCACTCGTACGCGAGCCCGCTCAGGTGGATGGACGAGCGGTACGTCCCGTACGAGGGGATGGTGGTACCGTTGGCGGCGTAGAGGAGTTGCCGGTAACAACGCGCCTGTCGCCGGAGAATATTGTTAGGGAAAATGGAGAGCGCCGCCCCTGTGTCGACGAGGAAAGGGACATTCGTCTTGGCGCATTTTAGAAAGAGGCGCTGGTGAGCTGGGGTGGAGTGCGGGAGAATGGCATCGGCGGTGGGTGGATGCGTTGGTGGTGGTTGGTCCCCTGCGAAGGAGACGCGGGGCGGTTTCTTGCCGTTCCGGGGAGGGGGAACGGTGGCGTCGGCTGGGGGGCTGGTCCTCTTGGTAGCAGGAGGGGCGGTTCCGTTCCGGAGAGGGGGAACGGTAGTGGCGGCGTGAGTGGCGGCCGGAGGGGGAGTTGCCCTGGAGGCGGGCGTGAGGGGTTGTTCCGTGGTGGGGGAACGTGAGTGGCGGCCGGAGGGGGTTTGTCCCTGGAGGCCGGTGAGGAGGGGCCGTTCCGTGGTGGGGGAACGGTAGCGGCGGCGCGAGTGGCGGCCGGAAGGGTGGCTGCCCTGGAGGCGGGCGTGGAGGGGCCGTTCCGAGGCGGGGGAACGGTTGATGGTGGGGTGAGGGTCTTGGCGGCGCTGGCAGGCGCGGCCGGGAGGTTGGCAGCCGTGGCGGCGGCGTAGGAGGGGTAACGAGGTTTGGTGGTGGTGGTGTGAATGCGGGCGGGGAGGGGTTTGTCACGGTCCCCCCCGTGTTGGCGAGGAGGGGGGCCCGCCGGGTTTACCGGCGGGCGGCCGCGTTTCCCTGCTTGGAGGTGAAGGAGCAGGGGGGCTGGCATTTGCCGGCCTCCCCACCGAAGTTAACGTGATAGAAACATCGGTGGGGGGGGTCAGCTGGGAGGTAGGCGGCCCGGGAGGGGCGCACGGAGGTGGAGGGGGCCGCTGTTGCTGGGGACCGTCCCCTGCGTTGGTGAGGGGGGGAAGTGGTGCGGCGGTCGGGTGAGCGCTGGCGTTGGCGGTCGATGGAGGGGGCTGGCCGGCGCTCGTTGGAGAGGGAGCGGCGCCGGTTTAGGGAGGGGGGCCGGCGGCGGTCTCGTGACGGCGTCCGGTCTCGCCGCGGGGTGGGGATGCGGGGTGCGCCGACTTCCGTGACGCCGGCGGCTGCGGTGAGATCATGGACCGTGTCGGCGAGCCGCAGGAGCGGTTCGTCTGGGCCGTCAAGGTGGCTGGCGAGCGCCATTTGCATGGGGTGTGGTAGGGCTCGCAGCCAGAACGTCCGTGCGATGTCGGCCGTCAATACGTCGTGCAGCTGATGACGTAGACGGCGGTAGAGGTGGGAGGGCTTCAGATCGCCGAGGTGCTGTGGTTGGGCGAGCGCTGCGACCCGTGCGATCTTTGACGGTTGGTACAGCGAGACGAGGCGGGTGCGGAGGTCATCGTATGCGGCCGTGGCGTCGGGCGAGATGTCCGACGTCTGTAGGAGGATCTCGTACGGAAGCAGCGAAATAATGCGGGAGTAACGGGTCCGCTGGCTGCGGATGTTGGCGGCCGAAAACGCAGCGTCGACTTGAAAGAACCACAGCGCGGGGTCGTGCGTGTAGAAGGGGGGTAGCGACAGCGGGAATGACGCCGAGGCCGTCCTGACGTCGGCGGCGGTGTGTGCGGCGGCTGCAGTGGCGGCGGCAGCGGCGGCGGCGGATGCGGAGGAGCCGGGTGGTGCGAGGCTGGTGAAGGGGTTTTCGGCTGCGTCAGTTGTCGCAGCGGTCGGCGGCTGCAGCAGGGATGGCCGGAGGAGCGGCGGCGTCGGTGAGTTCGGGTCCATGGCTGTAACTAAAATTCAAAAAGTTGAGGTAGTTTTGAATTTTGAAATTCGCAATCGGCGGAAGCGGAGGTGCGTTGAGAGTTGAGCGGTAGGGTTGGGCCAAGAATTGCGAATTTACACTGACTGTTTGAAATTTGAATTTAAAATTGGGGACACCGAACTAGACTGGGGCGACACATGAGGTGGTAAGAGGATAGAAAGTAGAAGGTTGGATGAACGTCGGGTTCACCACTGTGATGAATTTAGAATTTTCATCACGGTGGCGTGAAGGAGAGAAAAGTCGCAGGCGGCGGTAGTCCACCGATCATCTACGACTTTGGGAGTAGATAGAGGTGAGTGAGGGAATTTACCTAGGCGGCGGTAATCCACCGATCATCTAGGTGAGGAGAGGTGCTTGTCTAGGCGGTGGTAGTCCACCGATCATCTAGACAAGAGGAATAGGTAGGAGGTAAATTCCCAGGCGGCGGTAATCCACCGATCATCTGAGAGGAGGAAGGTAAGAGAGAGAGAAGAGAGAGCTGGTTAGAGGAAGTGTCGAATGAAGCTAAAGCTCCAGGATCCAGGGTTATATAGGACTTGGAGGCCTCTCCCTCCAACTCCCTGTTGGGAGTTGGTAGTGGGGCTCCAGGTTGTGTCCCCTGGATTCTGTTGCCTGTCTCCCCACTCAGATGTTTATTAGCGGAAAGTAAGTTTTACATAAGGATATTGGTGAGAGCTTTAAGGTTGCTAGTGGAGTGTTCCCGGGAGGGACTCACGACAATAATATTATTTCTTTCCTCTTAACATAGTAACCATTTGTCCTAGAGACTTGAAATTGGTCTTATTTTATTTGACATGTTATCTTCTTCAACTTTTACTCCGATACTTTTTTCGCTAGATCCTATAGATTTTATGTTATTCAGCTTTTCCCATCTCAAAACGGCAACAGCCATGAAGAACTTTATTTCATGTATATTTACATCTATAAAACATAAACAGGTTAATTAGACATGTATCGAAGTTATGGAATTGAAGAAATGAACTGAACTTTAAACTTGTTGGAAAATGAAACTTGTTCTGTTATGACCAAATTTCTTGGAGAAGGAACAAAGGGGATGTGAAGAATGTGGATGTGACACGTGTAATAAATCCTTCCAGCTCATTATTTAAAAGTGAGAAAGGAGGGTCGAGGGAAAGCAAGAAAGAAACAGAATCCGCACATTTCCTTGCAGAGAGAGAGAGAGAGAGAAACATGCATTTATTTGAATGTACTCCTCCTCAATCACTACACTGGTGACATCCGACGTGTACAACGCCACTCAGCGCCCGCCGTTCGTCTGCGTCGAGCACCGCCTCCGCAGCGACGATCCCCACCACGCTCGGCACACGCGCCCCCGCGTTCAGCCGTGTGGGTGAGAAGGTGAGTTTTGAGGTTAGAGCGCTGGTTGAAGGATCTATAATTACTCATATCTAATACCTACAGTGAAATCCCGCTATTACGAATCTTCAAGCGACCGGCAAAAAATCGAATTCCTAGCGGGGCATTCTAATTAGTGATACTTCGAATCAGGGGTGTCATATGAATAAAACTACCAAAAAAAACTAGGTACGTCAAAATACCGTTTACCGTATGCATGTATTTCACTTGTACGTAGGTATGTGTGGAAATGCTGCTTTCGTTTCGTAATGAGTGTGTTGCAAAAACTCTCTAATGAGGATTTCTCATTCCGCCCCCAGAATCGAATGAATCCCAGTGATTATTTCGGAATTATTTCATAAGGCATTGGACGTTCTGATTTCAGATTGAAATGGGAATGAAAAATCACGAGCGTGGTGCTAGGTTCAAAACCGAATGAAGAGAGGTGAATTGTTAGTGAAAAGGTTCAGTTTGAACTTAAAATGCTATATTAGCAGCTCTTCCTTCAGATTACAGCCAACATGAAGAATTTTTAAATACTTGATTTTCTATCAGGATTTCTATGTTCTTTCTCTGAGTCCCTATTGAGGAACCTAGATTCCTCTTGAATTCCTATATATATACACACACCTTCTATTGGTTGTACATTGTTACCCATTGTACCATCATACTCCCCGTCACTCATTGTAAATACCTATTGTATCTCGCTCTAACTATCATCCATCACCCCATAACACCCCTGGGTATATTCCGATCGGGCTGAAAAGTTTCGGGACACAACTAGGGCCCAAATGGAGCATGTGTGCGAAAGAACGACTTTTTTAGACCGAAAATGAAGCCTGTACACGTGATACGGCGTACGGCGGACGGACATTGCATTTTTGGAATCTACGCACCTTGAAACGGAAAAGAAAAAAGTTTGAGGGGGTGTTATAAAAATTTTTTGCTGAGCGAATACATAGATTATTCACAGAATAATAAACCAAAACTTAGTTCATAAGACGTCTAACGATATCGTGCCAGAACATTGGTTTCAAACCGAATGATAAGTGAGGTTTAGGTCGGAGTTTCCCAACGAATATAACTGAATCAAATAGACTTACATCAAATCCCTGCACAACGGTTTATTATTTTGTACAGAATACCCTTCTGTTACAGATCACAGCTCTCTGTATAGATAACCCGTCTATATAATATAATATGTAATACATATTATATAGATCGCAGACCCTCCGTAGGTTAGTACCTGATATCGAAATGACGTCATAAGTGGACGGCGCTGAGGGTTCCCTCCTTGTGGACGCGAGAGTGAGGGCCTTTTCCTATGACGTCATTTTGCTTTCTTTCCACTGGTTTATCGCCCACTATCAGGCATGGGATACCCCTCATATAATACTGAATGCTTCCTGCTTCCTGACCAAGCTGTAGACACCGTCTACAGTATTCTCAACAAAGCAATTTCGAAGTACGTCCTAGTAATAACCATTTCATGTATAGCAGTATGCCGGGTATAGAAAACATTCACCCAAAACTTAGGTTTCGCTACCTTGGTAGGAAATTGTAGATTTTTACTTACAGCCGAACCGTTGCAATGTTTTATAGATTTTATTTGTATGTAATGGTGATCTCACCGAAATCGTGTTTCTTTCCGACTCCCCCATAATTATATTCCAGTAGCCCTTTCCTCCTTTTTTTTCTCCGATTGTTCGATATTTAAACAGTCATTTTATTCCTTCCCAGTATTTAAAATTAAAATGGTAAGTATAATTACCATTGTATTGGCAACTTTCGAGTGTGTCAGTCGGTCAACATTAAAAAGGTCCTGATGGATACGATCAAACACGTTTCAACTGAATTATTCGCCAACAATTCCCGGGCCCTGCTACCCAAGGATTACGCCGTTCCATAATTGTCCTCTGTAGCAAAATATGACAAGCATGTTCTGTAGCAAAATATGACATTACATTCCACTAATCTATTCAGAAGTCCCAAACAACCTGCTCATTCACGGGATAGTTTCTGGGATTGTTTATCTTTTTTTGAGATAGGAATCCCTACGAGTTTTGGTACGAATTCCACGTAAATAAACATGGCAAACGGACGGTTCATCGGAACACCTACCTACCTTTGTACCATATCCCTGGTCATTTCGAGTTAGTTCACGCGAAAGCCCCGTTCTGAGTAGGTGAAAATTCCCCTCTACGCAGAAAATTGTTTAGTAATGTGCTGTTACGGTCAGAATATGAAATGTTATTATTAAATTTCTCAAGAAGGTGGAATTAAGCAGAGAGTCCTTTGTTAGTTAATTAGGAAATTTACCCTTCTTGGTGTCCTCTCCTCCTCCATTCTCTGGGCATGTCCCAGCCACGCAAGCCTTAATGATTTCGCAAAACGCTAAGGGTGACTGGAATTTTGAAAATTGGTCCGAAAAATTTAGGACGAATTTTAATATTCATTAAGCTGCAGTCACTACCTGAATCAAACTGAAAATTAAACAACTCACCTTTATGATTCATGCTTTTCGATGCAGACGATCGGCTGGACGTACAATGCTCCGGCTGGTTTCAAAAATTCTTTAGTTCAAGATCAATTTAAAAACGTCAAAAAAGCCATATATCCTCCTATTTTTAGAGGCGCGGCGTTCCGGAAATGATCAAAGATAGTTAAAAAAAGGAGCGTACCTAATTTGTGTTTTAGGGGCCAAAATTAATGGAAACCATAAGAAACATCTATTTCGATTATTACGCATGAAATAAACAATAAATGAACAGCCAACATTTCTGTAGGTGTGTCCAATAGAATAATAAACCCATGTGACAAGGACTTTGCAGCGTTTTGGTTTATTATTCTGTGAATAATACACCTATGTATTCGCTCAGCAAACAATTTTTATAACACCCCCTCAAACTTTTTTCTTTTACGTTTCAAGGTCCATAGATTCCAAAAGTGCCTCTCAACAGTAAAAAGCAAAAGACAATTGATGAGTATTTTCAGCCGTCTACTTCCAAGGAATAACGAGAGTTATATGATGTATTTTTCTACCTTTTTACATTGTACAGTACAATGTATGTAATTCAAACTGATTTTTCGATGATGACTGCGTTTTTCTCGATATTTTCCAGTAATCCGGCATTTTCGGCAATCCGGCAGTGCTCTGGTCCGATATCTGCCGGATTACAGAGGGAGTACTGTACTCGCAGTTGTGACGTCATATCTCAGGTTTTCCATGTCCCCTCCAGTGCGGGTTGAAAAACTGCCGAACCCACCTTGGAAATTCAGTTGTTTATTTTCATGCTCGAAAAGAAAAGGATGCGCCCTGTAAAAAATATTTCCTTTGAATGAAATTCTCCCGACGTCAAACCGTTCTTGCCACTCTCCAATTTACGTTGCAGAGAGAGGCAACCCCCTCCCCTGTCTGCGAGTCGAGTACTTTTCTCCACAAGTTCCAACGTCGGAAAAACGTCGATGGTAGACTCCATGTCTACCATGGTTGTAACGGGTAACGGGGAATCAGGGTTCGATTCCGGAGAGGGAGCCTGAGAAACGGCTACCACATCCAAGGAAGGCAGCAGGCACGCAAATTACCCACTCCCGGCACGGGGAGGTAGTGACAAAAAATAACGATACGGGACTCTTATGAGGCCCCGTAATCGGAATGAGTACACTTTAAATCCTTTAACAAGGATCCATTGAAGGGCAAGTCTGGTGCCAGCAGCCGCGGTAATTCCAGCTTCAATAGCGTATATTAAAGTTGTTGCGGTTAAAAAGCTCGTAGTTGGTTCTGCGTGCTACGCTGTCGGTTCGCCGCCTGCCGGTGTAACTGGCATGCCGTGTCATGTCCTGTCGGTGGCGTGCGGGAGCCTTGTCAGGCGACCGCCCTCGCCCTCAAAAGCTGGGTAGGCGCGATTTGTTCCGCTATATCTACATTAATTTTCATGTCGCGACTTGCTTTCGGTTGAGTTCAACCGTACAATCCCATGATATACCTCCACTGTTGTGAATCATTACAGTTCTCTTGGCAGACAACCAATGGAATGGGATAGAGTTCGGATGAAAGTCTCGGCTATGGTTGTTCTGTGACAGTAGGTACTTGGGCATTCGCATTGGTCACAGGTTCACTTGTTGCAGTTCCATCCTCCTGTATCTTAAGCTTCGCGAAGATACCGCTATTCGCTACAATACGAATGCGAAAGTATTCGAATACTTGAAATCTCACATCCGAATATCCTAATGAATTCAATAATCGAATGCCGCATTCGATTCTTCATTCGAATTGCCCATCACTAAGCTCAGTGTCCCCAGATGTACGATAGTCCAGGGGTGTCTGTACTTCAGACGTATAACTATAATTCAGACTCGTATTCATTGTGAATAGCGTGAAAGGGCAATGATATCCCGGCCTTCAATACGGTTCGAATGCAAAAAATATACGATTAAACTGAGATGATCCCATTGTCGAACACTTCTGTCTACATTAGGTAGAATAAACATTTAACGAAGGACCTGTTCAGAACGCTGAGTACGCCTTTACCACCAAAATGGAGTGATATAATATATCCCTTTTCTGATCACACTAGGGCAGTACTTTGATAACCGTCACCTAGCATATGACCAACTTAAACCTTTGTCAGGATTTAACAGGCCGTCCCCACCGCCGCAATCCTCCACAACGCCCTCCCCGCCCACCAACGTCTGTTCCTGCGCTGCAAAAAAACGAACATCCCCTTCCTCATCGACACAGGGGCGGCGCTATCCATATTCCCCAATAATATCCTCCGTCGTCAGGCGCGCTGCCACCGGCAACTTCTCTACGCCGCCAACGGTACCACCATCCCCTCGTACGGGGCGTACCGCTCATCCGTTTACATGAGCGGACTCGCGTACGAGTGGGACTTTACCGTGGCGGATGTGGAGAAGGCGATCCTGGGGGCCGATTTCCTAGCGTATTTCGGTCTCCAGGTCGACGTCCGGAATGCGCGCC
The DNA here is from genome assembly GCA_954871275.1 of Leptopterna dolabrata. NCBI lineage: Eukaryota > Metazoa > Arthropoda > Insecta > Hemiptera > Miridae > Leptopterna > Leptopterna dolabrata. Next base: position 33,592 of record CATPAC010000222.1, read on the forward strand.
TGATAGACCCCGCCACAAATAAACCCATACCTGGGTTTATTCGCCCGTAGCGTGTATGTAGAGCTACATTTTCGCAAAAAGTAGTCTTCCATGACAAGACACTCACCCATGCCAAGTGAGTTAGCGACTCACTGGTTAATGTGTTAACCTACTTTCGAGACAATGTAATTATACCTCTTAATTGATTCAATGAGGGGTATAAGTACAGCCACAACAGCATAGGTACCCTTTGAAATTTTCAAAGATCACAACGATTTTGTATTACTTGACAGTAAATTATTGCACTGTGGGGCTCGTAAATCTTACAGAGGCCTCAGAAAATACAGTATCCCATGTCATAATTCCTCTTCAGTAGAACTGTAGTAGACTGTATCACCCATTATCTTTACTAACCTCTGAATCCCACGGAAAATACATAAGCAACACGTAAAACAGTGGATTCCTGAGAGAGTATATTTTTTCAGTGAACTTACATGACTTCCGCTGATCTTTACTCGCATTCTGTCATTTTACCATGCCATGTTCATCTAAATAATTCGATAGTACCCACTCGACAATGTTATTTTCCAGCTGCCCCAAGACATAAGTTCATTCCTAGATTTTAGCAAAAATTTATTACGTAGATTTATGTGCCACTACAGATGATTTCTGTCCTTGGGTAGGCACATGGTAAAAATTCCAGATTTCTCCAAACCGTTTGTATTGCCAAACGAAAGGATGAGTTCGAAGATGAGCAATTTTCAAATGCCAAGGGCAAACGCCAAGCAGTGGCGCTTAGGCTTTTGTTGTAAAATGAAAATGAAGCGTGGAATTGGAATGGAGATAGACTTTTGTTGCGAAATTCGGAATGGCTCATTATGAAGTGGGCGCTTAGACCCTGTAACAGCTGTTATGTTCGTGTTACAGTTTGGGCGAATAGAGGGCGCTAAAATCGTAAAAAAGTTGAAGCTCTTGACGAGAAGTAACCAACGATACCAAAAACTCAAGAGAATTGCTCATCTTTGTACTTACCTTTCATTTGCCATTAAAAACCCTTCTCCAAACCGTTTGTATTGCCAAACGAAAGGATGAGTTCGAAGATGAGCAATTTTCAAATTCCAAATGAGTCAAATTGGAGTTTTTAGGAGCTAAATGTCGGCTAAAATTGCTATAAAAATCATTGGAAGTTGTACGGAAGGTTGAGTGAAGACAGAAAAATACCATTTCAGTTGTTTTTCACACATAATAGGGGTCAGATTTTGATTTTTTGGGGTAAAAAATTGGTATTAATGGTAAAATCAATATTAATTCACCTGACGTTGTGTGGGGTGGTTAATGACGACGGAGGTACTACCTCGATGATAAAACTATTTTGCTCAAAAGCAAGTGGGTCAAATTTGACGTTATTAGGGACAAACATCGGTAAAAATGGGTAAAATCACGAAAAGTTATAATTTTAAGAAAAGTGGTATGGATTCTCGCTATATTATCATCTTTTTACACAATATCAGGAATATTTCTTTGAAAATTCGCTCTTAAATTCATCAATAAATGGAAGCAACTTTTGCAAACGCTTGGAACAGGGACGACCCTTGGACAGCGATTTCATGTCGTCTGCAAAGCTGTGTGCTTGAGTTAGGCGGAGGATAAGATGTTGAGCCGACTTCTGCTTAATCCAGTCCCATTATAGGTACCCTTCTCAACAGTTATATCGGTACAAGTATGTTTTAGCCACGCCAATATCGATTGTATCGATTATCTCAAATACATCGATCCTTGTGGTATCGATGACGGCTCAATATGGCGTCCCGATGCCTACATCCCGGGTGCCGATATCAACTTGCAAAATGAATACGGGAAGACCATTGTAAGGACACCAAAAAATAAGAGTGACTATAACATACTTGTACCATCTATTCAAAAGTCCCAAACAACCTGCTCATTCACGGGATAGTCTTGTCTGACTGAACAATCGATACAATCGATATTGGCGGGGCTATAACATACTTGTACCGTTACATCTAGAAGCATATATACTCTGTGTACCTCAAATAATAAATTTTCAAATTGAAAAAACAATTCTAACACCACCACCACCCCCCCCCCCCCCCCTTAAAATTTGATGGTTTACGTTTCAAGGTATGTAGAATCCGCAAATGTAATAACAAAAACACTGCAAATTATTACACAACGGTTTATTATTCACCCCTCTTTTGTGTTATTCGTCGATGCTTGACTGTTTGGAATTATATTTTCTCTTGAATTCAGTTTCACGCCACTGAGCGATATTATATTAAATTAATTGAAACAGATCTTTAATTTTTTCCACGCTCGAATTGAACTACTATTCAAGAACGCTTCATTTGTTGCGCGACTAGAATTATTTTTTCAACGATTCAATAGATATAGAATATTTTTTGAAAAGATCAGAAGTGAACTACCTTCTCCCTTCGCCTTCCCAACTTCTTTTACTTTTTGATGACATTGCACTGATCGCTAGCACCGACTCGTGGGCCGCACACTAACGTCTTGTGGGCCGCATGCGGGCCGCACGTTTGACATGCCTGCTATACATACTATGTAGATCGCAAACCCTCCATAGGTTAGCACCTAACCCCGTACTCGTTACTAGGAGTTAGATACTACAGCGTTCCAATTATTTTTTGTTCCTGTGCTTACATAGGTGTTTGTAACATACCTATATTTTGGACTGACTGAGTGGAGATTTTATTTGGTATTTTGAAGCCTCTGAGAAAACTCGGTCCAAAATTCTGTTTCTACCCACACGCCGAAAATTCCACTTCTCAGAATGCCTGTGAACCCTTAAAAAATAAAAGTAAATTTTTAAGTACATTGTATCAAAAATTCCAGCTAACGATTCCAAGCCTTCTGATAAAAATGCCCTGCCTTCCTGTAACTGTACCATAAAATTCACCAACTTACCATTCAACCCTTGAAATGGCTCTAATCGAACAACTAATACGATGCGGTTCGCAACAAATCAAAATAACCGCATGAAGAACGAAATTTTTGTGTGAAAAACACGATGATTCCATCTAGAGTGCCTCAGAATTTATATTATGTGATAACGCTTTGGTTTTTAAACTGTCATATGAAACAAACACGTATTAATGTATGAATAAAACATATAGGTAAGTGGTTCTTGTCACCAGGGCCTTAATATTTGCAGTAGACGTGTCGTTTGATGATTTTATTTGGTAAAGGCCATTTTCGAGCCTTTCACCTTGAAGAGTGATTTTATTCCCTTTTTAATTTGAACGACTCCGGAAGTTAGCGTCCACTTGCGAATACAAGACCTTTGAAGGGGAGATGATAAGAGACCGTTTGGTGATTGGCATCAGAAGCGAAGCTACAAAAAAACAGTTGCTCAGCGACGCGAATTTGACCGCCACCTAGGAGGTTCATATCGTCGTTTCCCTCGGGTGGTGACATACCTTACAGACACGTCCTGACGGTCGCCGAGAAGAAAGAGTACCTCCCTGCTCCGGAAAAGCCGGATGCCGAGTCCAGACCCTCGCCCAAGTGTCACCAGGTAGGTACGTCTTGTGTCACCAGGTACGCCTTCTTTTTCTTCACATGAGCTTTCCATCTCAGCTTGCAATCGAGTGTCATGCCAAGATATTTTGCTTCATCAGCGTAGGGAACAGTTTGTGAATTGATATATATCGGGATTACTTCTATCTCCCTATTTGTGAAGTTTATGTGTGTAGATTTTGTTTCATTTAACTTTATTCTCCATCGCTTTGGGCGGCCTATAAACCACACCAGCAAGAAATTTAGACTTACATGCGCCTATTTCAACAAATATGTATTCAGGCGTATTAGTATATAGCGACTGTGATGCAAATACCACCCTAGGTGACAGGACAGTACTGACATACATCGCAACCCCTTGCGTAAAACTACTCCTGTTTTAATTTTGTATGGTATCAAGTTGGGAAAACATTGGCCGAAAATTAATTTTCAGAAAATTTTAGGCGGAGGAGGAAGATGCCGAAAACTTCGAAAATTCGCTCTTATAGCCATGCTGCATGACTGTGGTTTTTTTCTGTTTATAATTGAGACTTTTTTCAATTTAATTTAAATTTTTATCCGATTCGTGAGTAAAAACGTCCAAGTATGGATTGAGGTAGGTAGGTACCCATTGAAATGCGTTCAATATTAAGGAATTGAACTCCCGTGGGCACGAACATCTCGCACTTCATGGATGGTTCATTCGTATTCGTAGTGTCCAACGAGGTATCCGTCGAGTGTATCAACGTATGCCTCCATCGCCGAAGAGGTACAGTTACACATGCGAAAATAATATGCAGTTACATGTAGGTACATTATTTTCTATTAATGTTCTGCATGTAACTTACTTGTCAGTCAGGTATTCTAGACGGCCTTCTATTTGTTCCAGTACGCTGAGATTATATTGTTGTGGAAATAATAAGAATATTGTACGTTTAACAATAGTAAAAGCCTCTCTTTTCGTGGTATTCCGGTTTTTCCGATTTGAGAAATAGACATTGTTAAAGTACGCTGTTTATTCTATATCGCCTGACATGTCGATGAAATCCAATCAACTCCCAGTGATTTTCAATCCCAGTCAAAGCTTTTAGAAGACCACTCATTTACTGGTAATCGTACTGTTACCACCATGATTAGTATAGGCGTAAAAATGTTTATGATTACGGTTTCAAGTTTCATTCACGTAATTATGCAATTGCAGATTCCGAATCCGAACTGAGCAGGATTGTTTGTAGTATAAATATTTACCATTGTGTAATACTTTACCCATCAATAATACTTCAAAGTTTGTTCAAGTTTCACAAGTATCTACCAACAAATTCCAATAGTCCAATCTTCGCACCTTTAAGCAGGGTTCACATCCATCCGGAGCCGTCTGGAAATACGGATAAGGGAAGCTAGTGAAAAGCAGTGGAAGGGATGGAGGGGAATCGCGGAAGTTGGGAAGGCGTTCATAACCATCCCGAATTTTGGCTGACAACTCGTTTCCCGCGCTTCCTCCCACAGCTGTTTCGGTTGCCGACGCCATTCTGTATGCGGCTGTTAAGAAAAGTGAAGCAGAAAGCCAAGAACATTGGATGGAAATTCGTATGGGTTAAGAACTTTGTCGTTTATGCAAGAAAAATGGAGGGAGAACAGGCTAAGATGATCAAAACCTTTGAAGACATTGACTATATGAAGTAATCCTTGTTTGCTACCTTGGTGTATAGTAAATTTTAAAATTAGTGCTCATGAATGCGGACATAGAAAATTTACTGGGGTTGTGTTGATGCGAGGTTAAAATGCAGCTGTAATATTATATAAATGTAGTGTCTGAGATTTTCCTTCGAGTGTTTTGAGATAATGAAAAACAGTTTTTATTGATTTTATTGTAATGGTAGGTGATATATAAACATCTTTTCTGCTTTTTCCATTACAATAAAATAAATAAAAACTGTTTCCCAAAAATCTGTTCTCAAAAAACTCTAATGAAAATCTCAGACACTACATTTATATAATATAGCGGACCCGACAGACTTCGTCCTGTCATAAAGATTTCTAATGTGGCAGTTTTTTGTCTATCAACTCCGAAAATTTGCTCATACAGTCATGCTTCACGGACATTTTTTCATGATCAAAAACCGCCCATTTCCGTTAATTTCACTAAAATAATTCCAATTTGGATTTTCCATAAATTACCCGTCATACTGGCTAACAGGGGAGCTTTTGGTATAATATTCTGTGAATAATACACCTATGTATTCGCTCAGCAAAAATTTTTTATAACATCACCTCAAAAGTCCAAAATGAAAATTTCCACTAGGTACCATTTTGCGTTTCAGACATCGAGGAACGTTTTTGGTTCCGTGTCTGTCTGTCCGCATTTCCTTGTTACAGCCATAACTTCCACGATTTTGAATTGATTCAGCTCAAATTTCGAGGGATGGTGCAGATAAGGCCCCTTGAGGTCCCATAAAAATTTCAACATGATTGATCCAGCGGTACGCCCTGCGCATGCGCTAACGTTAAATTCAACAAACACGCATAACATTCACAATTTTGATTCAATTTCGCTCAAATTTTCAAGGGTTGTTTGGACAAGGCCTAGTGAGTTCCAGTATGAATTTCAGCATGATCGGACCCTCGGTGCGCTCTGCGCATGCGCTGGCGTGAAATAGATTCAATTTCCTTGTTACAGCCGTAGTAACCAAAGATTTCACCCAATTTCAATGTTATTCTCAGGGATTAAGCGGGTAGGGCCCATTGAGGTCCCATATAAATTTCAACATGATAGAGCCAGCGGTTCGCCCTGCGCATGCGCTCTGTCTGTCTGTCTGTCCTTCTATGCACGGCCAAACGGCTCGACGGATATCGACCAAATTTGGCACGAATATCCAGTAGGCTCCCAAGTTGTGCAACGTCGCATTTTCAATTCCCTGACCATAGCGGAACTATGGTCGACCATGGTCAACTCCTGAATGGCTTGACGGATATCGACCAAATTTGGCACGAATATCCAGTAGGCTCCCAAGTTGTGCAACGTCGCATTTTTAATTCCCTGACCATAGCGGAACTATGGTCGACCATGGTCAACTTCGTTAATTGAAATGGTAACCCCTATTTTTTATCGCGTATTCGTAATCTACGTGAAATTCTATCTACGATCGACCCTTCGGACTACCCCCGCGGTCGACCATAGCGCATCCATGGGCCCCTCCATGGCAACATCAGTAAAAACAGCAAGCAGATACTCGATAGATTAAAATGTATTTCTAAGGTGTTCATTGATATTTCTAATTCATTGCAATCAGTATACCCAAATTTACTGATTTTATGTTATTTTCTGTTCTCAGTTCTTGTCCAAACAACATCCGATCACTACAAACCATTTCTGAACCTATGGATAAGGTTTTTGTCGCGCAAAGTCGGTTTTCGTAGGGGGGGGTTTAGTCATGCAGGATGACATATTAGCGAATTTTAAAACTACCTCCCACAATTTCTGGTAATTTTTAGGAATTATAAGCGCCATGGAAAAAACGACCCGGACCGGACAATGACTATCAGAAAACCTAGAAAAGCGAAACCTGTATTTGTAAATCCGAGGAAATTGCACAAAGTATTTAATTTTAGTGAAAAAGTATTTGAAAAAAATATAGAACCGAGAACGGAAGTTGGAAAAAAGAAAATTGCATTTAAATCTAGATTAGCGACTTACGATATTAAAAATACGAAAGGATTTAAAGATGCTTCCAAATTTCGATCCTTTGAGGAATTTGAGAGCTTGAAGGTCTTTTTGTACTCTTTGATTTATGTAACTAGTGTGTTTACATCCATTGTTAAATTGATCTAACCAGAGAACGAAAACGAAATGGAATGAACTACTGCATTAACTCAAAAGAACTACTCTTACCCACCACAACATGAAAAATAGCATGTGACTTTAGAAAGTTAAATTTGTAAATATCGAATCCCTCGTCGCCGTCCGCCGTATCACGTGTACAGGCTTCATTTTCGGTCTAAAAAAGTCGTTCTTTCGCACACATGCTCCATTTGGGCCCTAGTTGTGTCCCGAAACTTTTCAGCCCGATCGGAATATACCCAGGGGTGTTATGAGTGAAAATGTGTATAAAAATAGGTGGCGTACGGCGGACGGACATTGCATTTTTGGAACCTACGCACCTTGAAACGGAAAAGAAAAAATTTTGAGGGGGTGTTATAAAAATTTTTTGCTGAGCGAATACATAGGTGTATTATTCACAGAATAATAAACTAAAACGCCATTAAAAATCATACCCATACTCCAGTCAATGAAATCGACCTCTAGGCATCCATTAAAAAAAGTGAAACTTGATAAATGTTCTACTAATTTTGCATCTAATACTCGTATTATCATCATGTAGACGAGTTTTGTATTTAGTTTGGTCGAAGTTAGGCCACCCAACTTGAAATTTTTTGAAAACGCTGGGTTCAGGACCAGTGGTCGAGCCTATCTTGCTATGAAACACGGCTTTCAAAATAACTTCCAAAATATGATGACGGCATGCTAAGTACAAAAGTTCTTTTTGCAATAATTGCTCCAGCAAAACACAAGCCCCCCTTATCCGACCGGCCGAACGGATCATCCAAATCAGATGAATTTGGGAATATGTCGAGGGTCCTACTAAGGTTCAGCGACCATCAGAATTTCAAAAATGGCCGGGTGGGGTGTTCGTGTGTCCGAAATGACGCGTTATAGGAGATGGGGGCGGAGGGAAAATGAATAATTTATGTAACTGTAATTTACCCGGCCGGCTCCAGTACTCGATTCGGGGCTTTTCTGGGGGGAGCAAGAGGGTAGGTATTGACCACAGAAAATGGTGATCTACGCAGGATCAGTTGATTCGCAAAGTAAATGAGGAACTACTGTACATTAGATTCTGGATGTATTCTAACTTTCTTAGCCTTAATGTTGATAAAACATCAGTTTTGCGGTTTTCTCTCTCTAGAAGAAATCAGGTTCCAAATTGTCCTGTCAAGTTCCACAGCTATGATTGTTCCCAGTCACCTGATTGTTCATGTATTGGAGTACCATTTCTTGAAAAGTGTAGGTAGGTATCTGGGCATTATTTTTTATGAACATTTAAAATTTAACGAACATATCGAGACTGTTGCTGAGAAGCTACGAAAGCTTCTTTATGTCTTTAGGATTGCTAGGGGTTTTTTATCTATGAAATTGTTACGGAACGTTTATTGTGGCCTGGCTTTTTCTGTATTGAAATATAGGATAATGGTATGGGGTAGCACTTCCAAATATCATTTAAGGCGTTTACAAGTTATTCAAAACGCAATAATTAGAATAATCCTCAATAAGCCGGCTAGGTACCATACTTCACTTTTATATGATGAATTCAACGTATTCAACACATAACAAATATTCCTGCTTGAATCCTGTGTCCACATCTATAAATCAGGAATTGATGATAACGATATGTGTGCTAATAGTGGTAAGTAGAGATTTTGTTGTTTTCCCTACTTATCTACCTTACCCTCACCTGGATTCTTATATATATATATATATATATATATATATATATATATATATATATATATATATATATATATATATATATATATATATATATATATATATATATATATATATATACCTAAATGTATACTTGTGGCGACGATCATCTTTGTAAGCCCCAGCCAGACTAGCCATATTGTGAGAATAACCATCAAATGAATTTCCTACAGGATTGGGCCTTCAGAGTGCATCTCAATATATTTTCCTACTATAGGGGCGACTAAGAGGCTATTGCAGCCCACAGAACAGGAGGAGAAGGTTACCTCCTCCCCTTGGATTTTTTTCATACACTCATCACTTGTGACAGTGTAGAAGGCTTATTCCGATGCATTAATTCAGTCATAATAATCGTGAAAGGGTGTCCTTCAGCTGTTGAAAGTCATCATTCTGTTTTATCATCCAAACGTTTATGTACAACAGTGAATAATGTTTATTGCTATGTGAACGCCTCGTTTTAAAAAGTGCGCGAAGCTCCTGCTCCTGTTGCTCAGTATTCTATGGGAAGATGGCCGTGTCCTCTGGTTTCACAAGTTGTTAGTTATTTTCCGCGATGCTTCAATATCTCACACAATAGAAGTGAACGTACCTAGTATAGTAGTGTTTTCTGTGGAAGTGAATAGAACACGTCATTAAACAACGAGAAGGAGAAAGGAATAGCACCAAACAACAACAAGTTGGAAGGATCGTCTATGGAGAAATCAGAAAGTTCGTGTAAGAAGAGTATTCACGTAAGTTCCCTACGAATATTCAGTAATGCAGTACCTACTTTTTCATGTATGGATAAATTGTTTGAGGTAGGATCTAATGAGGTAGTCGTCAATTAGTTCCTTACAACGTAGTAACGTAGGTACCTCCCTAATTTCGATCCTCAAGTAGGTAGTTAGTGCATAATAATGTTGTAGTTAGGCAGTAAAATTGTGCGGTTCATCTTCCTTTGGGTTCACTAAATATGTATGTGTATGTGATAGAAGCTTTCAAACGTCATCACCCTTTGAATATTGAGGTATAATATCGTGTAACCTCTCGCACACAGTCACGTATGTACGTCGGGGTTGGGCGAGAACAGGATTTTCCGTGACGGTTCAGTATTTCGTTTATTTGTCGTGTGTCCCCGCTGGTCTCCTCCCAAGGACGTACATAATGTTTCCGGCAGAATAGGTATGTACCTAATACCATCCTCATCGATATTCCGTCGATTTTATCTCCTGATATCCTTGTTGATGTTCATCCCCTGCTGTCAGTTGACAGATGAGTCAACATTCTGATTAGAGCCCCCCCAGTCGAACAACAAATATGGGTAGGTAGGTAACGTGATTATAAAAAATTAGATTGATGCCGAACATTCAGAAATAAAAAACGATAAAATTCGATATATGATTAGAAAATTGCATGAATTAGCGAAATGTTGAAGAAATTAGTCCAAAAGTGTTTTCTGTGGTCAATACCATCGAGCTCCCCCCAGGATTTTTTTTTATTGCATTTTTCGGATTCTCCATACCTTGAAACGTAAACCGTCAAATTTTGAGAATTTGTTTATTTCATGCTCGATTCCAAAGCCTCATTATTTCAAATAATAAACAAAAAACGGTAGGTCACTGCAAACACACATCTGACGATTGACGTAGTACCCCATGCATTTGGTCGTACGATAAAAAATTGATTGAACCAATAATTGATTGGGAGCAGCAACGTAAAATTTCAAAAATGCAAGAAACAGTAGTTGGGTGGGAGCCAGTCTTGAGATTAAATTATTAGGAAAACGCTGCAAATTATTACACAACGTTTATTATTTACCTGTACAGATGCCCCTTCTGCGTAAATAACTAGTTTTCTGTGGTCAGTACTTACACTCCTACTCCCTCCAGCCCGGGAATTACATTTTGTAAAACTGCGTGGGAGTCAATAATTCTATAGTGAACACATTTATTTTTTGTAATTCATGAAGCATAACGCTTGTTCAAGTTGGAAAAGTACCTTCCAACAAAATCCAAAAGATTCTGTGTTGTGTGGACTAGCCCAATTATGACAGTACTTACTACCAGAAAATTTTGAATTGTATAGGTACCTGTGTAAAATAAAGGAACGTACATAACATAAAAAAATGAAGTGAGCTATTTCTCATTCATTAGGTATCAACATAATTTTTCCAAAATATACAGTACACATTTTTGTGTGTTGTCTACCTACATATTGTGTTGATTTTACTTAGTATTGGTATGCAAATTACGAACGATTATGTGGTCCGTATTTTTGCCAGGATACCTCGTCACCCTCATGTAGGTTCATAAAAAAAAAAATTTACATAACCTTTTTTCAGCAGGCGCCAATATCTACTTTGGAATACCGAAACGTCAACATGTCAACACACGAAGAACAAGTTACTACCGGTTTTGCTGACAATGAAAATGAAAAACTCAAGAACCCACCGAAACTTCTCACGTACACGACCCAAATATGGGTAGGTAAGTTAATTATAAAAAATGACAAGCATTCAGAAGTGTGTAAAACAGGTACATTAAAAAGTTGCATGGATTAGCGAATTTTTGAGGAAAATGAAGGTACCTACTTATGGGAGGGGTTCAAAAGTATTGGTATGCAAATTACGAACATTCAACAGGGGGGGGGGGGGGGTCATGGTGCATGACTGGAATTTTGTAATAAGTTCGACGAACTTGTCGTTTGTGGTTTCAAGTTCGCACGCAAAATTATGAAAGTGAATATTTAAAATACGGTAGGTCTCTGCAAAGGGACATCTGAAGATTTTTGCAGTATCCATGCATTTGGTCGTACGATAAAAAATTGATTGAGTGAACCAACAATTGATTAGGAGGAGGAAGGTAAAATTTAAAAAATACAGGAAATAGGACTTCGGAGCCATTGAGATGGAATTATCAGGAAAACGCTGCAAATTATTACACAACGTTTATCTTTTATTTTTTGTTTTAGCAGGTTTTGTATGTTGGGCTCAGCTTAGCCACCACACGCAAAAGAAATGAGGTATTTGTTGTTGCATCAATTTTCAATATTCACGTACCTTACGTACGTTCCTTCGACAGTTGCACTGATATTTGGAATTCCATCAAATTCGCACAGGACGCAACATGCAATTTTCCATGTGAATCCAAACCCTATTTATTAGCAATGGAGCCTGTCAAAACCATTCCCCCACCTTCTACCGATGACTTGATTTTGCTTCTGATTTTGCTAATTATGTGGTCCGTATTTTTGCCAGGATACCTCGTCACCCTCATGTAGGTTCATTTAAAAAAAAAAATTTACATAACCTTTTTTCAGCAGGCGCCAATATCTACTTTGGAATACCGAAACGTCAACATGTCAACACACGAAGAACAAGTTACTACCGGTTTTGCTGACAATAAAAATGAAAAACTCAAGAACCCACCGAAACTTCTCTCGTGCACGACCCAAATATGGGTAGGTAAGTTAATTATAAAAAATTACAAGCATTCAGAAGTGTGTAAAACAGGTACATTAAAAAGTTGCATGGATTAGCGAATTTTTGAGGAAAATGAAGGTACCTACTTATGGGAGGGGTTCAAAATTATTGGTATGCGAATTACGAACATTCAACTCATTGTGAATGACTGGAAATTTGTAATAAGTTCGACGAACTTGTCGTTTGTGGTTTCAAGTTCGCACGTAGGTATATTTTGGTATATTTCTTTCAATAATGGACCTCTTGAATCGAGCATGAACAAAAAAGGAAATGTCGTTCCCCCTCCCCCCCACACTCAAAATGATGGTTTATGTTTCAAGGTATGTAGAAAAATTATGAAAGTGAATATTTAAAATACGGTAGGTCTCTGCAAAGGGACATCTGAAGATTTTTACAGTATCCATGCATTTGGTCGTCCGATATATTTAATCCAAGGTTACAATATTTTTATCCATTTCGATCCAAGACTAACAGAAGTAAGGTTGCTAAAGGAGGGAACCCTTGCATCTGTTGATGAGGGATGGTTATGTTTTATATGTGGATTTGTCGATTTGGTAGATATTAGGAAGATATTATTATAGGTGTCATGAAAACTTCCCCTAAAACGCTGCAGTCCTTGTCACATGGATTTACTATTCTATTCAACGTACAGAAATGTTGGCTGTTCATTTATTGTTTCTTTCACGTCTAATGATTGGAACCTTTTCATGGTTTTCACCAATGTTGGTCGCAAAAATTAGAAATGGGCTCCTATTTTTGACGGGTCATCTTCGATCGTTGAAACTGTCATTCAGCTATAGCTACTGATTCACCTGTAGTACTGCATTCTGATTAATACACATTTCTGGTGATGTCACCCGTTTTCACATATTTTTGATCTATACAAATTGAATTTTGGGAGTTGAAAATACAGTTCTTCACTTTTTGTCAACATCAACTTCACATTATTGGACTCGTCACCCTAAAACATCTAAAACGATACCTCACATCCCCAAGTTCACTACAATCAGCCAATTTTGCACCCAATTTCACCGCTAATACCCCTGGGTGTTTTCCGATCGGGCTGCCAAGCTAGGGGACATCACTAGAGCCCAAATGGAGCCTGTGTGTGAAAGAACGATTTTTGTAGACCAGAAATTGACGTAGATACCTACCGATGACACCGCTACAGTTAGGTGCTACAGAAAACAGTTCGAGAGGTGTTAAAAAACAGTTTCCCTAAGGTAATACATAGACGTGTATTATTTAGAGAATAATACACAAAATACGTAGCAGGTGAGGTTATTCATTGGGTACCTACTTCTCTTTCTCTCCACCAATCATACAAAACAATGTTGGTAAACATTCAAGACTAGGTAGGTACCTAACTGTAAATATTGGCGAGTACCTAGTCATTGCAGAGTTATTGAGTAGAAAGGTACCTAGTTCAACTAAATCATGTAGGTCATTACGAATAGGTAATCTTCAACAGAATAATTAAAAAACTGGTTCCTAATAAATAGCTGGCTTCAAAAAGTAGGCACAAGCATGCGAAACCACTGGTTTTACGTAAGTACCTACCTCATTGATTTATTTTTCCATGTTTTGGTTTGCCAAAACTTGAACGAAACAGAGTTGAACAAACAATTGACAAGCAATGCGATAACGTGACTCTGTTGCTAAGATTTTGGTTACTATGTGACTGCACTCAAGCGACAGCGGGGGAAGTAGCGCCCGTTCGATACCTACTGTCGAATGTGTGTTATACTTCTTGGTGTCGGTGGGAAATTTTAGACTGTCCCCCAACCCAACAACATATCCATGTGTGTAAATGAAAGTTATTTATTTTTAAAAAGTTCAACTTGTGTATTGGTATTTGTTTGATATGTCACTTTTTTTTCCCAAGGTAGCAACGTCCCCTCTATCACAGTCAGCAACTTAGACGCGAAGTGGTGGAAGATTTAATGGATTCGTACACCACAAGTGAGATGAGGAGTTGTCTATGTGCATACCTTATCAACTCCTTCAGACTTCAAAGAAAAAGACAGTCTCATTCCCAGGCAGCACAACTCGAACCTCTGTTCTACATCTACACCCAGAAGACGAAGTGGCGCTGTTGCCTAAGTATTATTCTTATGTAGTTCACTAACCTACATATGTGATACCTAGTCACAATACCTCGACCATCTGATGGTTATCTGACCGTCAGAAAGGCGTTAGCCCGTTCGCACTGATTATCGGATGCTTTTCTGACTGTATAGTATCCATGACCGGCTCATTGCCATGTGTTCCTGACCATCCACAGCCGGGTTTCTGATTGTTCATTCCTCTCTACAAAACATCGGGCCGACATGAACTGGACAGTACCGCCTTCTTCATTCCACACCCTTTTCAAACGCCTTTCATTGATGGTTTCTTAGGGTTTTCTGGGAGTCAGGTAACCATCAGAAAATGCCACTTCGAGTTAACCTCATAACTTGCACATTACCTACTATAAGTTAAGTCAAATAGGTACCTAACATACCGATCGTAATGGTACTAATACTGGAAGAGGTAGGTTTTTAAGAATATTTACCATAATTTTTGTTGACATCACAGACAATTTTTACTTTTGCTTCCTCACTAATGAAGGTGGGGAAGCCTTGGATTCGTGATTGAGTAACAAAAATAAAAAAAATGCATGTCCTCCAAAATGAAAATGTACAGTACCATTTTCCGTTTCAGACATGAAGGAGCTTTTTTGGTTTCGTGAGTGGTGTGTCCCTCTGTGATCAATTCCTTGTAACGCCCATAACTGCCCGTAATAATGGTCGAAATGGTCTGAAATTTGGAGGTTAGGTGTGGGTGGGTCCCATACCAACATCACTGAAAAACTACTGTGACTTCCGTCTGTGCATGCGCAAACGCCCATAACTATCTTATCGTTGAAATGAGTTCAAACTGGGAGGGTCGATCAGGTATAATACAATTGATGATTCCATATGAATTTCATTGGAATCGTACTGTAACTTTCCTCTGCGTATGGGTGAACATGAAATGTTGACTATTTCCTTGTAACCCTTCTAAATACGCGCAAAATAGTCGTAGAGAGTTGAACCTACCTAACTAATTCTGCTAGTCCATGTGACCTGGCAGTGAAAGTGGCATGGAAGGTTGGCATGTGAAAGTGGCATGGAAGGTTGAGTAAAGACACCAAAATACCATTTCAGTTGTTTTTCACACAGAACAGGGGTCAGATTTTGACTTTTGTGGGTAAAAAATTGGTATTAATGGTAAAATCAATATTAATTCACCTGACGTTGTGTGGGATGATAAAACTATTTTTATCAAAAGCAAGTGGGTCAAATTTGACTTTATTAGGGTCAAACATCGGTCCAAATGGCTGAAATCACGACAAATTATGTAATTTTAAGAAAAGTGGTATGGTTTCTCGCTATATCATCTTTTTACACAATATCAGTAATATTTCTTTGAACATTCGGTCTCATAGCCATGGTACATGACAGGAATTGTATTTCTATTTCCGATAACCCCATTCAACTATCCTGGCTACGCCACTGCGTTCACGTGATTCAAGCTATACTGCCTACTCCAATTGGCAGACTTTTTTGTCTACACTTGTTGGCCATGCAAAAAAGCTATAGAAAAAGTGTACTTATTTTCACTTTGAAAATAATAATAGGTTGTTATTGGGTTAAGAAATACAAATATCGTATGCAGTATTTTCAACATTGAATGAAAATTATCAGTAGGTATTTAGGATAACATCAGGATTCCTGCGAACCCGGTAGTAAGTTACTGTAGTTGTCATAAAATCCTGTGGGCTTGATTTCTTTGGATCATGTACTCCAAGTAATATATATTATGTGGTTGAGTGAGAGGAAAAAAAGTTTTTGTTGATTTTATTGAACATTCTAATTTTCATTGCTACATCTCTTCAAAATAATTTCATTATTCCTTCATATTATGTCTGGCCCTCCTCATTCCTGCAGGGTACTCGTGAAGGGGAGCATCAATATTAGGTTTGTTCGTTGTGGCAAAAACGCCACTCACAAACCGCTAGAAACTTTTTTTTTGTCCTCTATAATATCCATGACCTCCTTTTCGCTGCGTTCTTGCGACCACTTGTGGACGATTTGCTAGTCGACAGATTTGTCAGAGGACCCACCCGTACTGTATCTGTTAACTGTTTTCAGTGGTTCCTGTTGACAAGCGATGGTGGCACCTACACAACGAAAGGCGGTTCCCCCTCAGTGATCGCCACCCTCAACGCTATCCTGCCTGAGCTACTTGCTGGGTGGATACAGAACACCATCAGAACATCAAATCCCCTATAAATCTTCAGTCTCCATTTTTGATTTTGCTGATTTGTGTTATGTTGCTAATTTGGATTCATCAGAGAGATTACGTTGAGCAATCAATTCGAGATTTTCTTTTCAATAATTTTATTTTTGCAATGTTTGATTTTTTTCTAGTGCAGCCAAATGCTCTTCTTTTTCCCTGTTCTTAACTTTCCTGCCACTCTTGCCTTGTTATTGTTATCCACTCCAAATGAATCCCACTTGATGATTTACTTACTTTTTCCTTTAATTTTGAATTATTTAATTTAGCTACGGTATTATTTGCATAAAATGTGGGTTTCAGTACTAACTCACTTTACTGCTTTTTACCTAATATTAATTCATTGAGGATTGGTTCAAGTAAATATCCTTCTGTAGTGTACACTTTTTTGTTGGCTGCGAATTTCCTTGACACTGTTTATGTTTTTTTCATAGTTACCTATTAACGTACAACTAACTATTGAGGTGTGTCTTCACTTTATGACGTTTCTCACATTGGTACTGTTTTCATTGTGTGAATCATTCAACGAAACCATGGTAATTTTCAAGTGCAGGAGTTATTGGATGCTTTTTGAATAACACAATTTATGCAAATGAAGGTTTTCTGTACATTGTGAAATCAGTCTCATTATTTTGCAATGGGTCCAAAATTTTTGAAATTTCAAAACTTCATTTTTTTTGTTGAAATCCGTTTCAGAGCATCCTGAATGCATACCAACATTTTAACAAAAGTGTATATAGTATGTACCTACATATTTATTAATAACCTATGTGTCTCTCTAGACGACGTCTTACCTTGGGTAAATGATAACAATTCCGAAATTCGCCACAATGTTGGTATTCAAACAAAACTGTAAGTTCGGCAGGTTCAGCTAATCACTAGCCTCATTTTCTTATCTGGTTTGTGCGACTGCATTAAAACCCTATAAAGATGGTGGTTTTGGATTCATGTTTTCACAATACCACTTCGTTTTCATGAGATCCTTGTACTTTTTCACAAATGTTTCAATTTCTTACAACTATGAGTTTCTAAGTGGTATTCTGTTATTTCAAACACGGAATCCTTTTGAAGGAATCATTCATTTCTTAGTAAATAGGTCAAAATAGTAATCGAATTCCCCTTATCAGCTTTTGTTAGAATTAGATTGTTATTACGTAAAATAATGTATAGGTATGTTTCAGTTCATCGAATATTTTCTTTCTCGGATACAACTTTGTCTACATCCTTGAAATTGACATTGGTTTCATCTGTTAACTAACCTCCAATTGTTGTAAATGCTGTGTCTGAATCCAATATAAATTATTTAAAATACATCACACCATTGTGACACACGATTGAGGTCTTTCTTTGTTCAGTAAATTGGTGTCTCTTATATTTCAGTCCCTCTTAAATTTACGACCGTAGGGAAATACAGTATCACCTCACAGTTTTTGAGTACATCTATAAATTACTATAGCCTATTATTACCTGATGTATTACTGTATGTTGACAGTGGGACCAACTGATTTCATTACTCAGCCCACGTCAATTCCCACCGTTACACTAATTTGATATTTACCCAATTACCATGTGCTCAAAATTTGCGAGACACCTAACAACTTGTTAGTTCACTTGTTAGTTTACATAATATTTACGTTCAAATAAACGGCTTTACAGTGTTTCTGCCTTCTGTTCATTCCCTGCTGCTTTGTCATGATTTTTTTTTTTTTTTCCTTGTGATGGTACCTACGTTACTTACTTTAACTTTAATGCCGAATATATTGTTTAGGTACCAACTAATTTAGGTAAACCATGGTTAAGAAAGTAAGTACCTACTTATTTTCATACTATTCCTTTCTTTTTAGTGAATCACGCAATTATGAACGTTGGTGACTATGATTACATGATCTGAATTTTATATATAATATACAAGTTGTGATAGTGGTTGGTCGTCAACAGTTTTCTTCAAAACACGGAGTTATAGGGGACGTAGGCTAACAGGTAACTGAAATGCCGCTTGAGTGGGGGCGTGTATTATTATAAGTGCTGATTATGAGGTACTAGGTACATGGGTAGGAAGTCCGACTGCAGATTGCTAATAACTGGTGATGGTAACGTGTTCATTAACGCGCTGCTTTGCCCTATTTCGATAGTGCTACAACGTAACTAACATACACCTACGTCAACTTGGTCACGTGACTGGCTCATACTCACATTGAGATAGTAACGTACAAATTCCTATCCATTGATGGCTTAACTAACGGCGAAGTGATTATTGGCGTGGTGATTACTGTTGGGGAAGCAGGTAGGTTACGTACCTTGCCCAGGGGCGGATCCAGAATTTTTTTCTGGAGGATGTCACAGGGTAGAACAATATAAAAAATAACAAAATAACCAAACGAACAATTCAAACCGAATTTTCAACCTTATGCCTAAACTCGTCCAATTTGTCTACTTACAAAATTAATTGTATTTATTTATAAAATTCATTGTTTATGTACAAAATATTTTTCAATATATATTAATTATTTAACTGATAGATGTATTTATTTTCAATTTTCTTCTAAAAAAGTGTCCTAATGTGTTTTCAAACAAATTGGCGCATTTTATGGCAGCGTAGCTAACTTCAGAGTTTGCAAATCAAAACATTGAAACCACAACAATCTATTGTTGATCTCAGTGAGTTCAGTATCGTTTTTACTGAATTTGGCAGGAAAGATAACGAGAACGAAACAAAAACAAGATAATAATTAACAAAAATAAGAAGAAATAAACAAGGTGTAATTTGACGGATACACCAAGGTAAATTTATTGACATAATTGTAGGTATATAAAGTAACATTGGTAGGACCAAGTGTACGATTCGACTAATTTTGACATTTTTGATCGAATCTTTTTAGATTTTTTATAGTTCTTTTTTGATTTCACAAAAACTGGGTTCGTTTTCGTTTGGTTTTTTTTTTTGTTTTCGGGTTTGTGAACAATTCGTTCAGCTCTGCTTTTTGAAATGCAGGCTGATTCTGGGGGGGGTCATGAGCCTTGTGACCCCCCCCCCTTGGATCCGCGCCTGACCTTGCCTCACGTACTCACTGATAAAAATAAAACATTTAATCCCCCTGTTTTTCTGATGTACATACTTCATGATAACCTTGTTTTCCTGATTTACACACTTCACAGACATTACGTTGACCAAGAATTTATAAATTTGAATTACATTGGTGACTGAATTTTGGGTTTTCCAATAATTGGGGGGTTGACCTACTTCATGTTCTTCAGTGGTGAATTATTGAATGATGGTATGGTATTATTCCAATGGTACGGTATTCAATACCTACCTTACTTAGCGTAATTGTGCGAAAGAAGTAGGTACATCATAATTCATTTTCCTCAATATGCACGGTATTATTTCAAATTTGGAACACACACAAAAAATACAGTAAATGAATGGAGTTATCTCTCGGGTGATGGAAGGAAACGGATGTATCTACGTTTTTTCCTGTCACCTTTTTCATGCAAAATATTAATGAACATTGAAAAACATAATTTTGTAATAAACAACTACGGACCTACCGTAGTTACCTACTCATTTTAAGAGAGAACAAAGAGAATACTGTTACCTACTTATCGTAGGTACATCTTTCACCCTAGCGACGCCAGTGGTACCGCCATATGAACTTGACACACGTATCTGATTAACCAATTTCGTTGAAAGAAAAGAATTCAGCACACCCATCCTCACTATAGTTACATGATAGGTAGTATCTCTTCGTTGTACCTACAGCCACCATTACGGACAGTGGTGACGCCATACTTTGGCACCTGTAAGGAGGTAGGTACATTTTTCAAAAATTACACTGAATCACAGAATTCATAGGATGACAAAAGATGAGAAGGAGTCCCAATTTCCTTTTTGATGCCCACTTTCACCTCACATCGAAATTGGAACTAACAATTTTGTTATCCTCCGCGTAGCCATATACTAAAATTTTATTCCACATTATTAGTTAATAAGTATTTGGGTAGTAGGGGTTACTAGACTGATATAGGTATTGTGTCAGCGACGAGGGCTCGTTTATGTCGAGCACCCGTAGCAAAGAGAAGAATTCCGTAACACGATCAAAATATGAAACTGAGTCACAATTCCATTTCGTCGAGGCCACTATAACTTCACATCAAAATTACATAGGATAACATGTTTTTATCACCCACCTAGGTGTATGAATATGTTTAGAAAAACCGCATTATTCCTTATTTACATTACTACTACAGCGATTAGAGTAGCATTATTGCGGGGGAGTAGCATTAATTCCCGAGGATGCAGAAGGTGTCAGGAGCCCTTCATGATATCAAGAAATATCTCCAAACCGGGAAATCGGTAGTACTACTCAAGGGTTGGGGAAAACTCATATAATTACCCCCACCTTGTCAAAACACAACGAGTAACTCAATTAAACTGTGAAAAAAGAAATGTGTACACAAAGATACCTTTTTTCGCCGATTTTCTACCGTTACAACTACCGAATTCGTATAATTACCCCCACTCTAGTGCAACCATCATCAGACCAAAAAAATTGAAATCCTCGTGATTTTTACACAAAGATACCTTTTTTCGCCGATTTTCTACTGTTACAACTACCAAATTCGTACAATTACCCCCACTCCGGTCCTACCATCATCAGACCAAAAAAATTGAATTCCTCGTGATTTTTACACAACGATACCTATTTTCCCCAATTTTCTACTGTTACAACTACCGAATTCGTATAATTACCCCCACTCCGGTCCTACCATCATCAGACCAAAAAAATTGAAATCCGCGTGATTTTTACACAACGATACCTATTTTTCCCAATTTTCTACTGTTACAACTACCGAATTCGTATAATTACCCCCACTCCGGTCCTACCATCATCAGACCAAAAAAATTGAATTCCTCGTGAATTTTACACAAACATACCTTTTTTCGCCGATTTTCTACTGTTACCCTACCGAATTCGTATAATTACCCCCACTCCGGTCCTACCATCATCAGACCAAAAAAATTGAATTCCTCGTGATTTTTACACAAACATACCTTTTTTCGCCGATTTTCTGCTGTTACTCTACCGAATTCGTATAATTACCCCCACTCCGGTCCTACCATCATCAGACCATAAAAATTGAATTCCTTGTGATTTTTACAGAACGATACCTTTTTTCCCCGATTTTCTACTGTTATGACTAACGAATTCATATAATTACCCCCACTCCGGTCCTACCATCATCAGAACAAAAAAATTGAATTCCTTGTGATTTTTACACAAACATACCTTTTTTCGCCGATTTTCTGCTGTTACTCTACCGAATTCGTATAATTACCCCCACTCCGGTCCTACCATCATCAGACCAAAAAAATTGAAATCCGCGTGATTTTTACACAACGATACCTATTTTTCCCAATTTTCTACTGTTACAACTACCGAATTCGTATAATTACCCCCACTCCGGTCCTACCATCATCAGACCAAAAAAATTGAATTCCTTGTGATTTTTACACAAACATACCTTTTTTCGCCGATTTTCTGCTGTTACTCTACCAAATTCGTATAATTACCCCCACTCCGGTCCTACCATCATCAGTCCAAAAAAATTGAATTCCTTGTGATTTTTACACAAACATACCTTTTTTCGCCGGTTTTCTGCTGTTACTCTACCGAATTCGTATAATTACCCCCACTCCGGTCCTACCATCATCAGACCAAAAAAATTGAAATCCGCGTGATTTTTACACAACGATACCTATTTTTCCCAATTTTCTACTGTTACAACTACCGAATTCGTATAATTACCCCCACTCCGGTCCTACCATCATCAGACCAAAAAAATTGAATTCCTTGTGATTTTTACACAAACATACCTTTTTTCGCCGATTTTCTGCTGTTACTCTACCAAATTCGTATAATTACCCCCACTCCGGTCCTACCATCATCAGTCCAAAAAAATTGAATTCCTTGTGATTTTTACACAAACATACCTTTTTTCGCCGGTTTTCTGCTGTTACTCTACCGAATTCGTATAATTACCCCCACTCCGGTCCTACCATCATCAGACCAAAAAAATTGAATTCCTCGTGATTTTTACACAAACGTACCTTTTTTCGCCGATTTTCTGCTGTTACTCTACCGAATTCGTATAATTACCCCCACTCCGGTCCTACCATCATCAGTCCAAAAAAATTGAATTCCTCGTGATTTTTACACAAACATACCTTTTTTCGCCGATTTTCTGCTGTTACTCTACCGAATTCGTATAATTACCCCCACTCCGGTCCTACCATCATCAGACCAAAAAAATTGAAATCCGCGTGATTTTTACACAACGATACCTATTTTTCCCAATTTTCTACTGTTACAACTACCGAATTCGTATAATTACCCCCACTCCGGTCCTACCATCATCAGACCAAAAAAATTGAATTCCTCGTGATTTTTACACAAACGTACCTTTTTTCGCCGATTTTCTGCTGTTACTCTACCGAATTCGTATAATTACCCCCACTCCGGTCCTACCATCATCAGACCAAAAAAATTGAATTCCTCGTGATTTTTACACAAACATACCTTTTTTCGCCGATTTTCTGCTGTTACTCTACCGAATTCGTATAATTACCTCCACTCTAGTGCAACCTTCATCAGACCAAAAAAATTGAAATCCTCGTGATTTTTACACAAATGTACGTTTTTTCGCGGATTTTCTACTGTTACTACTACCGAATTCGTATAATTACCCCCACTCTAGTGCAACCATCATCAGACCATAAAAATTGAAATCCTCGTGATTTTTACACAAACATACGTTTTTTCGCGGATTTTCTACTGTTACTACTACCGAATTCGTATAATTACCCCCACTCTAGTGCAACCATCATCAGACCAAACAAATTGAATTCCTCGTGATTTTTACACAAAGATACCTTTTTTCCCCTATTTTCTACTGTTACGACTACCGAATTCGTATAATTACCCCCACTCCGGTCCTGCCATCATCAGACCAAACAAATTGAATTACTCGTAATTTTTACAAAATAATGCATTTTTTCCCTGATTTTCTACTGTTACAACTAATTAATGCGTATAATTACCCCCACTCTGGTGCAACCAGGGTCATTAACTCAATCACACAATGGAAATTCTAATCCCCTTAATCATTAGTGGATGAAACTTATTGTTCTCGATTTCTTACTGTTTGAATTCTAATATTCATTAATTGCCACCACTATACTGCAAATACCACCCCTACCCAATTTTGCCTGAACATTAAATTCAACATATTTTTTTCATAATTTAAGTTTTTCCGGTTCCTATAATAATATTGCTATAATTACCTACACTTAGTCCAACCATCCACTTCTAACCTTGTAAGGCTGACATCTAAAACTCACTTTTACACAATAACCCTTTTTAACACGATTTTGTACTGTTAGAGATTTATAATAATTACCATAATTATCACCACTCTACTCCAAGTACCATACTTTACCTAATAAAATCCTTTTTCTTAACCCAACTGAGGGTTTCAGAGCTTCTTACACTCTGAATATATTTTGCTACCACAGGGGCGACAGACAGGGCTTTGTAGTCACCTCTGGGATTGCGGTGGAGAACAAAATATCTATTCCTAACCTAACTTGGGCTTTCAGATATTTTCCTACCATAGGGGCGACGAACATGACATAGTAATCACCATCCTAATATCTTAGCTTCACAAGAGCTTCCCCATCCTTGAGGGAAGTTACCAACCTCACAAAAACACATTCCCCTGTGTTTCAGAGCTATTGCAGTCATTATGAGGTTTGTTACCACAAAGCTACCAAAATATCTGACATGGGACTGCTAGGTACTCCTTTACAGTCCCAATCTCTAGAGGCCCAGATTGGGACTCCTAAGCGACCATCGTCGCCCCTAACCTACCAAAATATACCTATATATATATATATATATATATATATATATATATATATATATATATATATATATATATATATATATACATAATTTTTGGTGTCTTTCGGCAGTGAATACAGGATGGTCTGAAACGGATATTGGTATAAAAATCTTTCAGAAATTCGAGTTTTAAAAATTTTGGACCGAGAACAATAGCTTCCTTTTCTTCGAAAATTCGCTAAAACATGGAAAAAGATACCTCAAGCACATTTTACTAAAACACCAAAAAACCCTATTTTTTGCACCCATTTTTCACCCATAACACCGCTGGGCTGGGTAGGTATATTCTGATCGGGCTGCAAAGTTTCGGGACACTACTAGGGCCCAAATGGAACATGTGTCCGAAAGAAAGAATTTTTTAGAGCGCAAATGAAGCCGGTATGCATGATACGGCGGACGGACATTATTTTTCATGACCTTTCTTCATTATTTTTATATGATTTTGAAGTTCTATTTTGTTCGTTATTTTCAATAATAACATTTGGAATCGAGCATGGGAAAAATCTCCCCCCCCCCCTCCTCCTCCTCCCCACAAATTTAGTGGAAAGAATCAGAAAATGAAATGAAAAAATTTCTGTTCGTCCGCCGTCGTACGCCGTACACCACTAGTTGGTCCGCGAAGCTCGGTGTTACTGGCTTTGTCAAGGGAAGATCAACCCTGAGCGCTGTAAGGGAGGTGGTATCAGCTGCATGGGATACCGAGCATGGAAACCAACGTACAAGACAGATGTGCATCTTGGACTAAGTGTGTAGAGCATTCAGTAAAATGTGCTGTGACATCACATTTTACATATTCATATTAATTCGTGCCAAATTTGGTCGATATCCGTCAAGCTATTCAGGAGTTGACCATGGTCGACCATATTTCCGCTATGGTGAAGGGGACCGAAAAATTCCGACGTTGCACAACTTGGGAGCCTACTGGATATTCGTGCCAAATTTGGTCGATATCCGTCGAGCCATTCAGGAGTTGACCATGGTTGACCATATTTCCGCTATGGTCAGGGAATTAAAAATGCGCCTACGTACAACTTGGGAGGCTACCGGATATTGGTGCCAAATTTGGTCGATATCCGTTGAGCAATTCGGGATTCGACCATGGTCGACCGTAGTTCCGCTATGGTCAGGGAATTAAAAATGCGACGTTGCATAACTTGGGAGCCTACTGGATATTCGTGCCAAATTTGGTCGATATCCGTTGAGCAATTCGGGATTCGACCATGGAGGGGCCCATGTATGCGCTATGGTCGACCGCGGGGGTAGTCCGAAGGGTCGATCGTAAAACACAAAAAGTACCTATTTTTATACACATTTTCCCTCATAACACCCCTGGGTATATTCCGATCTGGCTGAAAAGTTTCGGGACACAACTAGGGCCCAAATGGAACATGTGTGCGAAAGAACGACTTTTTTAGACCAAAAATGAAGCCTGTACACGTGATACGGCGGACGGCGTACTAATATCACAGAACAACCAACTCGACTTCATACTCCGCCAATATAATCAGGTGATCCCTACCAATGATTGGCCGTATTCACAAATTCCTATTGTGGGCGCGTCTCTGGTTACGAGATTTGGTTTGAATTGTGTCATCAGGCTGTGAAGCACGTAACTCAAGACGTTCACGACGCCTGTATCTCGCATCTTTGGTCCTGTCTTCCCAATCCATCCTCATCTTTCTATTCCCTGCATCGCCTGCTTTCACGTGATTCAATTCTTGGAGACAGGACCTTGTCGTAATATGTTGGATAGCACACAGTATGCTAATTCTTTTTGCGGGGTACGGAATTGTAAATGAAGAAAAGAAAAAATCAAAGATCACTCAATTTATATATTTCAAACTAAAAACCTGGTATGTAGGTACGAGTACATACGATTTCATGTAGTAAGAAAATATCAGAAAGATAAGACAGAGCTCCTTAATCTCAAGTACAAACCTAGTTTTTTATTGGTTAAGTATACAGGTATGGGAATATGCCGAATTTCTCTCTTCATGGGCTCAGAAAGTGTTTGAGTTTCGGGGGCAGATAGGACTTGGGCTTGGGTTCTAGAAAGGGCAGTCTCAATTCTCTCACTTCCCAAATGACTCAATTGAAACTGGATCATGCGTCCAAGGTTGGTGATTTTATAATGTTTTGTTTTCATTTACCAATCTGTCCACAAGCTTGCGTTTTGATGCATTTTTATGTCCCCAGGGCCTTGTTGAGTGTCGCTTGAAAGTTAAATATTCCGGAAAGCCAGGAATTGATTCTGGGTATTATCGTACAGACCCTGCAGATTCCAACCAACCACAGCACACCCCACCCCATTCACCCATCCCACCTCAACCACTAGTCGCTCCTTCTTTGGCACCATCACAGCAGATACCGCAACCACCGGACAGCAGGGCGCCATACCGCACGCGATCAGAGGTAGGTATTTAAAGTTTAATGTAGGTTTATTTGTCAGAAATGTTGGATTTCCTGACATAGTGGGGACCTTGAAAAGGTTAATTTACCTTGGCTACCTACCAATTAAATTCCCGGACCAGCGACAATACCCTACAAGAGCCTGCAAAAATGCTGTCCATTTAGAAGTCCCAAGACAAAATCGAGCGATAGGTCTGTCCTCCCAAAAGCCCCAACCAGGAACTCCCGCAGCAAATGGCACCTTTCAGTGAAGTGGATGACGGTCTTCTGGCTCCTCAAGCTTGCACAGGGTGCAGTCCGGCCTACCCTTTGGTCTCTCTCATACAGCCAACAGTTGTTGCGTGACAAGAGCACCCCTCAGCCTAGCAAGCCACCTGGAAGCTCATGCAGGGAACT
The DNA here is from genome assembly GCA_954871275.1 of Leptopterna dolabrata. Taxonomy (NCBI): domain Eukaryota; kingdom Metazoa; phylum Arthropoda; class Insecta; order Hemiptera; family Miridae; genus Leptopterna; species Leptopterna dolabrata. The sequence goes on from CATPAC010000222.1 coordinate 61,193, forward strand.
CCGACGCCCAGATACCATGTCCGCACAATGAACCTCCAGGTTGAGCTGGCTATGCAGGGTGTCGTCATTACCCTCCTGGCAATGCGAATTTCATTCAGATCACGGAAGCTTGTTCTAATCGTATATAAATACTCCTTATCGTGTATAATATTGCCACAACATAATTATGCACACTGTATAACATGAATGGTTATTAGTTATTGTTGTGATCGGCTGCTCCTCCACAACTCTTGTAATGCAGTAACATGAAGTATCTCAGAGTGGGGACCCCCCGACCCCCCTCTGATCATGTCAAGGGGCATAAAAGAGCCAGGGGCCACATAATACACAACCATTCTCTCAAATGCGATCGACTCGTCTATTCGACTCCTCAATCACTACACTGGATCACGTCGGGGTCACCACTCTGAGATACTTCATGTTACTGCATTACAAGAGTTGTGGAGGAGCAGCCGATCACAACAGTTATATTATTCTACTTCGATCATATAAACATTGAGGTATAAGTACAAATTTGTCCCAGTCTCTCCTCTTGGGGTTTGTATACCCCGCGGCCTCCTCCTCCCCTACACCCGCTCCCTTTACCTCTCATCCGAGTTGGTATAGTATAATGTTGGTATGTATATCGCCACCCAACTGTGGCCGTGTTGCCGCCCATTTCGGCAGTATAGTATAGTGACCATCTACCTATTTTTGAAGAGTTATAGTGGTTTTTTGACCCCCCATAAACCCAAATTTGACGAACTACTAAAAGAAAAAAGATTGTTGACAGCTGAAATAGTATTTTTCTGTCTCGAATAGTAATCGCAATCAAATGGGCTGCTCTTAAGGACAAATTCAAATTTTATGGCAACACCGTATATAGATGGCTCCAGATGGCCTCAAAAATTCAGAAATATCAAACTATTTAAAAATGCGAGAAAATCCACACCTGGAAGTACACCTCAATTTTCCGAGATAGGATATTTCGAGTGACTTCGGGTTGATATCGTCCGTTGAACTGCGGGTGCCTTCCTTTTAGGTGGCATATTTCAGTTCTTCGCTTCCCTCCTGTTTCCGTTTTGCTGGACTTGTCTGTTTTTGTTTATCCCGGACGGGCCCCCAAATGTAATAACACAAGTCCAATTCCAGTTTTCGACTACTCCCTATGAACCAAGAGAGCTCCTATTTATGAAAAACAGATAAATTTGTTGAGGTTCAAACGAAGGAGGAAGTAATCGTTTGAACTCTGACAAATGATAAAAACGTCTTTCCACAATTGCTTATTATTTTCTGTATTATATAACCCATCTCGATCAATGTTCTATGCAATACCTGTAACAACATTAGTCTTGAAGAAAATGTTTTTAGGAAATATAATAAGAAATAATTATGATATTGTTAATGGGGGGGGGGGGGGGGTCGAAACTAATTGCAAGTAAACTTGGATTAGTACTTACATCATCAAAATCTTATTTTTTGGTTTATTATTTTCAATGAAACTTTGGAACGAGCATGATAAAAAAATTTTAACCGCCCCTCAAAATTTTATGGTTTCCGTGTCAAGGTATGCTCACCACTCACCTTTTGGGTTTCTAAGTAGGCATTTGTTAAGACCAGAGTGGCACGTCGTGCAGAAAAATAGTCAAAAAATCATTTTCAGGTGTTTTAAACCAAAAAGTTGTGATTTTGACCACTTGATGTAGTCTGAACGTGCTGAAACTACTTGCAAACAATTCAGCGACCAAAAAAAAAAAAAAAAAAAAAACATGGTACCTACCTACTGTTCTACCCTTAATTATTAAGGAAGTAATTGAGCTCATTTATAAAAACGCTGCAAAGTCCTTGTCACATGGGTTTATTATTCTATTGGACATACCTACAGAAATGTTGGCTGGTTAAGGGCCATACCGCATTCTCTTAAGGCACTTTTAAACGCTGCCATAAGAGCATTCATTCCAGCCTGCGATGAACTAATCAGTACCACATCATCAGCAAAAGCCGTATACGTCCATCTCTTCCCTCTGTGAATGTATCCGACCCTCGATGGCAATGCCATTAGGACATGGTCCATGACCATGTTGAACAATATCGACGACAGAGGGTCTCCCTGTCTAACTCCTCTCCTGCACCGAATCAACGGCCCGCCACCAATCGACGAAATCCGCGTGAATTTTACATACAGAAACCTCTTTTTCCCGATTTTATACTGCAAGAATGAGAAAGTTTATTTAATTACCCCCACTCCTGTCCAACCACCACCCTCACCTCAAAAGTTCAGCGAAAATTGAAATCCGCGTGAATTTTACATACAGAAACCTCTTTTTCCCGATTTTATACTGCAAGAATGAGAAAGTTCATTTAATTACCCCCACTCCTGTCCAACCACCACCCTCACCTCAAAAGTACAACGATAATTGAAATCCGCGTGAATTTTCCATACAGAAACCTCTTTTGCCCGATTTTATACTGCAAGAATGAGAAAGTTCATTTAATTACCCCCACTCCTGTCCAACCACCCCACGGACCTCAAAAGTACAACGAAAATTGAAATCCGCGTGAATTTTACATACAGAAACCTCTTTTTCCCGATTTTATACAGAATAATACACCAAAATGCATGTTCTATCATGATCAAGTTTTTCAACACTGTTCACAAACTCGTAAGGGAATACCCCTTTTCTTCTTAGGATGCTAAACAGTTTATTTTCATCATTTTTCTCTCTATGAAAATATTTCCCACAAACAGAGTTGTCCTTGATAAATGCATTAAGATGCGAGAATTCTTCTGGTTTCAAATTCTGCGCGATTTTTGCATTGATAAAGTTTTCAAAACATCAGTAAAATGAGTTCCCAGTCAAAATTGTTCATTCTTTTTTCTTTGGCATATTTTTAGCATTTTTTGGTTCATTTTTTAAATGAAAAAAATTTGTTTGAATTTAAAAACGTTTTTGTAGGTTAAAAAGGTTTACTAAACTTTTGCAACTTGAACAACCGTTGAAGTATTATGATGGGTAAATTATTACACAATGGCAAATTATTACACAACGGCAAATTATTACACACCGGTAAATTATTACGCAACGGTAAATTATTACACCACGGTAAATTATTACACAACGGCTCATCTACCCAGAAGGGGGTAACATGAGCTTTTGAGGTATCGTTTTTCATGTTTTTGGGGACGAGAAGACCGAATATGAAGTCGATTTTGACCAAAGAATAGAAAATTGAGGTTCTACCAGATGTTCAGCTCCCGAAATTGATTTTTTATGAGTCAAAAACCTGGGAAATCGTCTGAAATCACCATCAATTTGTATAATAACACTGGAAGAAGTGTCAACACGTGGATCAAGACGATTAAATGGCACTACCAATGATCAAAGATAATTTGAAGAAAGAAGAAAAAAAAGAAAAAAAGGGTATATGAGTACTCGTGAGTATACGATTTCTTCATAACTTCTAAGCGTATTGAAGGTGTAGCCACCAAAAATTATAATATAGTACAACGTCATGAATATCAGAGAAACCATTGCACGAGAGCTTCATGCTCAGCTCCCGAAATTGATTTTTTTATGAGTCAAAAACCTGGGAAACCGTCTGAAATCACCATCAATTTGTAGAATAACACTGGAAAAAGTATCAACAGGTGTATTAAGACGATTAAATGGTTTAGTTATTAATAATACTTAATGAACCAATTTATTATTTCAGAATAAACCCGACTGCCAGAAGTTTCTGCTACTCCTCCGCTAAACCCAACAACAATGTTTTACTTCCATCATCAGTCCTCAAAGGAAAACAAACAGCGGACTGAAATTCCAGAACGCCTCTTAACTCGAGGCGATCCCAATCCATCTCAACTTAATGCTAAAGAAACCTCTTGGAATATTCATATATCTACTAGGATAAAAACAGAAGCAGCCATCAGGCGTTTTGAATCAGGGATACAAATTTTTCTTTCTGCGTCATTACATCAGTCCTCCTTGGGGCTCCAAACGTCGAAACGGAGATGCAGATTCTCTGAAACAGTGTCAGCGGATCAACACCAGTCAACACCTCAGAGCCAACTTTCAAAGTGTTCGTGGCATGGGCAAGTGTAATTACTTTATCATTACGTTTTAAATGTAGGTTATGGAAGTTTTGACCAATAACTCTTGCCATGCAAGTCTTGCCTATTTCTTCATTCATCACAAATGTCCAATTCTGGCTTCAAATCGCAGAAAGCCCTTTCGTAACGAACCTGCGATATGAAGCCTAAACTGAACATCTGTGATGGATGAAGGTGCTATGTAACTCACATAGCACCTTCTTCCATGAAACAACGTTTTAGAGGTAGATCATTTATATAACTGGAAGAAAGCTAACCTAAGGTTTCGAATTTCAGTACACATTTTATATGAAGTTTCCGCTGTTCGGATACCCTTCACTTTTTGGAAGTCTCACCACGATCTGACAAACAAACGTACGAAGGGACGCTGCCCCAAGGGGCCGCTCTGACACCACCTCACCTGCGTATGAAGCCCTTTACGGGCCAGGGGACTTAGACTTATAAAAAATGAATTTTAGGAGCTAAGCCTTCGTTACAACCCCAATTCTTCACTCTTTGGTCAAAATCGACTTCATATTCGGTCTTCTCGCCCTAAAAAATAAAATCACATCAACAACCCGAATCCGACCCAGCCCTCTCCAACCTCATCTCCGCCTCCAAACTCCAACAGCTGCCGCCCCTCGAGCTCTGGTGTGACGTAACGGCCGACTCACCGCGCCCTTACGTCCCATCCGACCTCAGGCGGCAACTCTTCCTCCACTACCACTCCCTCCACCATCCCGGCATCCGGGCAAGCCGAGACCTTATCAAAACACGGTACTTCTGGCCCCACATGAATACAGATATTCGTACCTGGGTTCTAGGGTGCCAGAAGTGCCAGCAATTTAAGGTCTCGGCTCACCCCCATGTACCCCCTCAACCCATTCCCACTAAAAGTGAGCGACATCATCTGTATTGCCCTCTCGCTCCCGCACAAGGGAACCGAGCGGGAGGAAGATGCATACCAGATGACGTCACGCGTTTTGGTTTATTATTCTGTGAACCTATGTGTTCGCACAAGAGGAGACGTAGAATGGCGAAAAAGGCGCAGGATCCGGGGTTTTATAGACTCTGAAGTCCCCACCCTGGTGGTGGAGTTTCAGGTTGAGCCGGATCCTGCGTCGGTTGCCCCACTCTTACCGTTTATTCCCAGAGCCTTATTTTCACAACGTACAAGAAGTATAAGTAGTATAAGTAGGATAAGTGGTATTTACAAAGTGTGGAAGTTACAAGTAGTAGAAGTATGGAGAAGTAGTATTTACAATAGTATAGTTGAATAGTATAGTTGAATAGAATAGTATAGTTGAATATAATCAGGTGCTCCGCAGCAATGATGATCTCGGGGCCAATTCCCGATTGTTAGCGCGTCCCTAGTGATGATATTAGGGCTGAATGTATACCATTTCATTCACCCTGCTGTTGAAAAAGCCTGTCGGTGCCAACTTCTGGGCCTTACTGTGAACGAGCGGCTGGACGTACAATGCTCCGGGTGGTTTTAAAAAATTCCAAGTTCGAGAACTACCTATTTAAAAACCATTAAAAAATTCGAGAAAACGGCGTATTTCACCGCTAGCGCTTCTGCCAGTTGTTGTTTGCGACGGTCGGCATCAACAGAGAATGCCATTATGGCGTTTCTGTCTGTGACGGTAATTTCTTCTGTCGTAGTAAGTTACCAATGATGAAACTACCTATTTAAGGATACAATGCCAAATACTAACGGAAGAACATATTGTGAACGTAATAATTCGTACATACGCGTAAGATGTCGAAGGACGTGGTTCCCTCGATAGAGACTCGTCAGCGGGCGCATGCCGCACTGAGTGCTGGAGAGATCGGGACATGAACGGCCGTGTGCTTCACTCTGTGCGGCGGCGAGCGAACATTTAATCATTTTGTTTACTTAGGGCCGGTTTCACCAACGCGGACTATCCAGAGATTAATCTCGGCCAAGGTTTAAGCCATCGATTCTGAGAAAAGACAGTTTCCCCTCACCTGTAGTTTTTCAGTAGAAGGCCATATCTTGAGAACCAGCGGTCCGAATTTAGCGGGGAAAAGACCCACGGAGTCGTGAGAGCGTGCTCGGTCAGGATCCGTATAAGATGGCAACGGTTTACGACCTGTTTGCGGACAAGGAGCAAGTGGAAGCGTCGCGGGCCGCAATGTGCCTCCTTGATAAGTGGAGTGCTGCAGAGGCTGGATTTCTAAACGCATGCAGGGAGGGGAGGTTATCCTCAGCGAAAGCTAGGGAGTGTTGTGCCCCCATAGCAGAGTTGTGAGCTGGGAGCCATCTGAGGGTGCATGAGCTGCGATAAGCCGGTCTTTCAACGTCTGGCAGCTTGCGGAGTGTGAGGCGACGATGTCGGTACAGATGTCCACTTGGCGAGGCTCGAGCGCGAGGAAGGCGCGGGTGAAGCGGGCTTCAGAATTTTTCAAGCCTTCCTGGGCAAAAATTAGTTCGAGCTGTGCGAACCAGACGTGCGGGAAAGCCGGGTCAAAAGGCCGCAGTTTGAGAGGTGTTTGTGCCGTTTCGAGTGTCTTTGTGGCTCTGGTCTCCATTTTCTTCTTTGTAGTTCTCTTGGTTGTAGATCACTAGCATGACCGCTCGCTTCGCTGGCTATCCGAGATTCGCTGTACGCAGTATCGTACTTAATTCCGACGTTGCACAACTTGGGAGCCTACTGGATATTGGTGCCAAATTTGGTCGATATCCGTCGAGCCATTCAGGAGTTGACCATGGTCGACCATATTTCCGCTATGGTGAAGGGGACCGAAAAATTCCGACGTTGCCCAACTTGGGAGCCTACTGGATATTCGTGCCAAATTTGGTCGATATCCGTCGAGCCATTCTGGAGTTGACCATGGTCGACCATATTTCCGCTATGATCAGGGAATTAAAAATGCGCCTACGTTAAACTTAGGAGGCTACCGGATATTGGTGCCAAATTTGGTCGATACCCGTTGAGCAATTCGGGATTCGACCATGGAGGGGCCCATGGATGCGCTATGGTCGACCGCGGGGGTAGTCCGAAGGGTCGATCGTAGATAGAATTTCACATAGATTACGAATACGCGATAAAAAATAGGAAATAACAGCATGTTGTTCATATTCATCGTTTGCACTTGAGTGACATCGCATTCGGCTTTTGCTGCGCGAAATTCGCGCAGTATTAGCCACTGGTGGTACTTCCACCGCCGGGGCCGGGGAGGTAATCCGGTGATCCGTGGCGGGGAAAAATGAAGCGGTGATGGGGGCCCGGGCGAAGGGGGTAGGGGGGATAGCGGGTCCGGGACGAAAACGTCCCGGAGAATCGCCGCCATTTCCGGATCCGAATCGAAGTCCGGAAACGGCGACGGAGGTGACGGGCGTTGCGGGAACAGGGGTTGTTGCATTGCGAACGGACGGCGGGAGACTGATAGAGTGTGTAGGTTGGGAGAGCACAGGTGCGGGCTTACACCCGTTGGGATCCTCTTCCAACACTCTGACGTCACACGTGACTGACGTCAAGCATAATTTTTTATCAAACTAGACCATGTTTCGAGCTGTATGAGTAGGCACTCTATCCTTTATTTAAAAAAATTAAACATTTGGATCAAACTTGTAATCATTACCTACCTGTTATGCATTAATTAGCATTTTAGAAAATTTTGGGTGAAAATTTGCAATTGCAATTGGCCCAAAAATGTTGGTTTCATTTCCGTTTCAAATTTCTATTAATCCATCCCTATTATTATTATAATTTTTTATTTTTTCGTATATATGAAAATACGATGAAAGATTGGCAATTTGTCAAAATGCTCGTGATGGCCAACAAAAGAAAAGTTTGAACAAAAGGTAAAAAACAAGAGGTGGGTCGAATTTGAGTTTTTTGGATCAAAAATGTATTCCTACAAATCACGAATGGGCCATTTTCAACCCTTTTATCGATTTACGAAGTTACAAGTTTAAATAATTATTAACATATAAAATCATATGGGATTCTAGATTTGTATCAGTAAAATTAGTTCTCTTTTCACTCAAAAGTATTTTAAATTTTGAAAACGACCTCTCAACATCAGCAGAGGATGCAGGAGCATATTTCATAAGCAGACGAACATCTTAGCCCTCTTGTCTAGTATGTGGGTTTCTACTGTCTTCTGTAAGTCATGTGGAGGTAGATTGTGTTTCAGTCCCCTTTCGAAGGCATGGTAGAATTACTCCTTACACTAGCGGAAATAACCCTTTAGATTGGGGTACTCCTCATTATCTCCAGATAACCAGGTGATGGATGACCAGTGGTAGTTTTCTCGCAATGCCCATTTCAGTTTAATAAAGATCAGACTTTCGTATGAACTTCCGTATGCACAAACATAGGTAATTAAATTTGGAATTTTCAGAACGCCGTAGCTCGAAAACTTTCGATAGAAGGAAATGGTTTTTTTACGTTATTAAATTTGTCTTGAGCTAAACAATTTTTTGAGGCCACCCGGAGCATTGTACGTCCAACCGTTCGTGTGCGCGGAAGCCTTATCGATATCCCTTCTTAACCGGTGATAATCTTGCTGGTCTAGGAGGGGGAGTCTCGAGGGTCCACCCACACTGTCACACTGTCCCATGTTTTTGGAGGCCAAAATTGGTGAAAACATGCACGGCCAAACGGCTCGACGGATATCGACCAAATTTGGCACGAATATCCAGTAGGCTCCCAAGTTGTGCAACGTCGCATTTTTAATTCCCTGACCATAGCGGAACTATGGTCGACCATGGTCAACTTCGTTAATTGAAATGGTAACCCCTATTTTTTATCGCGTATTCGTAATCTACGTGAAATTCTATCTACGATCGACCCTTCGGACTACCCCCGCGGTCGACCATAGCGCATCCATGGGCCCCTCCATTCTTCTCGGGACCGTGTATCAACGTTCCAAATTTCGCTTTCCGCCTAAGTATCGGTGAAAAATGTCCCTGATAGTTCCAAATTAACTGCAGTAGTTTGCAAACTCGGCATGCACGCTAATTCCATAAGTGCAAAAACATTTAAAGTAGTAATCATGAATTAGAAAAATAATGTTAAATTTTTTTTTTTAATCAAGTTTTACGATATCCTGAATATTCAACTCTTCCTAGAAACATTTCAATACTTAAAAAACCACAGTCATGCAGCATGGCTATTTATAAGAGCGAATTTTCGAAGAAATAACTGATTTTATGTAAAACTGTTTTATCTCAAGAAATAACCACGTTCCTTCACCTTCAAAGTGCTCCAGTTTGAGAACGGAATGAGATATCGCAATTCTGATTTCACCATCGTGTTCAGCGTACAAAAACCTTTAAAATGAGGTGTCACTTGTAACATGATTGCAAAGTTCTCAACTACGATTTTAATAATTAACTCATTAAAAGTTGGAGTGTCGACGTAAAATTCTATTTGGGCCAATGAGGCAGTCCCGGTTAAAAAAGGTCTTCCTTTCATTTCCCACGGTCAAAGGGGGAACTACTTCCCACTGCTATAGTTCGGGTGTTCCAGAAACAACTAGGTAAGAAGTATAATCAAAACAAACAGCAAACACTGTCCTGTCACGGTCGCCACGATGTCGGGAAATTTCAATAACGATAAACCTATTCCACAACAAAGAAAAATTAAACAACGTAGTTATACTAAGCTTGAGTTGAATATAAAAATCATTAACAAAACTGGTTTTTTTTTCTTTGGATATATAGTAACAATAAAAAAATTGAGCACAATTCAATATCTCGGGAGCTTTTGACCGCTATAAAGAGAAGAAAAGTGGGTTACTTGGGGCATGTCATGAGGGGAACCAAGTATGGCCTCTTGCATACCATTATGATGGGCAAGATCAGCGGAAAAAGGGGTGTTGGTAGAAGACGAGCATCGTGGTTATCTAATATTAGGAACTGGACGGGTATTGACCGAGCAGCTGATTTATTCCACCTTGCTCAAGACAGAGAGAAGTTTGCTGAAGTGATCGCCAACCTTCGATAACGGAGACGGCACTAGAAGAAGAAGAAAAAAATTGAACGCTTCAATTAGTTGGGGGGGGGGGGGGGTGGCACGTGCCCCCTCGTGCCCCCCCGACGCGACGCCTATGAGTAGAGGTAACCGGTGGTCCAGGGGGCTTGCCCCCTGGCGAGGCGCGGAGCGCCGAGTTTCATTACATTTTCGAATTCTACGTACTTTACCGCAGCTTTTACGAGACCAAGGGCGAAAGGGAAGTTGGTTTATTGTACTTGCATAGCGACATTAATTTGGCTTTGTCGTCGAGCTTCGCGTCCCTAAATTCTTTCAAGTTCTCCTGGTATAATGATAATTCCTACGTTATAACATTATATATTAGAAACACTGGACTTCAAAGCATTAATACAGCAACTGGAATCAATGTTGAATGGGTGATGAAGCAGAGCACGTCTAATTGAATACCTACTTAGGTCCTATTTATTCCAGTTACGTCTTTCGAAAAATCAAATTTGACCTTTAAATTGATCCATTATTGATTGCTAGCCTCAACGTTGGAATGGTGATATTTTTCGAATAGACGCGGGGCAATGGGGAGCGTTGACTCGTTAGGTGGAGGGACTTCCACTAATGAACTGGCATCCTTCCTTCTGTTTGAAGATCTTCTAAGTAATTGGATCCGGCTATTAAGGACAAGTTCAACCAGGGGGGAGTTGGAAGACGAGATCTTCTCATACAAGCGTGCCACCAACTGGGTTGAATGCATCCCGCTCGCCCACATCACCGCGGACGCCGTCGCAGCGGCTTTCCTCAATCAATGGGTTAGCCGTTACAGTTGTCAGCGAACAATCACAGTCGATCAAGGGAGGCAGTTTGAGTCCGCCCACTTTTCAGATCGCTCATTTCCTTTCTGTCTGACGGACGAGCAGGGTGATTTCAGTGTAATTCTCCACAGTTTTTCCCGTTTTCCAGTTTTTATATAAACATTGCTGCCATATACTGCCCACCTAGGTATGTTCTGAAAAAAGACGACTACGTGGACTTATTTCGCGAAATCGGACATAACTTCATTATAGGGGGTGATTTCAATGCAAAACACGAATTCTGGGGCTCAAAAACGCGCAACCCGAAGGGAGTACAATTGTTTGCAGCAGGTCAAGAAACTAAATGCAATTTTCACTCTGGAGGAGGGCCTACGTACTGGCCAACAGATGTGAATAAAGTACCAGATCTCCTGGACTTCTTTATAGTAAAAGGAATATCGGGTAACATGATGTGATGCAGATGTGGCGCTGGATAAACGTTTTGGCCAACAAAATTTAGCCCGAAAGTGGCAAGCCCAATTGGAATCCCGGCATCAGAAGCTCGGTGAGTCACTTGTAGAGCTGGCAACAGATATAGAAAAAATGGCTCGGCTTGCCTCACCAGGTTGGCCAGATCATTGCAGAGATCAGTGCAAGATACACTAACGCGAGCCCAGCTAATTGAATCCTCATCGGACAAGCAACAGTGCTGGGATTGTGGCCAGGGAGGACACGCAAAATATTTAAATCCACCATAAATTGTGATGAGGTGGTTGGAGGGTGATAAGGGAAGTTTGCTGCATGCCCAGGTGTGGTAGGTAGTTTGGAGGAGGGTAGTTGGGGTCTAGCCCAGGGTTGGTAGAGTAGTTTGCAAAATATTTAAATCCACCAAAAATTGCGATGAGGTGGAGGGAGGGTGATATGGGAAGTTTGCTGCATGCCCAGGTGTGGTAGGTAGTATGGAGGAGGGTAGTTGGGGTCTAGCCCAGGGTTGGTAGAGTAGTTTGCAAATATTTAAATCCACCATAAATTGTGATGAGGTGGTTGGAGGGTGATAAGGGAAGTTTGCTGCATGCCTAGGTGTGGTAGGTAGTTTGGAGGAGGGAAGTTGGGGTCTAGCCCAGGGTTGAGGAAAACGTCTGAAACCATAGATTTCAACTCTTGGGTTTCGAAAATGGCGATTGCCTACTATCTTACTTGATAAGATTAACAACAATGGAGTCAAATTATAAAGATAAACTGTAATAAACACACCCCTGCACCGCCAACGGCCTTTGGCGTCATCGCAAATGAAAATAATTCAAGTTATTTCTTGAGTATGTACGACCTATGCTTTAATAATATAATCTTTCACGTGTTTAAACGGCAAATCGTTGGCAAGGATGGTCAGATAGTTGGCAAAGATGGACAACTCTTTGGCAAAGATGGGCAAATCACTGGCAAGGATGGTCAGGTAATTGGCAAGGATGGTCAGATAGTTGGCAAAGACGGACAAATCATTGGAAAAGACGGCCAAGTCATTGGCAAGGATGGTCAGATTATTGACCACAGAAAAATGTGATCTACGCAGAAGGGGCATCGTTACAGGTAAATGATTAACCGTTTTGTGATAATTTGCAGCGTTTTAATTGCATTTTCGGATTCTACATACCTTGAAGCGGAAACCATCAACTTTTGAGGGGGGTTAACACATTTTTTTTCATGCTCGATTCCAAAATAATAACTCAAAACGGAGCAAATTGTTATTACTTCTCAAATCCAATTTTTCTCCATGTAGTGGTATACTCCACATAAATATATCTTCTATGGATATGTCCTCTAGCGGAGTATCCATTTTACTGTAGGAACCATATTGGTAATTCACGCAGATTTCTGATTTTGAAACCCTTATAATACATGTTGATGAAGCTTTGCCGTACAAACTTCAGGGTCTATGCCGCATTTACACGATGCCAGTGAGCAGTCCAGCTGACTGGCGCCAGCGAACTAGCGCCAGTAACTGGCGTCATGTAAACGTCCGAAAATTCTTCAAATCATGCCAACTCACACAAATAAAGCAGTTCCAAATAGAATTAAAAGAATGAATTTAGAATAGAATTTAGAATTCAAAGTTTTCCATTTTGAATTCAACATTTTTGTTTGCCAAATTGAATAACACATTTCATGGTTTTTTTACGTTATTAAATTTGAAATGAGCTAAACAATTCTTTGAGAGCATCCGGAGCATTGTACGTACAGCCGTTCGTGTGCACCAAAAAGCTTCGTCAACACGATCGTGAATCAAACTGTGTAAATAAGGCCGGTGTGATGAGCCGAAAAGCACCTAATTTTTCTTCGATTGAAGAATGTGTGTTGATTAACATTGTAAAAGCTTAAGAAAAGTGTGTTGGATTGCCAGCAGCGGCCTGACCACGTCAGTCCGCGTGATAAGAAAAGGGCTCGGGAGGAGGTAGAGGCAGAATTCAACACCACTGCGTCTACCCATCTCCGATCTGCGTCATCTCTTCGGGAGAAATATAAAATTTAAAAAAAAAGGTTGGGATGTCTCGCTCTGATCCGATGTCTTCTCGGTTCCACGACGAGCCCTAGTTCGACGAAGTCGTCATCATCCTCCTCATCGCTGGCGTCATAGTTATAACGGTTCATTACTACCAGAATAACACAAAATAGGACGGGATCTGAACGGGGATCTGAACGATGCAGCGCAAATAGGAAAACCGAAAACAATGAGCAGCCATATTCGTTTTGAGAGTAACCATCTCAGCCTAGCGCTAATCCCTCATATGATGACCTGGTCGATAAAATTGAAGCGCTGACGCGTAGGTTTGCTTCACTGCAATACGGAAAACCTAGACATTCACGTTCACGATCACGATCTAGATCTAAGCCTACCACAAGAGACAACAAAATAGCCACACGTACTTGGCGATGCCGGTATCACTTTCGATTTGGTGATAAAGCTATAAACTGCGAACCTCCTTGTTGTTACTCCAAGCAGAACTGTAAGCCATCGGAAAACCAGTAGGCCAATCGTTAGATGCGGCAGGCGATGCTGGCCAAACAAGTAGCCGCCTTTTCATTGGGGACAAGAGTTCCAATAAAACTTTCCTCGTCGATTCAGGTGCTGATGTCAGCGTTGTTCCTCCTTCACCGACGGAAAAAAAGCGACAGTCTAAATACGGTTTTTGGCCGGAAACATGGAGGGAAAGCATTTAAGACCCACCATGTTGAATCTATTCGTGATCAGCGTGAAATTTCCGATAGGAATACGGGGTTTGAGAGTTTTTGCCGGAAAATCGCGATTATACCCCACTGTGCGGCGTACGGCGGACGGACATATTTCCAAATCTAATACATCTTTAAAACATTTCACGGACAAAATTTTTCAGCTTCCGCAGCCCAAAGGATCATAACAAAACCATCAGAAAAAACTATGGACTAGAACATGGCAATGAAATAAGATTGGCAGCAGGGCGCTTGAATGTACCTCCTGCTGTTTTCAGGGTTACCACGCGGACCGCACCATCATTGCCTGGGTAAGTAGCAATAATCCTGGCCAAAGGCCAAGTCATTGGAGCTGTGTTGCGGTCAGAAACAATGACCAAATCATTCACCTTGAGGTTGGGCATGTGTTTGCTCCATTTCTGCCGGACCTGAAGAGTACTCAAATATTCATCACGCCAGCGTGTCCAGAAATGTTGAATTCGTTGACGGACAAGGTGGCAGGAGTGGGGTAGAGGGAGAACTATGCTGGCGACGGGGAGAGGAGGGAGTTCCCTCGGACTGGACTGGACTGAACGATTTTGAGCCTGGTTTACTCCCGTAAAAACATGTTCCATGTTAAAATGTCAACACGTGGATGAAGACGATTAAATGGCACTACCTATACCCGGCTTAAGCTTCAGTTCATTTTGTTTATTGAAACGCTTATATACAAACAATATTAGCGAATTTTCAAAGAAAATGAAGCTATTGTAATGGGTCCAAAGTTTTCAGAACATGGATTTAAAAAAAATTTTTGTAGGCGAATCCGTTTCAGAGCACCCTGATTCATCCCTTTATTACTTATATATGTATATATATATATATGAGGTTACAGGTTTTTGACCGCTTGTAGATAAAATGGTGGTGTGGTCTTGAGTTTCGGTCGGGGGTGGATAAAGAAAGTCTTTTAGGCCAAAGTTCCAGTATATTTTTCTGCCATCTTCCGGACTTAGGGGTTATCAAGTGCGTGTCCGTTTCGTTCTGCAGTGTAAACCTGTGCACAGGTTTCCTTTCCCCTACGATTTCCCTACACTGATGAATGAAGCGGACACAAACTTGGTGTCGGTTTTGTTATTGTTAAAAAAAATTTACATTTTTGGTTTATTATTTTCAATAATAAACCATTGGAATCGAGCATGAAAAAAAAATTCTTACCCCCCCTCAAAATTTGATGGTTTACGTTTCAAGGTATGTAGAATCCAAAACTGCAATAAAAATATTTCTGTCTGTCCGCCGTACGCCGTACGCCGTACGGGGTACGCCGTACTACTGGATATTTGTGCCAAATTTGGTCGATATCCGTCGAGCCATTCAGGAGTTGACCATGGTCGACCATAGTTCCGCTATGGTGAGGGAATTAAAAATGCGACGTTGCACAACTTGGGAGCCTACTGGATATTCGTGCCAAATTTGGTCGATATCCGTCCAGCCATTCAGGAGTTGACCATTATTTATTACGATGTTTTTATGACATCACTGCCATAAATTATCAAGTCACTAATTTACCTACCTATTTACCTAGATAAGAGTAGTATATAAAATGGGTCTTCTGGCCCGATTTTGAGATGAGGCCTCTGGCCCCGATTGTTGAGCTGGGGCTACTGGCCCGACCGTCGAGCTGGGGTTTCTAGCCCGTCAACTGAAAGCGAGGCATTGGGTGTCGGGAACCAAACTCTGAATTTTCAAGCTTGAGAAAAAAAAAATAAAATAAAAATGAAACAGGTGAGAGACATTTTTTGTTTGAGATTGCGCGAAACTTTTTTTTCTGTAGATTTTGTATTTTTTTCAGTATCAGGATTTTGGTATCAACGGACCTACGTGTTACTTTCCTTGATTATGTTATTGAAGAGATCATAATCTAAGGTAGTGTGAGACACGAGTACTACGTAAAGATTTGTTCCTGCTGAGGGTGCAAAATCCGCGGTAATTATAATATTAGATTTCGAATTGGAAATATTTTCCGTTTGTTTACTTGTGTCGATCACGTAAACGCATTTTCCGTTTATAAAGTTCTGGGGATTGTAGAGCATGTCATTATTATTTTGATAGACATTTTTAAAATCCTTGTACATTTCGTAGGCGAGGGTGTAGTTACCAGCCGCGATATCCAAGTTTTCCATTTCTTCAGGGTAAACGTTATCATTGATCTTCACCTTTATATTTTTAACGTTGGCATTATCAAACAACGAAGCATCCTGCAACTGCGAGCCAGTTTCAGATTGGAAAGCGACCATCACAAACGTAGGATTTCGAATGTTTCTAAAGATATTGGTTACATCAAATGTAAATGTATTTCCGTTGATTTCAGGTTTTTGTATGCACTGCCAGCTCCTGAAATGGAACTGTATTTTTTTCAGGTCGGACAATTCTTTCACCAGCTCGATTTTAGCCATAGGTTTGAATTCAATCATCGGGACCCGAATTATGAACTCTGTGATACTTACCCGTCCTTCTGCTGGTAGGGTGGCATCATCGTAACTCCCGTCACTTTTTTTCGTTTTCCATCTGTAAATGGTGTTAGCATCACCATCTCTGATAAAGGAAATTACGAATCCTCCTTTATAAAGCGGTATACTAACATCTTCGAAAAATCCCAACCCTAAATGTGAAAGATTCCCGCATACGTAGAATGTATTTCTATCTGCGTTGCACTGTGATACAAAACCATTGTTTGCAATCGAATTACTTTCTGAGCCTCTGTACGAGACACTGCTCTTCACGGTACTAGTAACACCAGGGTATTCTACTTCGTCAATTAAATAATTGTGTTTTTTCACCTCGATTCTAGAGAACAAATATGGAACGAAGTTATCAATCAATTTCACATTTGCTTTTGCTGGGTAATCTCCTCCATTGCGCTTCTTCAACGTCCCAGAAATGAAATATTGAAACTTTGACATAGAAAATCCATCTCCATAATCGATATTGAACTCTGTTCTTTTGTTGGGGGCGTTAAAGTTTTGAGTGCTGTTGGGATAGTAATGTTTGTACTCTGAGCGGACAATGTCCTTCATGTATTTCGAAAATACGTTCGCCATCTTTCTCTTTCTTATATATAGTCTAAAAAAAAAATTAAAGCAAACTTTCCCAGAAGTATTTATCTTTTTTTAGTTTTTCTAATATCGAGTTAAGGGGCATATGTTTATTAACTAGCAAGTAGAGAACTATTAGACACAAGTGTCCGCATATTGGAGGGTCGGTGTAATCTTGAATCCTGTCTCTATTGAAGAACAAACGCTTTCCACCCAAGTACGAAATTAATTCCCTCGGTGGATTAGCGTTCCCGTACGAATCAAAATAATATTTATCCATCATGTTTTTGTAGTAAGCCGTCCAGTGTGTACCGTCTGTTTTTGAATCACCAAGATTCAGAATTCCACATTCAATTATGTTTGGAGTTTTAGGTAAAGCATCTCTCATAAATACCCCTCTAAAATTATTTATTCCAAGTTTATCCAAAGCATAATAAGTAATATCAAAATTGCTCAACGCTTCGACTTTTTTTTTTTTTTTTTTTTTTACCTGACCACCCGTTTTTTTGTTTTCCATCGCTTTATTATGTCTTATCGTTTCCTGCAATCGTTTCTGCCGATCTTTATAATCAATTACTGAATTAGCAACAGCAGCACCACCTCCCAACAATCCACTCAGTGCGCCTAACCCAGCAAATATGAGGGGAAGAAACCCGCCTCTATAATTTTCTTTCAACTGCTCATATGATAATTTCAAACGATACCCTTTATTTTTCAACCGAGATTTAGCTATTTCATTATGCTGTTCGCGTGTTATACCAATTTTGTCTTTACCATTGTTTTTTAACAATTGTTCTTTACTTAATTGTATGACAGCTCCATTCCCCTGCTTGTATGCAGCTCGGATCTTGGTCCGTTGACCGCTTGTTAGTGACAATGCCGACGAGATATTATTCATGGCGTTTGTTAATCCTCTTATTATTGCCTACTAAAACTTTAGTTGAGGTTCAATCCCCATCCCAAATGTTTGTTTCACGTTCATCGCTGCACCAGTTGCTAACGCCCAAAATCTCTCGTTCAGGTCAGCGTCTTTGGAATTCAATCTACTCCACGCCTTATCTTCCAAAACTTTGTCTGCGACATGTCTATCCGCGGTTTTAGGGTGATCTCTATAAAAAATATCATGCTCCTTTGCGGCGTCATCAAGTTTGTTCACCCCCACATCTCCTCTTTCTAAACGTTTCTCCAAATTCGTCCCAGGTCCTAGGAAATTATAGCCTCTCGCGTGCATTTCAAAAGGAACTTTTTTCAGTAATGAATTGAATAAGCCAGACCCTACCTTATCACCTTTTAAAAGCTTTGACGGCATGTTGGAAACAAACCGAATTAAATATTCAGTACCCTTCGGAGTGTCTATAATCTCTTCAAGCCTGTCGTTGAAGAACTGTAGGATAGCTAATTTTTCGTTATGAAAGTTATTATTTCCTGCCTGCTCCTGACTGTATATATAATGAATTCGTGCAACTAGCTCGTTCAAGTTGTCAATATACTTATACTCAACGACGTTATTATTATATTCTACGATTCCAGATCCTACTTGATCAGTTCTTTTATCACCGTTATATTTTTTCCATATATTCTTTACTAGTTTTGACCATTTATCTCCCTTACTAGATTTCGGTTTTTTGGTTGCTTGGTTATTTCCTTGAAACATAGAATCTGTATCAGTAAGAATTTTCTCATAATTTTCTAAATCCTGAGGTGTGTACAAATTTTCGCTTGGTGCTTTATCGTAGGTTATCAACCTCCAAAGTCCAGGAGTTCCTTCGTACCGTTCAGCCCCTAATATAATATCATTTTTATCAAAATCAACAGATGTATTGCCAATCATATACGCTTGCTTTGGTATCTCATAATAAAGTCCAAATGTTCTATCGTTTGCTCTTGGTAGAAACTTGTAGGCGGTTTTTCCTAACTGTACATGTTTGGGTGAATTATTTGAAGGTGTACCGTATATGTTACTATCTTCAACTTCAGGATTTGGTTCATTTGATAGCTTGGGTGTACTCTGATGAGCAGTCGGGGAAAATTTCAGAGTCTCCATATTCCCATCAGGAGAGCCATTTAGATCCGTTTCCCCTTCAGAACTTTGTTCCTCTTCAGAAATTTTTTCCTCATCATAGTCTTCTTCGTTTTGAGGGAGAAAAGTTATCGATTTTTGAAAAGGTACTAACTGATTTTCAACCTTTTTTTGTAGATTTTCAATTGCTTCTGTTATAGGTTTATAATCATTAGCTTCCTCTTTTTCAATTAGATTTTGAATAGCAGATGTTATAGGTTTATATTCCTCATGTCTAAATCTGTTACGATCACGTATCTTCGTCTGTGCCCGTCTGAATTTCGCTACTAACTCTTTCTCAATACGGGACAGCTCACGAGCTTTTTTGGCTTCAGCATTCAATTTTTGCACGTCCATCTTGGCATTCTTATTATATATTGAGCAATCGTTCAAGGATCGTTCAAACAACGACAAATAACGTTCAAACAACGTTCAAGGATCGATAAAACAACGAGAATTAACGTTCAAACAACGTTCAGGGATCGATAAAACAACGAGAATTAACGTTCAAACAACGACAAATAACGTTCAAACAACGTTCAGGGATCGATAAAACAACGAGAAATAACGTTCAAACAACGACAAATAACGTTCAAACAACGACAAATAACGTTCAAACAACGTTCAGGGATCGATAAAACAACGAGAATTAACGTTCAAACAACGACAAATAACGTCCAATCAACGACAAATAACGTTCAAACAACGTTCAGGGATCGATAAAACAACGAGAATTAACGTTCAAACAACGACAAATAACGTCTAATCAACGACAAATAACGTTCAAACAACGTTCAGGGATCGATAAAACAACGAGAATTAACGTTCAAACAACGACAAATAACGTTCAAACAACGTTCAGGGATCGATAAAACAACGAGAATTAACGTTCAAACAACGACAAATAACGTTCAAACAACGTTCAGGGATCGATAAAACAACGAGAATTAACGTTCAAACAACGACAAATAACGTTCAAACAACGTTCAGGGATCGATAAAACAACGAGAATTAACGTTCAAACAACGTTCAGGGATCGATAAAACAACGAGAATTAACGTTCAAACAACGACAAATAACGTTCAAACAACGTTCAGGGATCGATAAAACAACGAGAATTAACGTTCAAACAACGAGAAATAACGTTCAAACGACGTTCAGGGATCGATAAAACAACGAGAATTAACGTTCAAACAACGACAAATAACGTTCAAACAACGTTCAGGGATCGATAAAACAACGAGAAATAACGTTCAAACAACGACAAATAACGTTCAATCAACGACAAATAACGTTCAAACAACGTTCAGGGATCGATAAAACAACGAGAATTAACGTTCAAACAACGACAAATAACGTTCAAACAACGACAAATAACGTTCAAACAACGTTCGGTGATCGATAAAACAACGAGAATTAACGTTCAAACAACGTTCAGGGATCGATGAGGTGTCACATTACTCAACAGCTCTTTTGTTGAGGGGTGATAGGATTTCATTCAACTGACACTGTTACTTTCCACAATCTCTTTTCTTCGTTAAATCAATAGTTATAAACCCATGTTTCTTTTCCCAACACTGCTTACAAAGAACAGAAAATTCCTCAATCGACATATCGCCAGCAACAAAGTCGTTATATATGTTTTTCAAATAATGTTTATTCTGTGAAAATACAAAAACAAGATTGACATTATTACGGATTACCTGCCTATCAACTAGGTTGTAGCATTGTGCTAAATAAATGCAGGATATACGCTTGTGACGTCCTCTTGTGAAATAATTCTTTATTTCCTTTTGTTTCTCTAGAAGACAGTCATCAAAAACGACTAATGAGTCAGGCTTACATTCATCAACAGAAATCATATTTTCACAATTATCAGAAGAGAAGCAGATTTCCTGTCCGAGTTTAGTTTCAGCAGCATGATAGCGATCCAATAATTTCTGATAGAGAGGTTGGTTGAGAGACTTACTAAATATATACAAATAAGCAAAATCAATCCAATTTTTGTATATGAAATTCATGAGTAACGTAGTTTTACCGCAATTGCTTGAACCAACAATTATCGCCCTCATGATATCTGGAAATTTTTGTCTGTTCTCCTGCAGCACAGAGTCGTAGGGAGTAACAATATACTTGTTTTTTCTCTTTGGTGGATTTTTCATTGTAACGAGGTGTTCCATCTTATCTTATTTAAAAAAGTTATAGTGCTGTTTTTAAAAGCTCTTTTCGGTAGAACGATCCTACAATCTCTTCACCATCCAATGCTTTCAATTTGAAAGTTATAGGTTCTGTGTAAACAATTTTATCCACAACAAAAATTTCTTTCGTCCAGCTACTTCCGTACTTACTGCTAAATGTTTTCTTGTCCCTGGTTATTCTTACATGATCACCCACTTCAATGTCTGATCGAATCTTTGTGGAATTTTGAGGGACCACCAACTCTAGTATAATCTTTTCATTATCCTTACACACATCAGCAGGCTTCATCCGAACAGTTCTGTGATAGCTATGATTATACTCATCAATTAAATCTTGCAGTATATCGATCCATCTGAAATTTTGATTAACGTGAAAACGAATTTTCATCTTGCCATTCAGCGTTCTGTGGAAACGTTCAATAATGCTAGATTTCTCCAGATTCTCCGTGTGGTATAATTTAATCGAGTTTTTATCTAGAATTGCTTTGAAATTATTGTTTTTGAATTCTGATCCTTTATCAGTGTGAAGGAGATTGGGAGATGAATGCCCAACACTCTTTGCTCTGGCTATGATATTTTGAAATGCAGCAGCAACCGTCGGACCGTCCTTCTTTTTCAACGGCTCACTCCATACGTACTTTGAAAATGTATCTATAACATTAAGCAAATACTTATATCCGTCGTTATCATGACTGTAGCTAGTCATCACAATCAAATCTGCTGCCCATAAATCATCGATCCCTAAAGTCACGATTTTACGCTTTTGAAATTTTTTTATGACTGGTTTATGCATCTCTACTGCTTCAATTTGCATATCACCCGTGTTCATACCATTCTGGTTGCTTTTCCATCCACGCTTCAAAAATTTACTCTTCTGAGTATTGCATATTTTACACTTTGCTAGATACCTCCAGGAGCCATTTGCTGTCTGAACTGTTGAAGTATTTAAATTACCAGTTTTTTTCTTACATTTGAAACAAAAAATTTGTGGGGTAACATTGCGTTCTATCATTTTTCGATTAATTTCAGGTACACAGTCAAATCAGTTCCCAAAAAATTGATTTCGGTGTCAGATTCGTTCTTGAGTACCAAGTCGATTTTCTGAATTGACTTCACGCTCTTATTGATATCAAGGTAGTTAATTTGAACAGGTTGTTCTGCAATCAGGGAACCAAATTTAATCTGCTCAGTTTTAGGATAGAACATGTGTAGGATATCTGCTTCCTGGTGGGAATGAGGATCATTCTGATGATTAATAACAGCAGGCTTGATCAAGTTGCAATGAATTTCAATAACTTTGAAAGGTTCCAACCTTGGGTATGAGTTTGCTTCATAGTGAGTATTTGATTTAAAATAAAACGAGACATTTGATTTTCTTTGATAGAACCCTAACAAATAACCTAAATTTTTACGATGTTCAGACGATGAAGGGAACAAACCAACATCAACTGGCATCTTCATTTCAACTCTAGCAGTTGTTTCGTTTACACGAAGATAATACAGATCTTTATTACTAGCAAGCACTGCAAGATTTGTATAATTCGATTTAATAAAACCTATGAGCATATTTTCAATCTTTTCTATCGAGTAATTCCCACTATCTATGTACAATGTTCGCTCATCATCATCATCACTTCCTGTAAACACCACTTGTATAGGTTCAGAAATATTTTCAATACAATTTTTACCATAAAATCCCAAAAGACCGAGGGAATAATCCTTATGCTCATCCAAATGAATAGGATGCTCCATCCGTAAGCTCAACTTTGAGCCTGTACCGGATATCTTGAAGAGTGACATTATTGTTTTATGTTCTATCTTCTTATAAGTATGCATTTACAAAACCAACACATAGAAAATGAGGTTCAAAATGAAGGGAACAAGACGTGTTCGATTCGAGACTACTCCGAGTTCTGGCTCTCCGAGGTCTTCTCGTGCAAGGAGGTTCACCCGTTGAGAATATTGTTCAAGAATATTTTTTGTGTGAGATTTGTTTTTCCTATGACGTGCAAAATACCTAATATATTTATTATACAATTCATTTTAGCATTTTGTAATGACCCCAAGGCAAAGTACTAATTTTATTTTCCTCAGTAAATCGTTTGGTGTCATCCGAATTGAGAGCTTTTTTGTTCATTGTTATTGAGTATAAGGTATGTTTATAACTACGTATCAAATTTTGCTTACGATACTGTTCCTTTCCCTCAAAGAGGCATGATTTTAGATCATCCATTCCTATAGTTTGTTTTACAATATTCTTTTTTATCCCTTTACATTTTACCTGATTAGAAACCTCATCCTCTTTTTCAACGTACGAATAACTATATAATTTGGATCGCAAGCCACAAAATTCAGAGAGGTGAGCACCGTTCAGCTCATCCTTAAATTTCCCAATCACCTTTTTATTCTTTGAACTGTAACAGGTATGTGTTTTATCATAGTCACTCGTGTCAAATTCATCCGAGTTCTCCTTAATTATTTGATGGGGATCGATGGTTGTTTCTACGAAATACGAATCTGTATCCATGTAACAAAGATTTAAATTAGGATCGTATCGTTTTAGTTTATTGTAGAAGAAATCATACATCAGGTGTTTGGATAAATCGAGAACCGAAAATCCCAAGTATAGGGGTTGATTAAATTTTATTTTATTTCGGGTCATGTGGCACGCTAGGAAATCTTCATCGAATATCGTAAATCTAGAAAACGTTGGTTTTTTCGCTAATTTGGATGCCTTCTTTTCGTTGCACAGCCTAATATCTTGACGTTTACGTAAATTCATCATTGTGCGACCAAATACGGAATTATTCATAAGCTTATAGAAATCCTTTTCGAAATCGTTCGAGCAGTTAGCTCGTTTAGAGGTATTAAAATCTATGTAGGATTTCATAAACGGTTTTTGTTCGAATTTTATAACGCGGTGAATGGCTGTAATTTCTAAACCCTGACTCATATACAATTTCAAATTATCAATATGTACAACGTATCGTTTTTTATCGTAGAGGGTCGTACACAACTTCTGGTTGTAGTGCTCTGGAGCTAATGGGAGATCTCTGTGTGAATCATGAAGCCTTTGAGGATAATGTAAATCAACTTCGAATATATAACCTTGTTGATTGTTATCGTGGTATCCTTCAATTATTTTTTTCCAAGATTCAATATCATGAAGCGTTGGAGGAACCCACTCAAATTTTCTGTACGGGAGTGACCTGGATAATGCCCACCCGTACAAATTGTTCGCATCTATGTAACTTAGATAACTATCCGGTTTCGTATCATCGTAATCTTTGATGTGCCGGTTATTGGCTTTCACGTATCTTTTCGAGCACTGGGAAATACCTCCTCTAATACCCTTTTCAATTAATAAATACATATCATAGTCTACAATTAGGTCTAGTTTTATTTTCGTTGATTTTAACATTGCATCCCAAGCGAGTGATGGAGCTGTGGTGTAATGTGCAGGATCAAGTTTATAATTAGCTAAGCAAACGTTACGAAAATTTTCGAATACATCTGCTAGCAGCAAAACATCCTGAATATTGTACAAATCAGAATAAATTCCTAAACTTTTGACTTTCAGTTTATTCCATACGTGGAGGTAATGATTGAAATCATTGGAGTTTATATTCGATTCGTTTAGCGAATCGTAGAAATCTTCAGGAGCAAGTGTTCTATCATGATCAAGTTTTTCAACACTGTTCACAAACTCGTAAGGGAATACCCCTTTTCTTCTTAGGATGCTAAACAGTTTATTTTCATCATTTTTCTCTCTATGAAAATATTTCCCACAAACAGAGTTATCCTTGATAAATGCATTAAGATGCGAGAATTCTTCTGGTTTCAAATTCTGCGCTAGTTTCTCGAGAGAGCTTGACATGAATCTAAAGCTATCAATAAAACTCAATTTCAAGTATCCCTTTCTCAATTTAACCATGTTCTTTGAGAAGGTTATATACTTTTCCTCAGAATTAGCGAGCACTGTAGTTTGATTTTTTTCATTTCCATAATTGAATAGTTCTTTTATGAAGAGATGCGAGTCGTAACCAGATAGATTGTGGCAAACAACTGGAATATTTGTAACGAGTTGCCTGCGTCGGTTACATTCGGGGTGTGAACTTCCTAAAAATTTTGAGGTCAGATGACAATGATCTCTATCTTTTGTTGTTCCTAGTTCAATTTCTTTATCACAAATATGGCATACGTTTGATAATTGAAAATGTCTTTCCTCTTCATCGGTTAACTTCATCGGTTTTGAATTTTCATATTTTTTTGCGATAAATTTCAATATTCCATGAAGTTTCTCAATGAGCCTGAGGGGTACGTATTCGAGTTCAGCTTGATTTTTTGCCCTATAGCAATAAGGTTTGTGAATTTTCCCATCCACCCTAGATACCAAATATGTGGTAAATCCATAAGGAATATGTTTTTTAGTTTTCATTGTAAAGGATTCATTTTGGTCATTTTTATTATTATTTTTTTGGTCATGCAATAAACATTCAAAATCGAGATAAATAACGTATGGGTGTTCGAATTTGTTGATAAAGTTTTGAAATTCTAATGTGCTGCCCTCTGTCGGCATAGTGGGTTTCACAGGTTGATGCTCACCACAATATTCCGAATGCTCAGCAAGTTGCCGTTTACTATTGAAAGAAACCAAACATCTTCTGCAAATTTCAATAGTTTGCTTATGCTTGGTGATTTGCGTCCTAACTAATCGAGATAGGTTTTTTATGTATACATAATGACCATTGTTTTCATTAACCAAGTATAACAAATCTATATCTTTTTCAGCAGCTCGTTGAGTTGATATCACAATAGGTCTGATTTCTTTCCCTGAGACCTCATAAATATTGATAGCCATACTAGGATATCCTGGGTAGCCATTTTGACTCTTTTTCTCAAACTTGGGGATATTATCAAGTGTCATGGGATATTGAAATCCTCTGAATATTTCATCTTTTACTTGGTGTTTATAATGGCTAACATTCTGAGGGTTTTTCCTCTTGTCATTAATACCACAGCATATAGAATAAGCAAAACACAAATTATCCGAAGTATTATGAACGTTTACACAAGCTTTTTTATCTGAAATCCATTTGGGCAACTCTATGTAAGAACTACCACTCAAAGGGTTATATTTGCTCGAGCTCAGAATAAGTCTTTTAGGTCTATATAATGACCACCCTGAGCCTGCTGCAGGTTGGTGCTGTGATTCTCTTTGTTTTAAATCATCAAATTTTTGTTCTATAACATCATTTAAATTAATATTTGTAGTAATAACGTCAGATTTTGTATGGAAGTACATTTCTGTGTATTGGGTTTCCCCGTCAATTTTTTCACGAGAATAAGTTGCTTCCAGGCTTACCTGCAATTTGATTGATGGATTCAAAACCCAATATTCCATGAGTTTGTCTATCATCGGATTCTTTAACGACTCCAAGAATGCAGATATGTCAATGGAACCTTTAATATAAGTCCACATAATCTTTTTGAACTGAGAGTTGATGGTGATTTCCTCTTCTGTTGAAAACGCATCATTCAAATTTTCTTGATTTGATACGGTGTTGCTAATGTGCTTTTTGGATTTGATATGACGGGTCCAATTTGATTTTGTTACCGACAAATTGCAGGAAGAACATATTTTTTTATCTTGCATCTGAGGAGGGGAAGTATTTGGAATCATAGAGTTCTGGGAGCCTACATGTTTTACAGATTTGATATGCCGAGCCCAATTTGATTTTGTCACCAGAATATTACATGTAGAACAATGTTTTTTAGAATTCACACTCATTAGAGAGGGACCATCAGTGTGAGAATTAGGGGGTATGTCTGTGGAGTTTTTACTAACCTTATATTGATTAGTAATAGGGTCTTTAACTAATTTGATTACGATTCTATCCTTATCTGCTAGGATTTCTTTTGGCGGAGAGTGAGGTGTGGAAAGTTCCTCTTGAGAATCTGCATCAAATATCGATTTAGAAATACGTTTCAGAGCATCCTCTCTCGATTCATGGGAATTAATTTTTTCCTCGGGATTTGATTTAATAGTGGTACTGCCAGACAAATTTGTCATACAACCCCTAAATTGCTCAAAGGTTTTAGGTGGTTTGTTAGAGATGCATGGATTTTCACCCAACAAACCAACAATTCGATTATTATCTGGGTGGACTTTTCTTACAGGAGGGGAAGGGAAAAGAAGATTTGTGTGGGGAGGAGTATCAGCGAAAGGCGTTATCATGGTTGGAACCTTGTAATATTGTAATAAATCTTCAGGCAGATCCTGGGGTGGAACAGAAGCACGGCTTGTAGCGACTTTGGCAGGTCTTGTTGGTTTTCTACTGATAAACGGTGTTAAACTATCTGTGTATTCGGGTAATTTCATGTAACGTGTGAAATCAAGGCTTTTCTTTTGAGGGTTTACCCTTGTATCATTTTTCCTAGTAAGAGAAATAGCAGAGGCTTCAGCTTTAGGATCAAAATAGCTTTTACTATATTTTTTTTCATTTTTAATAATATTATTTTTATGGGCTTTCGATTTTAAATGTCGTGCGAATTGACTCTTTGATCTATATAACGAACATATACTACAATATTTATATGCTGCATTATTTTCATCCTTACAAGGACGGGTTGTTTTAGAGGAAGAGTTTTGCATCTCGCGTTTTGGAGGCATGGTTCGTACCGAGACGTGCAGTTCTTTACCCTGGCGAAACTCGACGGTCCGAACAATACTGTTTGATACCGAGACGTGCTGTTCTTTACCCTGGCCAAACTCGACGGTTTACTGATTGGCCAATCAGCATCAAGCAATAGTGACGTCACTATTAGCCAATCAACATCAAGCAATAATCATGATAGAAAGTGACGTCATTATGAACCAATCAGGAACAAGCTGTGTGTGGTGGGAGGGGTAAACTGTTTAAACCTTACCTTGTGACGTGGTAATCCATCCATGAACCTTTAATTTGCACTAAAAACCACTTTGTTGTTCACTCCCGTGCATAAACCGTTTGTTCGAACTGACTGATAATATGTAGGTACCCACCTGATGATTGAAAAGGACACTAGCACGCTTATAAATGTCTATCCGATCCGATCTGTACCGCTCTTTGCAACTCACTGGTCCTGCTGCGTTTTTTTGATGACTAAGTGATCACTCAGGAAGTCGATAAGCACGTCTGGACCGCTGGACAAGGAGCTCGAGTGGGTTTTAATTCTACCGTCAGGGATCCCCGGGAGAAACTGGGATCCAGATTATTTTGAAATAAAAGCTCGCTGCGAGATTCAATCAATCAACAACACCTTGCCATCAAGGTTTTTCGCGCGATCTCAAACAAAAATTTTCTCTCACCTGTTTCATTTTTATTTTATTTTTTCATTTTTTTTTTTTTTTTTATTCATTTTTTTCCCCCATTTTTCATTTTTCATTTTTCTTTTTTTCTCAAGCTTGAAAATTCAGAGTTTGGTTCCCGACACCCAATGCCTCGCTTTCAGTTGACGGGCTAGAAACCCCAGCTCGACGGTCGGGCCAG
The DNA here is from genome assembly GCA_954871275.1 of Leptopterna dolabrata. NCBI lineage: Eukaryota > Metazoa > Arthropoda > Insecta > Hemiptera > Miridae > Leptopterna > Leptopterna dolabrata. The sequence continues at coordinate 90,101 of CATPAC010000222.1, forward strand.
TAGCCCCAGCTCAACAATCGGGGCCAGAGGCCTCATCTCAAAATCGGGCCAGAAGACCCATTTTATATACTACTGATAAGTACCTACATTGGGCTTATTACTTCAAATAAAATTGAAAAAACATGCCAAAAGAAAAGTAGGTATACTTAGACCGTTATGTTAAACACTTACCATAAACCTTTCGGTACTTATCGGTTAACGGGAGGCCACTCATTTAACGATTTAAAATTATTTAAATTATTATTTTCTGAATTATTAGTTATCGCTTTCGTTCGTTGTCTGGATGTGTTTTCAGACACCCTTTTTTTCCATTTCCGTTTTTAATATTTTCCACTATGAGTATTCTACCTATTAAAAAAAAGTTACGAATTTGTGAAGGTCCAGGCGCGCTCGGGACATTTATTTGAAGTTCAAATCAGTTTGAAAATTTAAAATCGGATGAATAGCAAGAAAATAGTATTGTTATTACGATATTCCTCTGTGTCCTGCCATGGCTGCGGACAGGTATCCATTATTCATAAAATATCTTATTAATAAAAATATCTTATTCACAAATCCCCTTCTTATCTTGAATTTACCATTTACACCTCAAACATAAATGAATAGGTGGAATGGTTATTATCATATTCAAAATAAGATATATGGTTGGTGCAGTTTTACATGTTTTCCAGCACGTTGACTCGAATGGAATAACTTAAAAAACTCTACCAATTATCCTTACAGCGACTGCTAAATACCTATTTAGCCATAAAATGCCAAAAACCCGTACGGGCCACTTTTCTTAGTTACCATGAAACAAAATTGATGAAATTCGGGTTATAGGTTCCGTTCGGGGTCTAGTTGGTCCTCGAAGCTCGGCGTTACTGTCAGTCATCTCTAAGGGGTTCAAAATAGGGTTTGAAATTTTCAGAACTTTCGATAGAAGGGTATGGTTTTTTTTTAACGATATTAAATTTTCTTGAGCTAAACTATTTTTTGAGACCACTGGAGCACTGTACGTCCAGCCGTTCGTTTTTATATCAATTGTTTGCAATTTTAGCCGTTTTTACCGACATTTAGCCCCTAAAAACTCCAATTTGACCCCCTTGTAATTTGAAAATTGCTCATCTTCGAACTCATCCTTTCGTTTGGCAATAGAAACGGTTTGGAGAAATCTGGAATTTTTACCATGTGCCTACCCAAGGACAGATATCATCTGGAGTGGCACATAAATCTACATAATAAATGTTTGCTAAAATCTAGGGATGAACCTAGGATGCTCTGAACCGGATTTGCCTATAAAAATATTTCAAAAATTCATGTTCTGAAAATGTTACCCATTGCAATATGATGACAGCAACAGCCATTTAGAACAAGCGCTGAGACTCCATTGGGAGGTAAGACTATTTATAAACAATTAGTGCCTGTTTAATAAGAATGCATTTTTAAATGATTATTGGAATTACATTTAACGAACATCAGTGAAGCTCTAACAGTCAAGCGACATTTGTGGGAGGGTGACTATATTATATACCTATAATTATAATAATGTATACATATATTATGCATGTATGTATGTCTGTCGCACTACACGCCATAGTTTTGTGAATTTTGGCTTGAATTTTGACAGTGCACTCCTTAGGCCTCCAGAATTCGCTGTCGTTTTTGGTGCCACCCTGGTGCCAGAAACTACGCGGACATTATGAAAAGCTATAATTACTATGTCGAAATGACTTTGACCTTTCTATTACTTACCTACGGCCGGTACACTGTAGTTGATTGGAATCTCGTGACAGCATAATTTATAAATTTATACAGCAATACAAAGTTTGGAATTTGGACGAAATTTGTACGCGTTAGTTTAATGGGAGATTAGCAGAGACTTTACTAATATTAGTTTGAGATACGAAGGTGTAAAATTCTTCAACTTTTTAAGAGACTACAGAGACCCATATACTTTTTTCAACATGCAAAACATGGGAGCCCTAAACACGTAAATTACGAACAACTGGGCTCGGCACAACGGGCTAAGTTTGAACCACTAAGGGTGGCCTAGGAAAAGTCGAAAGTATGGCGGAGGGGGGGGGGGGGTCTTGGAGAAAATTATGAACTGTGATTTCTTAGGGTTTATCACTTAGGCGTTGCCCTGGCCCACCTATAACTACATGTTCCACGTCAGCTCCATAACAGGTAATCATGAAGTTGTTATACAAGGTGCGTAGATTCCAAAAATGCAATGTCCGTCCGCCGTCGGCCGTCCACCGTCCGCCGTACGCCGTACGCCGTATCACGTGTACAGGCTTCATTTTCGGTCTAAAAAAATCGTTCTTTCGCACACATGCTCCATTTGGGTCTCCCTGTCAAGAAAGACAGAATTAGCTGGCAAGCAGATTAACCCATCCCAAATTCAAGACGACACTTGTTGATGAGGGTACCAAAATGGAAGGAGCCAAAGGCATTTCTGAAATCGGAACGAATTTTCCTTTTCTTCGAAAATTCGCTAAAAAAAAGTAAACAAAGTGCGTGAGCGAGCCGTAAACGGATAACGACGGGAAAATAATGACTACTATCCTGAAAGACAAAGAAAAAAGAAAATTGTGGAGACGCGACGGGTACGAATTTCCAAGTACCATCACTTGACTGTGCAAAAATCAGAAATTTGATTCTTCTCCATTTCAGAGCATTGAGCAATGGAACGTGTGACAAAAAATGATAAATGAACCAAAACGACAAAAAACCTCTCAAAATGTATTAAAAAAAAAACGCTGCGAAGTCCTTGTCACATGGGTTTATTGGTCTGAATGAAGCTTTTAATTCATTTTGAGAAAAATTGGACTTAATGGATTTTCCTTGTACACCCATTTGACCAGTCTGGTCAAATCATTTCCTTGGATTAAGTCTGCGCAGAAAAAGAAGAAAGTGACACAGGAAGTGACACAGTTGGTGTTTTTGGTCAAGATTGGTTCGAGAACCAATCATAATCAAGTAAGTCCATTTTTGAGCAAAACTTTCAAAAATTTGGACGTATTTGGCCCCCCCTCCCACCCAACACGCTGCTTTCTGGAAGGGCAGAGTTAGTGTATTTTTAAAATAAGAATAATAAGTACTTTGTCGTGAGTCCCTCCCGGAACTCCGCCAGCTCACAAACCGCTGTTTCGTGTGGTGAGGTGCATTTCAGTGGTAATGCGTACAGAATGGTGGTCTACACAGAATCGTGATCTGCAATTAATATAATAATCGTTTTGAACGAATTTGCTGCGTTCTATAGAATTCAATGCGTTTTTTACGGGATATGGTATTATTTTTATTTCTTACCCTTCTCACGAACTAAACTGAATGTTTTGGATAAATTGTCCAGGTTTTATCACACTTCTTTGTATGGGGCACTACCGCCAACTGCAATTCACTGCCGTAGACGCGGGCGTCGGAGTGGGGCGCCGCTGTGTGGCGTCGGTGGGGGCGCGTGTGCCGAGCGTGGTGGGGATTGTCGCTGCGGAGGCGGTGCTCGACGCAGACGAACGGCGGGCGCTGAGCAGCAAGTCCTCAAGGGCAGTCCAAAGAGCCATCCTTTCCTAGGCACCTTACTGTGCGAGGTAATTTCTCGATTGCCGTCCTTCATTATCAGCCATTTAAACTATCAATCTCATAAATTAAGTAAGTGGGGTAAGCGGATACTAGAAAGGCAGATCTCCTGCAACATGTCAACTTGCCTGGTAAAAACTTTAGTATCTACGAAGATTCAAACAGATGTATACCGACTAATTCAACTCTCATATCACTCCAATCATCTGGATCCAGTTCTCTACAGTTACTTGAGCTCTAGAAATCGAATGGCAGTTGTTGGACAGCATTTCAAAACCGTCAAGGATTTCTATGTGATGCCGCTTTCAAACCATAGTCCCATCCCTCAAGTTTTGCTGCCCCTGGACGGCCCAGGATTCGAAGAAACTCGCCAGCACTTGCTCCTGGGTATAATCGTACGAAACCGCAAGTAAGTGCATTCCTTTCTTTTTATTATGAAGACAGAGTAATTAATCGGGTACTGCTCGACGTAATTGGCGGTGTAATGTGCTGCTCTCAGGAGGGTCTTAATTTGGTCCAGTCATGTTCATAAATTGAAAATATTACTGAAACTGAAACAAATCGAACCCGGTATGATCAAAAAAGAAAATATTGGTAGGTACTTATTAATAAATCAGATGGAGCAGTGAAATTGTCACATTAGCCGTGCAAAGAATATGAAACAACTGCCGGCACAATAATTATTAGATTGAAAAATGTGAGAAGTATTAATTGAAGACGAGAGTTCGAAGCAAAACAAAACCATAGCCATTAATTCGAATATTTCTTTGGAAATTCGCTCATTAAGTCATGCTGCATGACTGGTTTTTTCAATCTGACCACTCTAAGGCGGTGGGGGGGGGGGGGGGTAAGAGTTTAAAGATTATCCTAGTTTTGGGTAATTTTTGCGCACTTTAAATGCTCTAATTTAAGAACGGATTTAGATATCTAAAATCCGATTTCACCATCGTGTTCAGCGTGCAAAAACCTTTAAAATGAGGGGTCACTTGTTAGAAAATAACATTTTGGGGATTTTTGGGTAATTTTTGCGCACTTTAAATGCTCTAATTTGAGAACGGATCAAGATATCTAAAATCCGATTCCACCATCGTGTTCAGCGTGCAAAAACCTTCAAAATGAGGGGTCACTTGTTGGAAAATAACATTTTGGGAATTTTTGGGTAATTTTTGCGCACTTTAAATGCGCCAAAACCCTCCTTAGAGTAGGCCAATTTCGCCCATCTTCGAACTTAGCCTTTCGATTGCCAAGATAGATTTTTTGTGCAAATTTGAGCTGTTTATCTCAATTCTATCGAGAGTTATCGTCTGGAGTGACACATATACCTATATATAAATATATATATACATATAAAAAAGTGTTAAATTTCAGGAATCGTTTTAGAATGGTCTGAAACGGATTTCTATGAAGAAAATTTCCAAAAATTTATATTATTTAAATTTCGAAGCCGGAACGAAGACTGTCGACTATAGAAAAAGAGCTCCTAGCAATTCTTTTTGCCCTAAAGACTTTCCGACCCTACATCTAAGTAAGGGTACGACTTTTAGAGTAGGGTTCTCAAAGTCAGCGTCAAGTTTAATCGTTGATGAGTTTGCAAGGCAATGATCATGATCCGCGAGCAGCGGGTTTTTTGGCTGCGGATGTTGGCGGCTGAAAACGCAGCGTCCACCTGAAAAAACCACAGAGCGGGGTCATGTGAATAGAACGGGGGAAGTGACAGGGGAAATGACGCAGAGGCCGTCATGACGTCGGCGGCGGCGTGTGCTGCGGCCGCAGCGGCGGCGGCGGCAGCGGCGGCAGCGGAGGTCGATGCGGCGAGATATTCAAGCTTTAACTAAAATCCACCAAGCACAAAGCAGCCATTGAAAAGGTAAAATAAAACAATAACAAAGCCGCGGCGGCGGCGGCGGCGGTTGCAGGTGATGAGGCGGAGCCGGGTGGCGAAAGGGTGGAGAACGGGTTGTCGACAGCGGCCGTTGCGTCCGTAGTCGTGGCGGCGGGTGGCTGCAGCGTGGGTGGCCGGAGAAGCGGCGGCGGCGTCGAGTTCGGGTCCATGGTTGAGTCTGTAATTTGAAAAAATTCAAATTTTAAATTTCAAATTCGAAATTCGCAAAAATCGGGAGCGGAGGTGTGTGTGGTTGAGCGGGGATGTGAGAGGTGTGCGATCTCCGAGCGGTTGAGGGAGTGTGGGCGAAAATTGCGGAATTTAAACTGACTGACTGACCGAATTTGAAATTGAAATGGGGACACCGAACTTAACTTGTGACTGGGGGTTGACACATTTGGTGGGAAGGAAAGGAAGGTTGGGAGAACGTCGGGTTCACCACTGTGATGAATTTAAAATTGGTTCATCACGGTGGCGTGAGGAAGTGCGCAGGCGGTTATGAGCGGATCTTCTTTAGTGACATTGTATGACGAGGTGTTGGTGATGGGTGATTTGAATAGGAATCTTTTAGTCTATGTTATGAGGAAAAGAAGAGTATTTTTATGAAACAAAGTGAGTTTTTCTGATCTTCAACCTCAATGCGGTACGGGTTAACGTTATCCAATCGACCTAAAACTTTGCAAATCTCATTTTCTAGTCAAATGCCACCTTTTAGGGGGTTTCAGCCCTCCGGTGCCCCACAAGAAGACCAGGGGCAGCTGAGCACTGCTCTTCCACGCATGCACTCTCGACCCGTTCGAGCTGCCCGTGCTCCGAACAAGCTCCTGGTTCACCCTGCTCCGAGTGAGCGTATAACGGTGATTTTAAGAAAATCTTCAAATTTTTAAATTTCGCCATTTTTTTACCAGTTAGGCCAGACTAAAAAAATCGGATTTTGTATCAAAGAGATGGGAAATTTAACGCTTTTTCCAACGGTATCCTCAGATTTTATTTTACGTAATAATTTAAGGGAGTTAGGTCCTTTTTACAGAGACAAGGTCGAGGAGACGAAAAAAATCTTAAAAGTGAAAACAGTCGGATTTTTAGTTGAGTAAGAAAAAACTCTACGATGAATTTTTTGTTGCAAATTACCTGTAAAATCGATTCCCTGAGTTTGTTACATAGTTAGACTAGACACCCTGTATACATAATCCTTGGCCACTGTTAGAGAAATACGAGCTACATATTTTTGTTTAGTCATACAAGCTTTGACATTTTTATCAAAATCGCAAAAATTCAAAAGTTTAGCGATTTTATTCGGAAACTAGGTACCTGTTGATAATGTTCCTTGGTTGAGCGGTCCCCAGTGTGCCTTTTGTTGTGATGGATTTTCTAAGTCACCAGGAGCGATTAAATAAGTCACCCTATATATGATGAATAATTATTATAGGTTAAAAAATAATTATAGTAGAGATCAAAAATATTTTGACTCGATTTTAGCGTTATTTATTGAAAATCTTTAAATTACCTACCACTTCAACTACTGGAGGAACAGAAACTTCGAGAAATCCTTGTTCGGCAAACTACCCAGGTACCTAACTACTACTGTTTTCCATCATTCATCCCAATAATCTCAACGCCCCACGGTGCATGGAAAATGCTCAAAACATCTGCCCAAATCTCGAAAATTCGATGCTGCGATCTAGCTGTGATAACAGGTATTTAGAACAAACTTTTAGATAAGTAATGAGACCTGATGTCGGAACTGGCACGACGCAAAACAATCTTTATCAAATAACCATTGAGATTAAGTCAGGCACCAAATTCAGATGATGAGCCGCGACAGGCAGGGGTAGACATATTCCATGGTTCTGATCAGTGTTAATACGGATACGGAATTACAATTTTGATATTTTAACAGGTTTACAAGGGCCGTGAATGAAACCCTTTGTTTTGGCACGATTAGATTTTGTGATCGGGATGGGATGTTCGATACAGGAGTAGGTGGGTCCTAAATTGGTAAATGGTCCCAGCATTCTCTATATTAGCTATGTTTTGTTTCAAAATTGGCTCAGTTTCATTTCAGGACTATGTAGGTATAGAGTTTCATGAGTGCGATGGATTCAGTCCGCCCCCATACACGTGTTTATTTAATATTCTTATTGAAACATGGGTGAAAGGTGAGTTCAGTACCAATAACAATAATTATTGGAAACCCCAAGGAAAATCCCAAGTCTGAGCCATAATGCCAATACAATAATTCTAAAGAAAGAATGAGTTCAAATGCCAACGATTTTATATAAAATCGGCTAAACATCTAAACAAAAATGGCTAAAAATCTGTTAAAATTGCGAGAAATAATTTAAAATAAAACATATCAACCTAATCCAAACATGAAAATGTTTACAGGTGACATGAAAGGTAAACTTTATGGAGCAAAGCCAACATTCATCGAGTGCAGAACCCAACTGTAATAAGGTGGACAAATAAAAAGCCGTAGGCTCCTCACTAGGTTTGAGTCAATCATCCGTGACGTGGCTTAATTTTTCTTAAGCCATGCGATCTTTCTGATGAATCTCTATAAAAATGACGAATTTGTGGTGCAAAGACCCAAATTGCGAAGTAGGTACCTGCATAATCTATAGATTTGTTAGGAGCCAGTTCGACGGAACTGCTTTGGTCAGCTCGACCCAGTGCACGAGCATTTCGAAAAAACTCGAACATTACCGCGAGCATAAACTCTCGGATATGTGCGAGCATGAGACCTGTGCTCTATGTCATGACCGCGAGCATGATCCCCCCTCCAACTCAAGTTGAAAACAACGAGCATGTTCGCACATGTGCACGAGCATTTCGAAAAAACTCGAACATTACCGCGAGCATAAACTCTCGGATATGTGCGAGCATGAGACCTGTGCTCTATGTCATGACCGCGAGCATGATCCCCCCTCCAACTCAAGTTGAAAACAACGAGCATGCTCGTACATGTGCACGAGCATTTCGAAAAAACTCGAACATTATGTTTTCTCTTCAGAAAAGTGGCATCAGGATGATTTTTTAATGAGCAAGTTCATGGCAGTCGTTTGCAGACTCTTTATTTCACAATAATAACAATTATACAGTTGCTAATAAGTTGGTTTGACCTACATGATGTAACGTCTATGAAAACGTCGAACTGTCATATTTTCTGTTAGAACTGCTTTCAGATTGCATGTTCTTTGGACATATTTACCTTTGCAAAGTGGTTTATGTAGCAAGCGATGTCCTTCTGCCAGCATGGTGGGAGGGGGGGGGGGAGGAGATCGAATTACCGACCCGTAATGAGTTTGGCTTCCTCGCTCTACTCCCCCCCCCCCACCCAACCATCACCGAAACACTGAAAGAGGTAGGGAGGAAAATAATTAGTTTCGAAGCTTTTTAAAGCTAAATAAGGACCAGGAAGAAATTAATTTACTCGAATTAATCTCGTCAAGATTTGTAAATATTCTACTCACACGGTTTGTCAAATTGCCAACAGCACCGCAGCACTAGGCCCGCTTTTGATCAGAAGGTGCGCCGAGTTCTCAACATTCTGCTACCTTCCGTAGTCTGATTAAGCCGTATTTACTTCACGCAGTTTTTTTTTTTTAATAGGTGGGTATCACCCATTAAGAAATATCATGTTTTTAGTACATTTTATTGATCCCAGTAGTTAAGAATTGGTTTCGTTCCAGTGCTTGTGCTGCTACTCGATAATATTAATTATGACAGTCAACGAGATCATCGACCTCACTGAGGATCTCAGCGATGGTAAGTAAATCGAAAAATACTATTCACCGTATGCAATACTTGTCCCCTTACATATTCTTATAAACAATTTCGAACATCAGGTGTGGTGATGTTCTTATAAACAATTTCGAACATCAGGTGTGGTGATATTCTTATAAAAGTTTTGAATATCTGGTTTTTGACTCATAAAAAACGAATTTTGGGAGCTGAAACTTCGTTAGCACCTGAATTTTCCACTGTTAGGTCAGAGTCGACTTCATATTCGGCCTCCTCGCCCTAAAAAACATGGAAAACGAAACCCAACTCACAAGCTCAGGTTCACTAAAACCTTAAAAACCCTCGAAAACCCCTATTTTTACACCCATTTTTCACCATAACACCCTTGGGTATAATCCGATCGGACTGCAAAGTTTCCGGGCACAACTAGGGCCCAAATGGAGCATATGTGCGAACCCTGACCTCCCCTGTGATCCTGTTCCTTTTGCTGAGCCCCTCCTCGCTTCACCAATTCTGGATGACCCCTCTTCTCTGGGTGAGCTCCAGGCGGTCCTCCATGCGTCAAAAGATCGTAAAGCCCCAGGGAGCGATGGTTAGGGAGGGGGAGGGGGGCCTGGCCGGGGCAGGGGGTTAATGGGTTAACAGTGTCCTGGCTCAAGCTTGGCAGGTGCGGGCCCCCCCCTGCCACGGCCAGGCCCCCCTCCCCCTCCCTAGCTAAAATTGGGCTTAGCCCCCTCTTAGCTCCCTCTTGTAGCTAGGCCTGGGTCGAATCCGGCTCAATCGGCATTTTTGAATTTCTCCCTCCACTCCCCACTCAGGAATCAGCTCTTTCCCTCCAGTTTTCAAACACGGCAACCTGTACGTTTTCCCGCCTCCTTTTTCAAATACTTCCCCTCCACCCCTCTTCCAAGCCATAAGACATTACTTCGTGAAAAATACAGTTTACGAAAAATTCGGAAGGTCCGAAGAAGTCACATTGAAAATAATTATAAACTTGAGCAAACCAGTTGAAACACTGAAACGTTTGGAAATTGTGGAAAAATCGTAAGATGAATTGTAGCCAAAACGCAATTGCTTAAATTTGAGTTTTGCTTTGTCTCCTTCAGGCATAACAGTCCTTGATATTTCGTTGTTGGAATGGCAAAATGCTTTGTGTTTCTCCATTCTTTGTTCTTTTGTGCTTACTGTTCATTTATTGTTCCTTCCATGCGCAATAATTGAAGTAGTTATTTTTGGTCGTTTTCACCAAATTTGGCCCCCAAAAACACTAATTTTTTGTTGCAAATTTGAATTTACACATATCATAAATTTCAATTTGAAGCATGAAAAATGAAATTGAGAGCAAGTTGCAAATTTGAATGTTCAAGTATCATAAATTTCAATTTGAATCAAAGTTAAAGGAAGACTACAAGATTTTGAGAGAATATTTCGCAATGTCCCGTCATTTCGCTCTAGACATATTTTTCTGCACTCACAGTTACGTGTTGGTTCCCAAAAATCTGATACGGATTAATCCCAAGGACAAAAAAAAGAGGCTTGCATGGATGCTTCCCTGCGATATTCAAATATCCATACCGGCCTTTAGGCTCTCCTACGCCTACGCCACTCTTTTTTTGTCAAATCTGTTTTTTGACCGTACTGCACGTACTAGTACTATCGTGGTTTTGCAATCTCAAGTCTCTAGGATAAATGGTTACTATGTTATGAGGAAAAGAAGAGTATTTTTATGAAACAAATTGAGTTTTTCTGATCTTCAACCTCAATGCGGCACGGGTTAACGTTATCCGATCGACCTATAACTTTGCGAATCTCATTTTCTAGTCAAATGGCACCTTTTAGGGGGTTGCCATAAGTGATTTTCTCAACAAAAATTTTGCATAGCAATCCCGCTTCATAAGAGAGAGGTCGGGGGATCGCTGCAAGGAAAAAACCCGAGAATTTTTTTTTCTATATAGTGAGGCTACACTTCCCTCCAGGTTTTAGAGGCGTTATTAGCTAGTCTCTCTGTTGATATGACTTGTTGTTGAACTTAACTGAAGGAGCACTGAATGGACAATGTGATTCGCCATGAAAAAATGATATGAAATATAATTATTTCCTCAGAAATAAAAAGCAACATAATTCACTTTTACTCGGATATTAAAAACAACATGATTGATCAGTTTGACACGTCCGATTATCCGAAAGAAAATGTCTACGGTATACCTCAAGTGAACAAGAAAGTACTTGGAAAATTCAAAGATGAAATGAACGGAAAAGTAATGGAGGAATTTGTCGGACTAAGATCGAAACTTTACGCGCACAAAACGTTCGAGAATCAAAAAGAAACAAAGAAAGCTAAAGGTGTTAAGAAAAATGTTGTTGAACAGGACATTAAATTCAATGATTTCAAGGAATGTCTGTTGACCAAGAAACCAATCTACAAAACGCAAATGATGTTTAGATCAAACAAGCATGATATTTATACATACCTATGGGAAGTTTATCAAAATATATCAGTGAAATGAAATTTATCGTCAAGGATAACATATCAAATCAAAATGAATTATACCGGCAGCTAGGGAATAACAGTGAACTTGTTGAGGTACCGGGGGTTCTACAGGATGCATGTGACCAAGTTCCAAGTACTCATGAATGAATTTACGATACGCTTCCGCTAAAATTGGATCCTTCTTGAACTTGGACTCCATGCGGTAAAATTGCCGTAAAGCAATATTCCGTGAGTCGCCAAGCGAGGCACGGTCTTGCGCAAAGGGAAGGGGTACAATGTAATATTTTTTGAGAAAAATATTTTTTCATCGAAATAGTCCCTTTTGGTTTATTATTCTGTGAATAATACACCTATGTATTCGCTCAGCATAAAAATTTTATAACACCCCCTCAAAATTTTTTCTTTTCCGTTTCAAGGTGCGTAGATTTCAAAAATACAATGTCCGTCCGACGTACGCCGTCCGCCGTATCACGTGTACAGGCTTCATTGTCGGTCTAAAAAAGTCGTTCTTTCGCACACATGCTCCATTTGTCCCGAAACTTTTCAACCCGATCGGAATATACCCAGGGGTGTTATGAGTGAAAATGTGTGTAAAAATAGGTCGGTACCTACATTTGGTTCAACAAAATGTGTAACTTTTGTTGAACCAAAATTACACAAAATACAAAACCCCCTCAAAATATCTTATCGTCACCCTCAGTATCGTTGATGAGAGCTTCGGCGAAGCACGGTAAATGCCTTTCACGAAAACATAATGTATTACACTCTTTCACTTTATGTTTCCGGGAACAAAACGGACAGCGAGGAAAAACCTGAGTAGAACCAACTGCATTATTCAAAAGCCAACACCTTTCACCCTCAGAACAACTGAGCTTGGCACTTACATGGAACCGTGTGGATATTGCTCAATCTGAGATCTTTATCTATGGCCAAGAATGGCCTCCTGGTAAGTGTGTTGGGAGAAATATGGGAATGACGCCGAGGCCGTCGTGACGTCGGCGGCAGCGTGTGCAGCGGCCGCAGCGGCGGCGGCAGCGGCGGCGGCGGATGCGGATGAGCCGGGTGGCGAGAGGCTGGTGAAGGGGTTGTCGGTTGTGTCAGATGTCGCAGCGGCCGGCGGCTGCAGTGTGGCTGGCCGGAGGAACATGCAAAAATTTGAGGCAAAACATGCACTGAAAAATGCCAAAACATGCAAAAGCATCTTTTTTTAAAAATAGTTCAAAGAAAAATTAATTTTAGGCTATGAATGCTTGTGGAACCCCGTTTTAACGAATAAGTACGTAAAATGTTAAGAATATTTGAAAAACCATGAAAAAAGTTTATGAAATGTATATCAAACTAATAATAAATAAATTAATTTAAAATAAAAAATTGAAAATTTTATATCATGCGTGAATAAATAAATTTGCAATCATCAATATTGCTTTTCATTAAAAATCTCTCAACAAAGCTGTAGTGCAGGAGAGTGAATCCTGAGTCGATTAAACACCAAATTGTGCCCGTGTGGGTAGCCCCTGATGGTAATGTGTGCAAGGAAACAAAACTGCATAGGTACATAGTATGTCCGAATCGTTTCTAATTTTCTAACTCGCAGATAAGACCTTCAATTTCATTTCTGGCGAAAAACTTTGGAGACCAATAAACCGGAGAAAATTACGTAAAGCTAAAAATCAGACCCAAGGTACACGGGCATTGTGGTCTTGCCACAGAATGCTCGGCAAGACGTGGGGCCTGACACCCACCATGACGGCATGGGCCTATAAAGCAATTGTCAGACCCATGGTCACCTATTGTACTTGGTTTTTCTTTATCTAATACATGTGCATTGTAGATATGATTTTTTCCCTTCTTTTGTTCTTGAATGGACACCTGGAACCACCAATATTCCCATTCTTCATTTTCCGGATTGAAGCTTTCTATATTAAAGTCTTTAAATGAAAGAGCTTGAATTACCTTCCCTGCTTCTTCCATCTCCTTTGCTCTGGATTTCTTCCTCGTCGCCATCCTGTCATGTTGTCTAAATCTTTGAGTAATAACTGATCGCGAGTTCAGCAAAATACCTACTTGAATAATTTTTATTAACGTCTAGAACAACTATTTTATGAAAGATTAGAAGTGGCTGCCAAGCAGCCGCAACACAAATGATTATAATATAATGGTTTGTGGAGATGCTACAGAAACCTTTGGGCTTATCCTTCTGAAAAGCCCACAAAAGTGGTATTTATTTTTCTGTGGTTTTTCATCGATTATATTCTGTTCGCGTTTTTTCTCTGTAGCTTATGATGTGAGGCAATAATAGGGCTGAATCCGTAAAATACGCCTCCTCTATTTTTTTTAGAGACTTTCAAACCTTGAAATTTCAAAAACGAGGCGGGTAAATGCTGTTGCCTGTGACGTTGGACGGATATGGGTTCTGATTGGCTGGCCGGTGGCAGCAGACGGAATATGGTATTATTCTGCGAATAATACACCTACGTATTCGCTCAGCAAAAAGTTTTTTGAACACACCCTCAAAATTTTTTCTTTTATGTCTCAAAGTGCGTAGATTCCAAAAATGCAATGTCCGTCGGCCGTATCATCCACATCTATTTTCGGTCTGAAAAATTCGTTCTTTCACGCACGGGCTCATTTGGGCCCTAGTTGTGCTCCGAAGCTCGGCAGCCCCGATCGGAATACACCCAGGGGTGATACAGGCGAAAAATCTGGACCCCTAAAAAAGATGGGCTTTGAGTTTGCTGGAATTCGATATGATTTTCGGGAATTGAAGGGTCGTACTCCTGACTCTCATTAGAAAACATATTGAAAGTTTCGAATTGGTCTGTTACTTCCTGCACACTGGGGTCATTTTCAGTGTTATATACGACATGTTCATTAGGGTCTGGGTTTTCGGTGTAGTCGTAGTTTTGTTCCTCTAACGAATTTAAATTCGAAAGGTTAGCTTGAGTCCTGGTAGTACTTATTGACATAGGTGTTGGATAATTTTTTGTCATGTTGTTGTTATTCCCGAATTTGTTTTGATGTTGGAAACCTGGCTTGAAGTTCTGAGGATTCATTTGGCGGGAGTAATTTTGTGAAGGTTGAGGATAGCGATAGACTACCCCCGCGGTCGACCATAGCGCATCCATGGGCCCCTCCATGGTCGAATCCCGAATTGCTCAACGGATATCGACCAAATTTGGCACGAATATCCAGTAGGCTCCCAAGTTGTGCAACGTCGCATTTTTAATTCCCTGACCATAGCGGAACTATGGTCGACCATGGTAAACTTCGTTAATTGAAACGGTAACCCCTATTTTTTATCGCGAATTCGTAATTTACGTGAAATTCTATCTACCATCGACCCTTCGGACTACCCCCGCGGTCGACCATAGCGCATCCATGGGCCCCTCCATGGTCGAATCCCGAATTGCTCAACGGATATCGACCAAATTTGGCACGAATATCCAGTAGGCTCCCAAGTTGTGCAACGTCGCATTTTTAATTCCCTGACCATAGCGGAACTATGGTCGACCATGGTCAACTCCTGAATGGCTTGACGGATATCGACCAAATTTGGCACGAGTATCCAGTAGGCTCCCAAGTTGTGCAACGTCGCATTTTTAATTCCCTGACCATAGCGGAACTATGGTCGACCATGGTCAACTTCGTTAATTGAAATGGTAACCCCTATTTTTTATCGCGTATTCGTAATTTACGTGAAATTCTATCTACCATCGACCCTTCGGACTACCCCCGCGGTCGACCATAGCGCATCCATGGGCCCCTCCATGGTCGAATCCCGAATTGCTCAACGGATATCGACCAAATTTGGCACGAATATCCAGTAGGCTCCCAAGTTGTGCAACGTCGCATTTTTAATTCCCTGACCATAGCGGAACTATGGTCGACCATGGTCAACTCCTGAATGGCTTGACGGATATCGACCAAATTTGGCACGAGTATCCAGTAGGCTCCCAAGTTGTGCAACGTCGCATTTTTAATTCCCTGACCATAGCGGAACTTTTTCCTGTCGTTTTCCGGCGGGGGGTCCAATCGCAAAAACCTGAAGGGTCAGGTTAAAAAGTTGTATCATGATTATCAAAATAAGTTTTCAACTGAGTTATGAGCAGTTGAATTTTTTAATTAGGTAAGTGTAGATTTTTTGAAAATCAATTGAGAAAACTAACAACTATAATGAAATCAAACTCAACGCATTATCATCTGTTTTTTTTGTTAAAGGAGG
>CATPAC010000223.1:0-33721 GCA_954871275.1 Leptopterna dolabrata
GTGACTGCAGATTGAGAAAGACCTATTTTGTGCAGCAAAGATTTTTCCGTTAAAATTTGAAAGTACTCAATGACACAAAAATGTTAGAGTGCGAAACAGTGTTCACATATGACTTTTTATGGTTCAGAAATACTGAATATGCTGTATGGCTGGAACTTCAGTACGATTCTTGTGATACCAGTATGGTACAGCACTGGATATGCAATGGTTGGCCTACGGATAGCATGCGTATTTCAACGTTTTGAATAGGCAGTTCCTGATTTCTATCAGAAACAACCTAATACCTTCGGCCAATTAATTATGTAAAAAGCTTCATGTTCATCCCTCTGTGACCCATTTTACTGCGTTGCCTTTTTATCTCTGTTCTAATAACTGTTCCATTTCCCTTCAGTTATCAAAGATTTTGCTGAAGATTGCAATATCAGTGGAATCAAACCATAAATAACAAACTAAAAATAGAAAGACGCGTGCAGAATCGTTCAGGTGAACTCGTTAACCTTAAAACGGAACCTTCTCATGCTGTTTCACCATCGGTGCTGCCTTTGAGAGTAATATTCCAATTTATCCATGATATTAAGCGGAGGGCTCCCCACCACTCAGGCAAGTGCATCTCTTCGTACACCTACGAGTATTTGCAAGTAAGTGATCAGCTTAGGAAATCATCTACTTCCATGGGTGTGAGTTACTACTCATAGTAATTCGAGAGACTGGCTTTAAATAAGGTTCGAACAAAAATCTACACGAGCTCAAATAACGTCATACTGAATGATTTGTAGCTACTACGGCACTTTCAAATGGCTCTGTAATTGCCGACTACTCATTTTCAACATTATAAATGAATAATGGAGAAAAGTTTATTTTGAAAGGGACTTGTCTGAGAGATGGGAGAAATGAGCGGTAGAACAGCAGATAGAGTGGCAAGGTAGGAGTTGGCCTTAGAAGGAATAAGCCGTAACGCTTCAGTTTTTTAAAGTTTTCGAGGAACTCCCCCTACTTAGCTTAATAGCTTGAAAGAGATGAGCATTAAAGTTTCATACCCACTTGAGTATATAGAGATGGACGGTAGAAACCTTCTCTTGCTCAAAGTAGAACATTTTGAGTTTTTGGTCATTGTGGGGAGGGAAGAGTTGCCATAACCAAATAGCGTTTTGTTCTTGCCGATGGCGTTTTATGTTTCCAAACTATCTCGAAAAAAAGTCTGCCAATTCGAGTAGGCAGTATAGCTTCCTCACTTGAATCACATGAACGTATCAGTTGGGTAGGATCATTATGATACGGGACCATCTGGGATCCAACCCGAGTGCACCCTCAAAATTTCAGCTCTCTACGACTATTTTTCGCGTAGTTAGAAGCGCTAAATAAGGAAATGGGCAACATTTCATGATCGCGCATGCGCAGACGAATGAAATTCTTATGGAACTATCAAAGAATTATTCTTGATCGACCCTCCAAATCTGAACTCATTTCAACGATATTTAAAGTAGTTACGGGTGTTTCAAGTATTTCACGTTTGCGCATGCGCATACTAAACGATTTCCATGATTTTGAAACGGGACCATTTGCAATCCAGCCCGCGTGTGCCCTCAAAATTCCAGCTCTGCGACTGTTTTTCGCGAGTTAGAAGCGTTACAAGGAAATGGTCAACATTTCATATTCGCGCATTCGCAGATCAAAGTTACAGTACGATTCCAATGAAATTTATTTAGAACCATCTTTGGGGGTCCTGATCGACCCTCTAAGTTTGAACTCATTTCAACGATATTTAGAGTAGTTATGAGGTTTTCAAGTATTTTACGTTTGCGCATGCGCAGCCGAAAGTTACCCTACTTTATCGATGATTTTGGTATGTGACCGTATGTGAACCAACTCGCACCCACCCTCCAAATTCCAGCCCATTTAGACCATTATTTCGGGTAGTAATGGACGTTACAAGGAATTACCACAGACAGACAGACACGGAACCAAAAATGTTCCTCGATGTCTGAAACGCAAAATGGAAGAGGGAATTATCATTTTGGAAGGCATACATTTTTTTTTTTTTTTACTCAATCACGAATCCAAGGCTTCCCTACCTTCGGTAGTGAGGAAGCAAAAAAAAAATATATTCCACGTCCGTCAGTTATCTATTTGTCCGTCGTCGATATCTGTGTCCGCGAATTCATGCGACGCGCAGGACTATGACAGTGCACTGAATGGGTGGGGTAAGCTGCCTTAAAAAGTTACCATACGAATAATGAAATCAGAATGCGACAGTAGCTTCCGTCTGCACATGCCCAAACTGCATGCACTCCGGTTCTTTGATTTTGATCAAAACCGGTTTGATACGTTGGTCTGTCTATTCGATAGTGATAATGGTTGATTGGTTTTTTGAGGGTATATTTGTAATTAGTCGAATGAATTATACCACGCGCTGGCTCCCGCTCTAATGAAAATTTGATTGAAATTACTGGTTTAGTGCAGTTGCCTACCTACCAAAATGCTCCCAAATCTGAAAAAATAATTTTGTCTGCATGCGCAAGCATGAGATCCATGCCACACACTTAACTAAAATTTTAAATGTATCCGAGCCATTGGGGATGTGTCCTCCGACAGTCCCATTGTTACGTAGCGGAGGCTTCGGGGTGTAGCAGAGATGGCTTCGGTAGAGGCTTTCACCCCATTGCGGCATGAAGCCCCCAAAACCACCCCCCGCTAAACCCTTCTCTCCCTGCCGTACTCCTAATCCTTCTCTGAATCGTGGGAAATAAATGCAAACTACTAACTAACACCTTTGAGAATTGGAATACTAGGAAAAATGAAATTATCTATCTTTACTGTATTAACCTAAAGGGGGCGTTCCACCAACTGTTTCCCTCCCATAAATGAGAGAAGAAACAGTAAACAAAATAATGATTATTTCAATTTACAACAAAATAAAATCGAGGTAGAGCTACTCTTACCTCACCCACTCAAAATTTACTGAAGCAAATGACTCCTCTACCATCGTCTGTCTCGCAGCTTCACCAAACGCATCTTGTGCCCAAATGCTAAAAGTGTACCTACATTGAATTTTTGCAATTAAAAGACCCATCGGGTGATTACTGGATAATTTGCGATGGGTCCTCCACTTCTGGAACGAACCTACTCTGAAAATCGGACCTAGCCTAACTTGTAAAAGTGATAGTGTAGTGTCAGAAAAAGCACTGCAAGAAGTCTAGATCACCTCCAGAAGAACACAACCATCAATCATGGACTTACCTTGTTTCCTAGAACTCCACTATAAGACCTGAGCTCAATTTAGCAAAACTCCAAAACGTTGGAGTATTATAGTTCAGGCTCTAGAATCTCCCTGACCCAACTTGCTTGTCTTTTGTGAATGGAAACATACCTTACATCACAAAGGGGGAAAGTTGGAACTATAGGGCGGCAATTCCCAAAAGATCCTTCTTATCCCAAGGCACTATCATAGGCCACGGTGAATTCGTGAGGAAATAAACCCCGATCCCCAAGGAAACGGATCCAGGCTTACTAGCTCCCGAAAACTCCGAGGTCCATCCCAAAAGACAAGGAAGTTTACGAAAATTCGGCTTTTCAACCTATTTGAACGAAAAGAGAAAGGTTTTTCTGAAGATTTGAAAAGTTACTTGAGCTCAGGATCCTATGAGAAGAGCGGGCAAGCCGACAATGAGCAGCCTATAGCCACATGGTAGGAGGTGACCACATTTATAGTTAAAATATGGAAACACGGAGATAAACCCTAGCTTCTCTAGGAAATGTGGACGACACTCCTAGGGTTAAATAATCAAATAATAATTAGGGTTAACCCGGGAGGGAAACTAGTTTAGTCTTAAAAACGTTTGGGAAGGTGAACTGGGTCCATAAGACCTGAGAAAGAATCCTAGATGGAAACTTAAAATTTCCTAAAATAGTGTGCTATCTATGAAGATGGGACAAGATGCTGCCAAAACTAAATCACCAGGAAAGGATACGGGTTTTGCAATTAACAGGTACAAAATCCATATTCAAGCCCTCAAGATTTATTGAACTAATAATGAAATAAAGAAATGAAAATGGAAAACATGAATAGGAAGTGAGTACAATGATAATGAGTTCTTAGATTCTATAAATTCTTAATAAACTAGAAATGTACTAAAACCTGAAGGGGTATAAAAATAAAATAAGAGGCTTGACTTCTTCCCACAAATGAATCTATAGCATGATCTAATTAGAACCTAAAATAATAATTTGGTCTATACTTTTACAAATTTTTCTTTAATGAATAATCTTTTCCGTAAAGTAACGTAGAAAGGAAAATCCTCCCCTAAATCCTAGAAAATACTCACACTGAAAACCCCAAAGATAAGAGTTTTGAGATGGAACCACCATCACAAGATTTGAATCAATTTTTAGTGTTTTACATTTATTTCTTAGGCATGGAGATAGAGTCAAGTTAGAAAAAAAACCCCTTGAGGGCAAAGTTAATTTAAAAAGGGGAAAAAAACTTAACCCTATCCCCATATATTCTTATAATACTTCTCACTTGATCAAACCACAAAGAATAATTTTTAATAACGGCCAATTGCCCACGAGATTTTCGAAACTATTATGGTAAATTTGAAAAAGATATAGGTTTCTTTAAAGTGCCTAGATTCTGTAACACCTTTACGTTTTAGCATTTTCGTTTAGGACTTTAACTTTGGTTAGGAAACTCTAATAATTTGGACTAGGAGGAAAGAACCAAGATCTTACCTTAATGCAGCAGGAGGAGAGCAGCCCAGGGAATCTTCAGCAGCCAAATGTCCAGATTCCGACTTCTCCCTTTCCCAAGTCAACTCCGACCTCCCACTCCCCGTTTAATAAGAAAATCTTATACTCTGAGGAGAGGGGCGACCGAGCGAATCCCAGGAAAAGGGGCTCCAGTAAAACTGTGGATTGATGACTGAGGCCATACTGAGAGAGATTATTTCCGAATATTGGAGAGTTTATATAGTTGACAAATCGAAGGAGGGACATGACGAAATTCGCCCGTATTTCATTAAATATTCTAATTTATTACATTAACAGTTAATTTGGGAATTTCGTCACGTCACACCCATTAATACAGGTACGGATGGTCATAACGAGTTGGAATCTGGGGGGTTGATGTGTGAGTGTTGAGTACCTAAGTGGTTCCAAATAAATTGTATGCGAAGATCCTATCATTACTTCCGTCAGCGCATTGTGATTCACGCGTAACATGAAATACTTATAGCACGTAACGCCGATTATTATTAACTATTTCCGTGGACTTTTCAGTGGTTTTACACACAGTCTTTCTGTGAATTTGATTCTGAAGAAGCTGTATTCGTAAATACCACTATAGTCACACCACAACGTTTTCAATGGCTATTCCGGAAACTTTTATAACCCATAAACTCTGATTCTTTTTTACCAATGTGGGTGAATTTTTCAGTTGCTATGACATTTGTCCTCATATATTAATTAACCATCGTTATATGAATACGGGAAAGTTATGTCACCACACTTTGGCGGACGTTTGATTTTCAAGGTTTCTGACTATACCAGCCTACTGATTGCAGTTATTTTAGTATTAGCCCTCTATAAGAGTGATCGGACCGTTTTGCCGTTTCCTGTTCACAAAATGGACGCTTCATTACTATCCAATACGGTTTGTTTTTACACGGAGGAGTGGACCGAGTGGTTTACGGATCGTTTGACCTCGATCGACGTGTGACAGCTTATTACGCCAAGTCTCCAAGCCTTCTCGTACCACCGGACGAAGATGAGTGATTGAGGAGCTAACAAGGAAATGGCAGAGATGAATCGGTAGGATGATGTAGTTGGGAATCAATAGGAAGCTCCCGCATTGGCAATCCTCCGTTCTCATCACATCTTCAGGTGCCTGATTGCCGGGTGCAGTGGTCCCTCACCCTATTAGTCTCCCATACTTCTCATCGGTCCTTTATGATTGTTTTTGTTTACCTTGTCGATTGATGGACGAGTTGCTATTTTCGATTTCCTGCAGCGAACTGATGTAATGTTTACGATTTTCAATCATATCTTAGCAACCGGATGAAGGGGTCTGAACCGAAGTACTTACCGATTAATGTTGATGACCTCGGGCTGTGGCTGATTACGAGTTATGGAAGGGTCAAAAGCAGCTTCTAGGGGAAGGTTCATCTTTCATCTTCAAGTAATTATTCATTACCTGCATAGCGGTGCTTGGAGACGAGATATTTGAGTTCGCACACCCAAATAGTGGCTGTATCTTCTTGATACATCTAATCTTATATTCGAAATCAAATGGTTTCCATAGAAAACTTGATTTCAAAAGATGGTTCAACGAGTTAGTTCTTGGAGGTTCTCTTTTCATTTAAGGAATACAAGTTCACCAGCGACTGGTCCGGTTCAATCAACTGATTCAAATGTCCACAAAAGAACTCTGGTTCTCTTAACATTCTGTTGATCTCACATTCAACCCCCCCCCCCCCCCCCCGCCAAGACATATTCATCGATTATCTTTTAAATCGGGATATCTATGTAATCAACTTATGAGTTTGCATCGTTCACTTCCCTCACTCGCGTAACCCCTCCCCACAATGAATTTTATGATTATGTTGATTCAAATTCCAAATGAACTGCGCCTAAGCTCCCCAAATTACCATCGCGCAATAGCGCTAATCTACAAATCTCAGGTGTTTCCCGCCTGGGAGTGCGCCTGTGCGATCTGGACCCCGGTTATGCTTTACTACACAAGTACTCTCTCTCGAAATTACAGCATAATGTATCCGGTATATTGCGTTAAAGTTGGGAATCCCGTCGTACGATGTTGATAACTGGAACCTAACGAATGCATGCCGCTTATTGCCTTTGGAAACAAGAAGGAATTACTTATCCCTGTCGTTTAAATTGTTGAATGCCCAGCTTGATTGCCCAGCCCTGCTTTCGAAGGTTCAGCTGCATGTTCCTCGATTGACAGCACGCTCGGGACAGTACGATGGGACATAAACCCCTTCTCCGCAACAAATTATTTACAACACCCGTCCACTCAGCAGAATTCCTCTTTCAGTGAACCCACTCCTTGAAGCCAATCCGCAGTTGGATTTTTTGTCCAGTTCACTGTCATCGCTCCATGTATTTTTTGAAGTTTACACTATTTTTGTCCAGAACATTATTATTTTTCACAATGTAACCACTATTATTATATGTTAAATGGGCTTGGCCGTGTTTATGTAAATAAATGAATAAATAAATCACCCACTTTGCAGACTTTTATTTTCTAACAACGGATATAATGAATTAGCTGGGAAGAAATATCATCAACCGGTAGAAATAATATAGATATATGTCTTGTCTAGAACGATGGCTCATGGATACTAATTAGTTATAAACGGACACAAGTCTTATTGTATAGTTACAGGTAATCGCTCATTAGAAAATTAAATTCTAATTGACAGCTTGTACCGTCAAGAAGTCCAGAACTTGTCAACTTCCGGAAATATACGTCAGTAAACCCAGAGGGCAATGATTCTTGCTGGTAGGTTCCCGAAAGAAGTGACTAAAAAGCAAAGGAAAAAGCTCAATTTTTTTTACCAAACGCTTTCAAACGTTTGCGTGGACTGGAGAAAGGAGTTGGAGGGGAGCGGAGGCTATTTTTAACTGGCTCGAGGAGAAGTCGCCCGACATAGGTGCCTTTACGTCATGAACATGATGTAAACAAACGAAAACTTCAAGGTGACTCTTGGGAGGGCGACATAACGAGGTTCCGGAGCGTGGATATCTAATTGTAGGTAATGATGCACAAGACCTTTGCGCGGAAAGGCGACTCAAACGCACCGCTTCTCTTATCAAACTCCCTTCAAACGGTTTTGCTAATGGCACAGCTCAAACATTTGGGCCTTGTTTTTAACTTGGGCCGCTTTCTAGACGACCCCTTTTCTGCCCTTGCAAGAAAATAACTCCCCTTAGGTCCCTACCCTTCCGTATCAAGGGCTCTTTTGATTGCCCCCTAGTCGTTACCCTTTAGCTTTGATATAACCCATCAAACTCCCATGCCCCCCCACCCGCTCTACCCCAGAAGCCATTAACGCTCTGTTTGGAATAGAATTCAAACAAACTTACCGACCTCGTTCAAACAATACAGTCTCTTTCCATCACAACAACCTCCAACTTATCCTCTTCATATTTAAATTGGGATCTATCTGCCAAAGCTCTCTGGGATTCTCCCTACTTGTTCAAGCTCTTGCTGTATCAACAAAATGGGTCGAGCACTCACTTAGCGTCCCGTCTCAGGCGGACTTTTCGCCAGCCACTCTACTCAATACGCATTCTACTCAGAACAATAAGATATACCAAGTAAATCCTTTGATTTAATTTAAATCTTATAGAACAGTTTCACTGGCATGCGCTCTAAAAACGTTGGAACGCATGGTTTAGCGCCGCTTGGAGTGGTGGTGGATCTTCCCGTCTTCTCAGTTTAGCTTCCTTCGCTCACGATCTACAACCAATAATCAGCTCCGTCTGGTTCTGGACATTCAGGATGCACTACCCAGGACGGTACTGGCGCTTTGATTCTGCACATCTTATGGGAATGTTGAACATGGAATCCTCGGCAATAGGCTCCTTGGGTTATGAGTTCCACCAAAGTTTGTGAGAAACATCCTGAGAGTGATCTCGAATATTTCTATCAGAGTGCGAGTTGGAGAGCTCTATACACCCTCACGTACTTCCAGTAAAGGTCTTCCTCAGAGGAGCATGATTTCGCCTATATGGCACTTCGTATATGGCGAAGGTCGACAGATCTGTTGGCGAGAATGTGCATATTTTGCAGTATGTTGACGATATTTACCCAAATTTTGAAGGGGTCAATATTTAGTATTGTAAAACAAGTATGCTGTGCAGGACTTTCGATACATCATTTCCTTCTGGATAGTGCGCTGGATGTTTCACAAGCGAAATCCAACTTACGATTATGCACTGGGCCTCGTCGAATAGATATTGAGTCTGAAATCGAGATCCGGAGGTGGTTATTACCCATAAAGCCAACCACGTGTATCATGTACTTTAAAACCAATTGACGTTTTGGTAAATAGGTGCCTACGCTCATGCACTCGTTACTTACCTTTTACGCCTGTCAGTGTGGTGCGGAGTGAAACGGGAACCATCAGCCGAGTTTAGAAGACAGTTGATCTCGGACAGGTCTCTCTTGAGACTCGTTGAGGCGAATGAGGATATGCACTCGAGGGTACGCGAAATCACTGTGGAATGCCTCCTGAACCGGTACTAGCAGAAGAAGAACATCCCACTCATATGCAAAAGCTTCATCACCATAGCCCCGCTCGCAGCCTCAGTCCTACATGTTAGCCAAAAGCACCCGAGCTTCACAACGGACTGTGTTATCACTCGACCATCTCGCAGTGTGGCGTTTATGCCACGCTTTTAAGAGGACCACAACTGAGGAGTCTTCAGGCATGATATTCTCCGAGACCGTCAGTTCATCAGATCTTCACGATGGTTCCAAACAAGACACACACGTTAGTGCGATGTTCTGTGATGCTACTGTGGACTACCGAGCTATTCAAACTTCAATGTTAGGCGTCAGTATACTGTGTTGGGTGGGTAGGCCTGCTAGAGGCACTGCGGTACGCCCAAAGTTTAACCTCCTCGAAAATTCTCATATTTACGGATAATAAAAGTTCGATTCCAAAAATTAAGAATGTGGTGTTCAAACCGGCGATGAATCACCTCATCCATACTGTGAGAGAGATGGTGCACTCCATGGTGAATGATGTGAAGGAGGTACGTATGATATGGGTGAAAGATCTTTCCGGGACTAAAGGGAATGAGGTTGCGGACACACTCGCAAAACACTTAGCGTCAGACGCTGACATAGCCTTCCCCCACGACACCTTTACAGTTGGTCTAAAAGGAGAATCATAGATAAGTGGTACCAACGCTTCTCATCCCTACCAACAGGATTCTTCTATAGGTGCATTCAGCCAGGGGTCCCACGATCACCGAGGTTCAAAAAGTCTGTCCTTCCAAAAGACGTGGTAAGAACCATCTGTAGGCTCAGAGCCAATCATGCCATGTGAGGTGCAACAAAATGCTGCGGTAGAAGATCTGCATCAGATAATATTGGAATGTTAACGGACCTAACGGTTAGGAGAGAAAGCTGGAAAGTCCTTGTCCCATGAGTTTATTATTCTATTTGCCATACCTACAGTAATGTTGGCTGTTCATTTACCTACTGTTTATTTCATACGTAATCATTGAAATAGCTATTTTTGATGGTTTCCACCAATTTTGGTCCCCAAAAAGACGAATTAGGCTCCTATTATTTTACAAATTATCTTTGATAGTGCCATTTAATCGTCTGTATTCACCTGTTGATACTACTTCTAATGTTATTATAAAAATTTATGGTGATTTCAGACGATTTCCCGTGTTTTTGACTAATAAAAAATGAATTTTGGGAGCTGAACCTTCGTTACAACCTCATACCTTCACTCTTTGGTCAAAATCAACTTCATATTCGGTCTTCTCGCCCTAAAAAACATATAAAACGATGCCTCACAAGCTCTGTTCACTAAAACCTCAAAAAAAATGTTTACACCTATTCTTCCCTCATAACACCCCTGGGTGTATTCCGATCGGGCTGCCGAGCCTCGGAGCAGAACGGACCGAAATGTGTTCCCAAATGGGGACCCAAACTGTGTGCGGAAGAAGGACGATTTTACACCATAATTTAACGTAAATTTAAGGCTGAAAATTCGTTAGAACCTAAATTTTCCAATCTTCGGTCAAAATCGACTTATTCTTCGGTCTTATCGTCCTAAAAAAAAACATGAAAACGATACCTCACAAGCTCATGTTACTGAACCCCCCCTCCCCCAAACCCTATTTTTCACCCATAACACCCTTGGGTATATTCCGATCAGGCTGCAAAGTTGCGGGGCACAAATAGGGCCCGAATGGAGCCTGTGTGTGAAAGAGTGCGTTTTTTGTACCGAAAATTGAGGTGTATGGCTGTTACGGCGGATGGACATTGCATTCTGGGAATCTACGCACCTGGGACGTAAAAGAAAAAATTTTGAGGGGTATTATAAAATGTTTTTGCTGAGCGGATACATTGGTGTATAAATTCACAGAGTAATAAACCAAACAGGTGTTTGACGAGTTGGCCGCATACACCCAACAACCATTAGGTCTCCTGCACCTACGCTAAGTGTCAGTGGAGGTCTTCAATTTATTATATAAGGTTCTATCAGAAAGTGAAGTTAGTGTGAATTAGATAATTTATTCTCATTTTAATGAGGATGCATTGTGATAAATTTTTAATTTTAAAATGTATAATTTGTGTCCTGATACAATGAGCAATTCCACATATTTTATTGTCAATCTGTTTGTCTGTCAGTTCCACGGAAAATTGCGCTTCGAATGCGTCTCATGACTTAAATTTTGGAGAATACTCATTAGACCATCGAATTTTTGCTCCGGTAGCGTCAGGAAGCGCAACTGCTTTGTCATTGTCGCTGCTGTTCGCTGGAAACAGTAAATTTCTGGTTTTAGGTTGTGAAACTTCCGGATTATCTCGTTGGACCATCAATTTGCCCAATAAATTTTGGTGCCCCGACGGCGCGGGGGAAAGGCGCCACGACGCCACGGCGTCGGCAAAGCGCCGCCAACGTCGATATGTCTATAATATCTTCAACCTTCGGATTTTGCTGATCAAGTTTTTGTGCCAACACAACATCAAAGAACGGCGCTAAAACCCCGATAACGGTGCTGCAGAATGCAAAAACCAATTTTGCTTCATACAGCTTGAAATGTGGAAGTGAACCTTCCTCTAAACCTCTAATAATACCTCACTATGTTGGATGCCACCGCGAGTGCCACTAAAGGAGACTGTATTTAGTAAGAAAACGTGTTTGATATTATTTTTCCAGGATTTCAAAATGCTTAATTATTTAGTTGAATAAGTTAGCGCAATTTGTCGAGGTGTTTGTGGCACTCCCCCTGTCACCGATCCCTGTAAAATGAAGTACCTAAATGTTTATTTTTTTCTCGGCATGTCCACGTGACTCTCTTGGTCAGTGCACCCACTAGTATCGTTTTCTGTTGGAGCTCAGTGAGAATATTCCAAAAAGATGTGTTATGAGGGTTATCCACTGATTCAATTTGGATGAGTTTTCCGGTACCTACTTCTGTTTTGACTTGCCAGCAGTAGCTTTACATTTAATTGTTAACCTAATTCAAAAAAAGGAGGAGGTTCTCAATTCGATGTTTTTTTTCCAAATGTTTGTCTAGCGATGTATCTTTTTTCAAATGAAATAAGATCGTCCCCAAGTGGTCCCATACTACTTTCGTAAGTAGAAAAGTAGTAATGGACCTGTACTGGGCGAGTTATACTCTTCGATTTCTAGTGATTTGACAGACGTTGGGCGATTTGACGACAGAAAATAGCCTACCGAAGACTGTGGATGGAAAAGTGTAGGTAGGTAGTACCTAATTCAAAACAAATTTATTAGAAAAAACCTACTTTGAAAAATGTACTCTAAAGTATAAAATAATTCATTAAAACCTTTTTGAAACTAATTTTTTTCTTAATTAGAAAAATATATATATACCTATCTAATCTGTTGATTGCACTAAAAATCAAAAAAATTGTCAAAAAACAGTTTAAAAAATGTGTAGGCATAACACTTATAAAACTAAAATGTTAAAAAAAAGTTTATGGTCAACAAACTTGATTTATTCAAAGCTAGTGCAACAAAATTTTTGAAGACGGCGCCAAATTTTAATAAACCTCACGCAGCCTTGGTTTATTTGTTTTCATACATTTTAGTTGGAATTTGGCGCCATCTTCAAAAATGTTGTTGCATTGGCTTGGAATCAATCACATTTGTTGGGAACAAAAATGATTTTCAGTTTAATATTTTCAATAATAAACTCTGGAATCTACCATGAAAACAAAATTTTAACCCCCCCCCCCCCCCCCCCCCCCCTTCAAAGTTTCATGGCTTACGTTCCGAGGGACGTAGAATACGAAAATCTAATAAGAATGTTTCAGTACGCCCGCCGCACGCCTTCCGCCGTCCGCGGCTTTTTCCTTATTTCCCGTGAACCAAAATGCGAAATTTGGTATATATATATGGGTCCCGTTTGGGCTCTAGTTGGTCCTCGGAGCTCAGTGTTACTGTCACTCAAGTCTAAGGGGTGAAAAATAGGGGTTGAAATATCCCGAGTGTCCCTATCTCGGAAAGTTATATTTTGAGATGTGGGTTTTCTCGGAATTTTGGATTTTTTTCTGAATTTTTGTGACCATCCGGAGCATTACACAATGTTGCCATAAAATTTGAATTTGCCCCAAATCAAGCTGAGTTGAGAGCGCACATCACTTGCCTGTACCCGTGTGGCCCCGTAGCTGAGTGGGGTAGGAATGGAATCTCATGCTGAAGGTCGCAGGATCGTATCCCAGCCGGGGCCTAATAATTTTCACTCCACATCAACAATTTACCTTCAGAACTACACCTGAATTTTAAGATTTTACAGACCGATTTTTATAAAACTAATTCCTGGGCCGGCTCCAGTAGTCGAAAGTACTCGGCTTTCCTGGGGGGGGGCTTGAGGGTAGTTATTGACCGCAGAAAACAGTGATCTACGCAGAAGGGGCGTCTGTACAGGTAAATAATAAACCGTTGTGTAATAATTTGCGTGTTTTTACTCTTTAGTTTTATACCTACTCCTTTTTTTGAAGTCCGTTTCTTTATTTTTTGTATGGATTTTTATTGAACCTCATGCTGTAGTTTTTGTTGAAACAAAAAAATTGTATAATCAATAATTGACGTCTGCAACTGCTCTCTCTTTACTATTGCTGGTTTTTAAAAACAATCATACGATTTTCTGTGTATCCAAGTTAGTTTTCGAATGCACACCATATAATTTATTGTTTATATTTCTCATGCTCGAAGTATCACTTTGTAATCCCATGAAATGGGTAGTACATAGAATTACCTGAAGCAATCAAGTTCCTCATTTCCGGTAGCCACCTATCATACTCTTGTAAGTTCCAACCAGTGCGAACATAGTTTTCAATCAGTGCTTGCTTGTTAATATAGAACGATGCATAAACGCAAATGCAGATTCACGGTATTATCGTGTAATACGTTATAATTATATAATTACATTGTATTGGCATAATGGTAGTATACACAGAGAGTAGGAGTCAACAATTAGCCTGGGAAACAGGAGGTTGGCGTCGTCTCTAGAGGTCATTGTGTTCTCGCCTCAAACGTCACATTGTGTCGACATTGGCGGAATTGCGAATTGATCTATTATTGATCAAAGTTGAGACGTTTCCAAACATGGTTGGTAGTATAATCTGTCTATTACATACTGCACCTGACCAGCGTGCTATTCATCTTTGATTAGATTAATCATGTGGAGCCTATAATTATAGGGGAGAAGAGTTCATAGTTGAAACAAAATAATTCTAGATCACTTACAGTTCCCTGTATTCCCTTTTTAGCCAAATTTCGTGCGTGCGTATGTGCGTGTGTATGTGTTTCTGTGTGGGCTTGCAAAACACGGCCTTCCGAATGGGTCTTTGATTTGAAAACTTGAGAATAATCCGTAGACCATCGGAATTCGCTGCATACAAATAGTAACTTCATCGTAGTGTACTGGTTCGTGACGGCGCCAGGGAGCGGCTGCGCCCATTGGGCCGCAAAATACGACTTTCGAGAGTGCGATGTGAAATTTTTTTGTACTCGTTCACCTTCAGATATTTCCGAATTGTTTTTGACCACTGTTGTTCCGACAGTCAGCGTACCAGATCTGCTCGCTATATGCAAGGAAGCTAATTATGACTCATTTCACCTTTTCTTTAAAAAAAAAATTTTCTCCTAACTTGATCAAAAAACAGCGATAATCACGAGTCTACTCCGCTAGGTCGTTCACACCTTCAGAAGTAAACAAACAAGAAATTCAAATTGGACTTGGACTCAATATTTCAAACACATCTTGTTGTAAAGTCGCGGGATTGTAGGATCCCTGTTTTATAGTGTTAGGGAATCAAATCTAGCCAAATCCTTTGCGAAAATCTTCGCTTTTAGTTTATTATTTTCAACAATAAACCCTTGGAATGAAAAATACGGTTGAAATTTCCCGCCGTAGCTCGAAAACTCAGTGGAAGGGTGTGCTTTTTTTTAACCTTTTAAATTGATCTCGAACATGAGAATTTTTTGAGACCACACGGAGCATTCATTGTACTACGTCCAGCTGTTCGTTTGCGCGTCAACATCACGCACATCGTCAACATGATCATGAATGAAACGGTATAAATCCGGCCCAGATAATCATCGCTCGGGAACACCTGACTATAATCGCGCATGGCTGTATGAAATCGAAATGGTTCTTTTGAGATATTATTTCGTTTGAAGAATGGTGGTTTTAAATTCAGTTGATAGATGCTTTTTTCGATTTAAACAAATATTATGCTTCATGAATAACAACAAATAATTAATTGATTATGGAATTCTTGATTCCACCGCATATTTTATGACATATGATTGCTGGCTCCAGTCCTCGATTTAGGGCTGTCTTTTGGGAAGCACGAGGGTATGTGTTAACCACAGGAAACAGTGATCCACAGGTCTTTACGTCTATACAGGTAAATAATAAATCGTTGTGTAATAATTTGCAGCTTGGATTTTCGAATTATATCACGGTTTTCAAAATCAAGGGCGTGATAATATTTGATGAGATACTCTGTATTTCGAGTTGCTGCTCCGAACGTAGGATATGAATTATTATTAAATCTGAAATTTCCGAACGTACATAACTTCTTCCTGGCCCTTAAGCCTACTCGAAAATCACATTTCATTTGTAGCTTTCCCGGGCATTCGTATGAATACTTGTAAACTTTTAGAGTTTAATGGAAAAATTACGTTCGAATGCGCTAAACGGATTGTCGAAATGCGGTAGGCTTTGGAAAAGAATCACGTTCCTTTGCAAGTGAGTCATAGAATACAATTTCGTATTAAGTCGGCTTCGAACCCAAATCTCGAATATTGCCACTGCCGCTACCCCCCCCCCCCCCCCTTCATCCCCCCCGACCAATCGAGTTTGCCCCCCTATCGGATTGGATTTACATGTATTTTATTTGCGTCAGGTTGAAGGGAGGATTCTTTGCCTTGTAGGCTGTTCTTGGGACGGACTCCGGGACCTCCAAATCAACTAACCCTCCCCGGATAGGAAGGTATTCCTTCTGGATGAAGCAAATGAAAGAGAAGTTGGGAAAACGCGATCAAGTTCCCGAGCGAAAGGTGGAAGGTTTCGGGGGTTGGACTCTGTTTGAAGTTAGTGTGGGAACACCAACATGTGGCCCTTATGTGTTCGCTTCGTTAGGTTTTCCTTATTTGGACTCCCAACATTAACTCGTGCCCTGTTCCTGGTTCTCAGCCTTCTACCTCCCCCGCTTCGCTCCCTTTTAAAACCTATTGCAACTCTTTTTTAATGCTTTTCTTTCACCGGGAACAATCTCTGTCATAAATCCGGCTAGTTGTTACCCTCACCGACATTCTTCCGCCTCCCCAGTTAAAGGCCTTGAAATTTTATTGCAAAGGTTTTGACAAACTTTCTCAGAGACTTTCAATGAGGTAGCGCGAGTAAACTGATTTTATATCTTTCATTCTCCCCCAGCAGGTTCATTTTTCGGTAGGAGTTTTCTGTTCATACAGTTTGTTACTTACCTACTGGACTGACTGCTCATCAGCGACGCTAATATACACGCAAACCTACTCTAAGGTTCCACTCATGCATCGTGACCGCCATATGAGAAAATTTTCTGGGCTCAACTTTTAGCTGTTGTCATGGTACCCTTAACTATACCACTCCTGTAAATAGTTTATATTGATACCAGTAAAACGACGGAGAAGGCGAGCTGTGCGATGCAACGGTCGAGGCCCAGGTGTCTCTCCATCCAAGGACTCCCAGTGGCATCCGGCGGCCGTTTGTGGACCGGAGGAAGGGTAGAGGCGCCTTTATAAGGCGCCCGGCTCGCCCAGCTCATCATTCATCCAGCTCCTCTCTTACCAGCGCCTTCTTTCTCTCACCTTACCACCTTCTCATAAACTCACCCTTCTCCTCAGCCCTAAAGTCTCAACGTGGTGAAAACCGGACGAAAATTCCCTTCCCAGCACTCAGCGTGGTGAAAACAGGACGAGTGCTTTTCCAAATATCCAACGTGGTGATAACCGGACGGATATTTTCCTATCCAAGAGACGCATCCAAGAAGGGAAAACTGCGCGGATACGCTCTTGCACTCCTCTCTCACCTCCTCATCCAACCTCACCTTCTCAACCTCACCTCTTTAACCTCACATTCCGAAACCTACCTCAAACTTACCATTAAACACAGCTATCTATGGCAATTGCCATTGAAATTCAACCCCCTCCTCTCCTCTTTAAAAAAAACCAGTCATGCAGCATGACTTAATGAGCGAATTTTCAAAGAAATATTCGAATTAATGGCTATGGTTTTGAATAAAGGAAAACTTCTTCCTCCTACTGTTAGTACCTAAATTGAATAATTTGAAATAGATTTTTTCTTTCGTCTTCCTTCTAGTAATACGTGGGCCGGTACTTGTCTATCTATGAAGGTATCATAACAATTATATGTCAAATGGGAAATTCAAGGAGTTGTACTAATCGTTTGCCTCCCCCTTTTTTGCTTCGAACTCTCGTCTTCAATTAATACTTCCCACATTTTTCAATCTGACCACTCTAAGGGGGTGGGGGGGGGGGTAAGAGTTTAAAGATTATCCTAGTTTTGGGTAATTTTTGCGCACTTTAAATGCTCTAATTTAAGAACGGATTTAGATATCTAAAATCCGATTTCACCATCGTGTTCAGCGTGCAAAAACCTTTAAAATGAGGGGTCACTTGTTAGAAAATAACATTTTGGGGATTTTTGGGTAATTTTTGCGCACTTTAAATGCGCCAAAACCCTCCTTAGAGTAGGCCAATTTCGCCCATCTTCGAACTTAGCCTTTCGATTGCCAAGATAGATTTTTTGTGCAAATTTGAGCTGTTTATCTCAATTCTATCGAGAGTTATCGTCTGGAGTGACACATATATAAATATATATATACATATAAAAAAACCAGTCATGCAGCATGACTTAATGAGCGAATTTTCAAAGAAATATTCGAATTAATGGCTATGGTTTTGAATAAAGGAAAACTTCGGTCTAAAATTTGGTTTTCTATGTATATTCTCTTCGTATTTATTTTAATTTGTACGTTTTGTCCATCCTGATTCTACCGTTTGTTATGAGTAGATTCCTTGTTCCTTCTGAATGGCCTTTCCTCTTGACTACGATTTCAGGCCTGGTATCTAAAACCAGTTCAAGATTTGCTCTACTAGGTAGGTAGATCCTTCCTTCTTCATTGATATTATTTTTATCATGTTAAGTACCTACCTACCTTTGAATATCAAATATTCGTATGATACTGATAATAAATTGATAAGATACCTATCTAACCTTCTTCCTCCTACTGTTAGTACCTAAATTGAATAATTTGAAATAGATTTTTTCTTTCGTCTTCCTTCTAGTAATACGTGGGCCGGTACTTGTCTATCTATGAAGGTATCATAACAATTATATGTCAAATGGGAAATTCAAGGAGTTGTACTAATCGTTTGCCTCCCCCTTTTTTGCTTCGAACTCTCGTCTTCAATTAATACTTCTCACATTTTTCAATCTGACCACTCTAAGGGGGGGGGGGGGGGGGGGTAAGAGTTTAAAGATTATCCTAGTTTTGGGTAATTTTTGCGCACTTTAAATGCTCTAATTTAAGAACGGATTTAGATATCTAAAATCCGATTTCACCATCGTGTTCAGCGTGCAAAAACCTTTAAAATGAGGGGTCACTTGTTAGAAAATAACATTTTGGGGATTTTTGGGTAATTTTTGCGCACTTTAAATGCTCTAATTTGAGAACGGATCAAGATATCTAAAATCCGATTCCACCATCGTGTTCAGCGTGCAAAAACCTTTAAAATGAGGGGTCACTTGTTGGAAAATAACATTTTGGGGATTTTTGGGTAATTTTTGCGCACTTTAAATGCGCCAAAACCCTCCTTAGAGTAGGCCAATTTCGCCCATCTTCGAACTTAGCCTTTCGATTGCCAAGATAGATTTTTTGTGCAAATTTGAGCTGTTTATCTCAATTCTATCGAGAGTTATCGTCTGGAGTGACACATATATATATATATACATATAAAAAAGTGTTAAATTTCAGGAATCGTTTTAGAATGGTCTGAAACGGATTTCTATGAAGAAAATTTCCAAAAATTTATATTATTTAAATTTCGAAGCCATTGCAATAGCTTCATTTTCTTTGAAAATTCGCTAAAAAGTGTTAAATTTCAGGAATCGTTTTAGAATGGTCTGAAACGGATTTCTATGAAGAAAATTTCCAAAAATTTATATTATTTAAATTTCGAAGCCATTGCAATAGCTTCATTTTCTTTGAAAATTCGCTAAAATAGATTTTTCACTATTGAAATAGTCTCATCATGTCAGGAGTCACCGTTCTATTCTATTTTTGGAGAGTTTATATAAGTTTTTGGTGACTAGTCGGTTTTACAGATTTTTCATTATGTTTGCCACCGAGAACTCGTATTTTGCCACTTTTATTTTATAAAAATATTTTTGACTACTGAAATAAAACTCATTTCATGTCTTGAGTCACCGTCTTATTTCAGAATGGCCCACAAGGGATATGTTTGAAATAAATTTTCTAAAATTCTTATATGCCTCTGTAGTAAACAATTTTAGACAATTCGCTAAAAACCAGTGATATTATTCTACAATAATTGATGGTTTTGTTAATGTAACATTTTCGCCTTCCAACGCCTTGCGGATGCTTCCAACTACAACCCAAGTACTTACGTTGCTAATTTTAACCCGCGTGACCTGAGAATTTTTTTATTTTTATTTAGAGAAAGGTAATTTTAACCGGTTTTCAACGAAAACATGCTTACCTCAGCCCATTGGTTCCACACGGACCAAAACCAGGTAATGCACTTATTTACTAATTAATTGTTATAGTTCAAGAGTGGACCACCTGCAAGGGTACCTACCTAATGCAAAAAATGTATATTGATAAGATCGTCAGACGAGCTCCCACCTCCTCCACCCCTCCCCCCCCCCCTCACCACCAATTTTTTTTTCGGCTCTGTGGTTACTGCGGTTCAGAAATGGCGGCGTTCAGTATAGAGAGCGGCTGTTTATTAGACCGTTGTAGTGAAATGTTGGATAGATGTGTTGGAGGATGAATCAGGACTTAGTTCTACACTTTTTCAGTCAAGAAACAATAATTAGACTAACTTTTTATTATTTAACAACTCTATGAATACACACATGTACAAGGCAGTTTGGGCCGATCTTCGAAATGGACTGATTCTTTATTCATTATGATACAATAATTATGATATATATCGGGCACTGCCCCGTCATCAGGTTGAAAATTGTTTGATGATTTAAATTCTTATCATCTTCAAAATTTGTTAACCTAATTTTAAGGTAATATTTGGACATATAATACAGCTTTTTAAAGTAAAATGCAAGGTTTTCTCTCGCCCTGGATTTACCATTTTCATTTACCTACATCCCGCGGAAACTGTTTTCAGGTGACCGCTAAGACATTACTGATTTGTTATTCAACGTTTAGTCCCTTTAGGCTTCGCATAATTCTGTCAGCGGTGAAGAGCTAAGCTAAGTCGTACTGATGCCCGCCTGAGACGAGAACCAGAGGCACCAGACAATAAAATAGCTTTCTCAGGCTGGTATTATGCATCTTAACCCAAGTAGGTAATTTGAAAAGGCAAGTAAAATAATTTATGGAAAATAAATACCTAATACGAATAAATCAACTTATTTATATATAGCTATCTCGAAATGAAAGGTTTATATTTACTTTACCGTGGAGCCAAACTAATGATAAAGCGACAGGAGCTATGTCGACTGTAGGTACTTAGGAAGTGGGTGTTTAGAGAGGAAACAGGACAACGAAATGTAGAATTAAAAATTGTTTTTATTAACTCAAACTACCCACTGCATTGTGTAATCTTTTAGGGCTATTTTTCAGGTTATCACGCCGATCATACTTAGTAAAACGTACGTGCAGATCATAGCATATTAAAGATTAACGGGATCCTAATCTTTCCTCCCACCGAAATTTACTCATTTACTATGGCGAGGTTCGGCAGCCGGAAATGTATAAAACGATACCCGTTTCGACGGTGATATCTCGGCGTTTTTCTTGTTTTGGTTAGAGCACCCGAAAACTGCGCAAAACGGCGTTCTCTCACTCCCCTGCACAACACAACCCTAAACAAAACGTTCAAGAATTTAAAACGGAAACTAAAAACAGAGAACAGTAAAGTAATGAGGTTTGGAAAAATAAAAACTATGAAGAATAATAAGGCTGGATTTTTCGACTGCAAACTGTTGAATACAAAGTGTGAATACAAAGAATGTCGAATTCAAAGAAGTTGAATACAGTGTGTCTCATACTGCTAGGCTATACCTAATAGCCTCTGGGTGTTCTTTGTAGCCCTGATGATGGTTCACAAATAAACCGAAACGTGGGCTTCGAAGAAAGTCACATCATTCCTTGGTTGAACCTCGATACCCCTGGCACATGGTATAAAAAAATTAATCTGAAACAGCGAGTAAGTTCGTAGGCTGAAGGCCGTTTGTGGGGTATAAAGGAGATCCAGTTTCGAGGCACAAACGTCTGCACTCCCAGAGTCAAATCCCTAGTTTGATTCCCAGCTGCTAGCGGTTTGTGGCGCTGCGCTGGTGTCGGTATCTGTATCATCTCTTGTTATCTTCATGTCAGGGGCAACGGGCTTCTGCTCTGTGAAATTTTTTTTGTTTTTCCCTCATCTGTGATCTTGTGTGTTCTTGACTGTTTTTTTCTCGTGCAATATAAATGTTTAAAATCGTCATTCTTGCGCAATAAATATGAGTGACTCGTGTCGGTAGCTCCATTCGGTTTGATGCCGACGACTGCAGCACCACAAACCGCTAGCGGCTGGGAATCAAACTAGGGATTTGACTCTGGGAGTAGACGTTTGTCGTCGAGGCTGACGTCAAGGCTACCCCCCACTCACACGTGCGCAGAAGGGTCTCGTTTTCGTATTTGAACCCCCCCCCCCCCCCGGTGCGGGAATAATCGAAAAGTCGTAGAAAAACAACTACCTATTCATCGTAGGAGAGTACGGTTGGTCTCAAAAATTCTTGGAACGGAACCTGCTTTCATTTTAAAATATAAACAGACGCCATGGATACTCCTCACTGTAGCTCGATCGAATTGTTGCATCGTCTTGAAATGTCATTATACTTGATTGGTTTGTACTGAATATTAACCCAATTTCAACCTTTGGCCAACCAGTGTGAGTCGGCGCCCGCTCCAGGCCCTCTGACGCCTTTATGGAGACTGACGGATGAAGAATAAATTCGGTATAAGGGCGTAATTAAATGGAGCCAAATGGTCACGAGAGTTGAGGGAACGAGCAGAGGACTCGGAACTGTTTGAGCTCGGCTCGAACTAAGCAGAGCAGCGGTGAATAAATGAAGAGGCGGGCGAAGGGAGAACCCTCTGTCGTGGAAGCCAACGTTCCAACAGCTCCGCCTCCGTGCCGCGCATTCCAAAACAACCGGGCCAAAACGTTTGTTGATAAAACATTGAAGGACTGCAGAGCTGGGCGGGTCGGGAACCCAAAAACCGCTTTTTCGTCGGAGTCCCGGCGGCTTAGCGCCTGACAATATTCTGAATTGTGAGTACAGCCGAGCTCCATCGGATTGGTAGCTGAGTGCATTTACCTGTCGAAATATGCTGTTTCATGGCGGAAGAATTCTTCGCACCTGTCGCAGAATGGGTAAAACGGCGGTGTTTTAGTTGAAACCGTTGTTTCATTGCGGAAGTGATACGTATTGTACCTAAAAGGTACGCAGTTTGCCGAAAATCTTGGTTTTATTTATATTTGTCATTGTTTTGCGTCCATGTTCCTATTATATACGGGAGTGGAAGTATTTTGATACCGTCAAAAAAACGTGATCGAGAAAACCGTGGAATATTGTTCAGAATTGTCAAAACGAGTTTCTAGGCGGTTTTCCGCTTGGTGTTGCTCCGTACGTATGTAAGTTGGAATTTCACATGGTGATAACTTCCTCAAAATACTTTCTGGGCTTTGTTCGCCTCGTTGATCCCTTCATTTTGAAATGAGAACGAGCTTTCTAGCTTGAAAAATAAGGGAGTTATGACGGGTTTTCCAAGTTTTCAATTTTCGTCGGTAATTTCCGTAAAACTGGACCAAAATTTATGCGGTTGGTGCCAAAATTCCTTTAAGGATGTCTAGATCATGCCTATTGATTTTGAGCTCGATCGCATTCAATTTTCTAATTTACAGCACAAAATATGCCAATGGTTCCAACATTTTTCCAGGTTTACTTGCTAAATGACGTTGGTGTGGCGTCATGCAGTGGTTGAAAAGTGATGTTTCTGTGAAAGTTTATTATATTTCCATGCTCTCTGTTGTATCTTCTCATGATCGGCCGGCTAGGCCAACATGAGCAGCCAGTCGGGCCGAAATGGGCGGCCAGCCTTGTCGTCCATACTAGTCTCGTCTTCCGCCAAACCCCATACCATTATGAAAAACAATACACGGAAGTATTGCATGGCAATCTCCACACCGGAACTTTAGTTATACTTTGTGGTTTGTGGCATTTTAGATGCTTTTCCGTGTATACTAATCGTAGCAATAAAAGTACGGAATTAATAATAATAATAATTCCGTGAATACAAATAGCGCTTGTTCTAAATACCTAACCCTGTATTCTTGATTATACCAAGTGACGCTACCTACATTAATTTAAGAATCAAGTTGGTTCTGTTTACATATCTACTTTCACGCTTCGGTCCGATGGTTGACGGGTTTGGACAATACTTCGAGAGAATATGTCGCTCTTACCGTATAATAAGGGTACAACTAACAAAACAAAACGAAATTGAATTAAAAAACAACAGCGAAAAGAGATTTTTTGCCAATTGCATGAAGTTGTTTTCTTTCTAGACTCCCAACTTCCTCTTTTTTAACTATCTGCTATGTTGTGTGATAGATTTTGTACTAAAAACGCGAACTTATTCGGATGAGGAAAATGTGTGGATTCCCCACACCGGAGCAACTTTTGAAGTTGCCCTAAACGAGCTCCTATTAGATTCGAAACAACTTGAGCGTGAATTGAATCTAGATAATTACTTCACGATACAGATTATTTTCTCACTCAACCTTTCGCAGGACAATTTGGCCCATTGGTTTCCACCTTCGTAGCAAAACTCCGAGGCGAGGAAAACCTTCGCCAATCGCATAACACATGAAAGGATCCTCATAGTATACGTACATATAGTGCATATTTATATGCTTACATTGCACCTAGTTTACTAAAGTATATATGTATTATAAGTTGAAATAATTATCCCTCGACAAATTAATCTGATGACGTCGTATTTCTTCCAG
The DNA here is from genome assembly GCA_954871275.1 of Leptopterna dolabrata. NCBI lineage: Eukaryota > Metazoa > Arthropoda > Insecta > Hemiptera > Miridae > Leptopterna > Leptopterna dolabrata. The sequence goes on from CATPAC010000223.1 coordinate 24,573, forward strand.
GTGAGTCATAGAAGGACCTTTGTTCAGCCCTGCTCTCACTCCCAGGTAACCTGATTTGAATATTACTTTAAAAGCGATGTGATTGGGATTCAAAAAGTTTATCCATTTCAGTAAACTCAAGTGGAAAATAAGCTATTCCAGTGGGTTCAAAATTTGTTGTACGTGAATATTTGATGAATATCTCGTTACAAATCCATATTAGAACATTCCGATCCACACCTAGATTTTAACCATTTCCTTATGTAAGTATACATGTATATAAATGTTGGAGCAAGAAGAGTAGCAGTTTTTCAAAAACAAATAGGAGGTAAAATTTAAGTTTTTGTAGGTAGCACATCTCTGAAAATCTATAAAAATATCACCATAAATTGTTAAGAAAATTAAGTGAAAGGTCATTAAATAAATTTTTATATTCAACAACAGTGTTATAGAATGGTGACTCGTGACAGATAAATACTAGTTCAGTAGTCAATAATAATTTTCTTAAATTAGAATATGGATGAATATGGAATATGGATGGATATGGATGTACTTCATCTCACTAGTTGGTTTCATGGCTCAGGTGGTAAGGCGCTTGCGGCTTTAGCAGAAGGTTGCACATTCAAATTCCGCTTAAGTCACAGTTTTTCAACTTTGTCCTCCTATTCCTTGAACAGTTTACTCTTCGCTTCTCCTGATTATCCTTTCGAGATATCAGGCGTAGATTTCTCAAATTGTTATTCGTTGAGAAGTTGGCTGTACACGAAATCCCAAATCCTGACACATGCAAGTTCTCCGTTTTCAAATTACATACATTTGTGCTATCAGCTCTACCAAGATGCTGCAACCATTATTTATGCGTTGAATTAGAGCTTCGTGTTGGTGAAATATTGCGAATTTGTTATCTCCGCAGGTTTTTCTTGGAGTTTCCCAAATTCCCGATAACGTCATGTTCATTTTCATAGCTCGGAGGGATGTATTGTGAAGTTGGTCCCGTACGGGGGGAATCGTTTCGGTCGGTCTTCCTGTTTGTAATTACGATTGTGCAGATAATAGCTGGTTGTATCTCCGCATCAGCGCGCGTACGTCTGAGCACTGTATCGACAACGGCAGTATCGCACTGGTAGATTCTACTTTGTCAAAGAGTGAGAGTGTGTGTGTGTGGGGGGAGATATTAACGTTATGTTTAAGCAAGTTAAATTACAGCTAAATTCAGTGTGTCCCAGGGGTACCACCCCCATTTCGCAGGGGGAAGTTTTTCGGAAACTTTAATAGTTTAGTTTTAAAAACGTTATCTCTCATTCTAACTGTTTCAGTCTACCTCCGAAATTAGAGTTTGATAGGTATGTTGGACGAGTTGAGATTTTGTCTGAAACTTCATTTTTCATCCCCCTCCCCCCTCCCTCCTTCATGTATTTTATCTAGAACGTAAAGGTGAAACCACGTAAAATCCTGTATTTAAACGTTAACACTTGTAAATCCTTAAATTAATGGAGTTTCAAGTTTGAAAAAACTTGGCGGAAATCCGTCGTTTTTCACTATTTTCCAGAAATCTCGTAAAGAGTTGAAAACTGGAAGAAATATACCCGAAATTTTGGACACCCGAAATTAAAGATCTCATCGACTTCTTGCCAAATCGCTAAGGAAAAAAAACCTCCATAGAAACTGCAGTCCCACTTATCTTCCAGCCCATGTTATGCTGTCTTCTGATAGTTACCCCGTTTCATCGAATTAGCAATTTTCGTGAACCGCAGGGCAAATTTACAGTTTGAAAACATAAAAATTTGGAAATTCGAGCGTTTCATTGTTCCCATTCGTGTGTTAAGGTGGAAACGTAGAATATGATACTCGTTTTATTGAGGGGAAAAAAGAAAGAAATGAGAAAGTTCTTAAGCTTTTTCTTAGTTAATTTCTTGGTGTTCAGGAGGGAAAAATTATATCTTTAATTTTTGGTTGTCTTTTTAGTTCCCGTTTTTCACTAGTTAACTCAATAAATGAGGAATTCAAAATGTGGTTCGATCCAATTTGACGTTTGAAAAACATTTTTCTTACGATTGAACTCTAGTTTTGGGGGAAGAATAATTAATTAAAAGTGCGGTCGGGTGTCAACTTGAGGATGTAGGCGCTCAAGAAAGTTTTTTTTCTATATGTGGGACAGTTCATTCCACGTTAAGATGTTACGTCAAACATAAGGATTCTTCTTCTTACTTAAAGGTATTCAAAAAGAAAACCTCTTCTAAGGATAATAAAGGGGAGAGCACCCTTGTGGGACGCCCTTTGTGTAGTAGTAATTCACCTTGCTTACACATAACCTCATGTTAATATGGTCGAGGGGCATTGTCAAGTTATCGCCATAAATCCCTAATAGACGAGTTTTATCTCACGCTATGCGCCGGTGTGGGTGGGACTATCTGTCGACAGGAGATGCTTGTTGACCGATAACATACCGCACCCTCACGTCAGGGATTCGAGATTCCTTCCAGATTTAATTTGAATATTATCACCGACACACGAACGTCGGGGCCCCTTATTAATAAAACCTGAGCACGAACGCATCGGATCGCCTCCATTTTTCACGGGTCTAGTTAGTGTAGCACTTGAAATGAATTCCTCTCGCTCAGGCCGGATCCGAGTCTGCTTGTATATATACATATGTTTATGTATATATATACAACATCCCCCCCCCCCCCTGTATACATAACGTGTCGGATCGATCCGCGCACATTGCTACCTCTTTGTGCTGCACGCGCTAATGGCACGAGAACTAACGCGTAACAACTCCCGCGAGTTCCGTTCCATTATTTATTCCCACCTGTTCGGAGCACTGAGTCTGATTTCAAGATTAAATTGACCTCAGGGCCGCGTTGAACGTCCCGAGTCTTTCGCGTGCTGCCTGACCTTTTATTAACTTTTTTCTCCCCTTCCTCGCGAAATGGAGGTGTGTTAAGATTAATACTCCACGCTAGGGGCGGTCGGGCGAGGTTATAAGGCTGCAACATCATTACCGAGCCGTCATACCTCTGCCGTAATACCCATCCGCTAATTGTATGATTCCCTCTCAATGGCTCATTTACACCTACGCGGTAAAACGCTCTGTAACCGGCGTGCTTACAATTTGAAAGGCTCTAAATGAAAGCAGTTTTTTCCCGCCAAAGCGAAGAAGTTGGTTATAATCTGGCTCTTCCACGAACTAAACCACTTAAATCCCCCTTACTTACCCCTTGCAGTTATTACTAGTGTTCACATTATCCTATTTCATTAGGAGCACGGTTGCCACTTGTCCGTTTGTGAGCGGGACAGTCCGTCACTTGTTCAAGCTGTCCGGCCGGAATGGTACGGAAAAAGTTTTTCGTGTGTGTGTTGAAAATCACAAAATATCGGCCAAAATTGCAGATAAGTTCTGCATAACAGTTCCAGTCATCCCGTATGATCAAGTGAACGAATATTTAAAAAACGCGTCTCAAACCATTTTGATTTTGAGGAACTAAAATTGTTTTCCTTCGAGAAGTAATCATGAGACATCCGCTTTCTTGGAAGACTCGGAAGCAATGAGTTCCGGTGTTGCAGGATGACCAGGTCAGCGAATTATTTGAATACTGTATTCTAAATACTCCCAGAGTACTGCACTTTGATGATCTTTTCGGTATAATCGCTGTTTTTGAACCCAGCAAGCCAAATTTAAATACTTTTCTTCCCTGAACATTTGTTTCTAATCCAAATAATCGTTAGTTATATGGATTTGCCGTTCATTTGTTGATTTTAAACAATCAATAGCAGTTTTTATTAAGCTTGAAAGTAAACTAAAATGTTGATCAATTTTCACGCAAAAATAAGTTTGGCGGTTTAAATGGTATTTTTCTGTCAAGGTTCACCTGTCTATTTAATTTTTGAGAAAAGTTTGGTGATTTTCAGCCATTTTAGACGATGCTTAGCGGGTTTTTACCCACAAAAAATCAAATTTGAACCACTTTTAGTGTTACATGATTTTTCATCTTTGAACTCATCCTTTTTTGGCTGCTACAAACATTTAGGTAGAATCCGGATATTTTCATCATGTAGCCAATAAGTAGCTGTACATACATACCTACACGTATGCTTATGAATAATTGTTTCAAACCCGGGATGGATTCAGAATGCCCTGATATGTATTTGTATTCGTGAAGTTTTCAAAAATTCATCTACTAAATACTTTGGAACCATTACAGTACCGTATTGTCTTGGAAAATACGCTGAAAAATACCCATATATTTAAAACGCTGCAAAGTCCTTGTCACATGGATTTATTGTTCTCGACTAAATACGGCACGAATGGGACCTCAGTGAAGAGACCCACAAAGCTATATTTGACGGTTTTAATCGCGAATATTAGGTTGCTGTTTCTGACAAATTATTTTCGATCAGTGACATTGTCATTGAATTGTCTTGATTCACCTGTTAATACTACCTCCTGTGTTATTATACAAATTTCTTGTGGTAACAGCCATTTCACAGGTTTTGCCCCATAAATATTGAATTTTGAGAGTTAAAACTTCGTCGGAACCTCAGTCCTCCACTCAGTGGTCAAAATCAACTTCATATTTGGTATCCTCATCCTAAAAAAACAAAAAAAAAAGCATGGAAAACGATACCTAACAAGCCCAAGTTCACTAAAACCTCAAAAATACCTAATTTTGCACCCATTTTTCACCCATAACACCCGTGGGTGTTCTCCGATCGGGCTGCCGAGATAGGGGACACAACTAGGGTCCAAATAGAGCCTACGTGCGAAAGGAAGATTTTGTTAGACCAAAAATTAAGGTTGATATCGACAACGCGGCGGATGGACATCGCAATTTTTAGAATCAACAAACTTTGAAACGTAAAAGAAAAAAGTTCGAGGCGGTGTTCAAAAAAATGTTCCGAACAGAATACATAGGTGCGTTATTCAGAAAATAATAAAGCAAAATATAAAATGAGTTACATACACCATAAGATAGGTAAGTTTCAAGGTAAGATCACGTTATTGCCATGTGATAGCCGCTGGCAAGTTGAAAGAGGACGATACGACCCGTTAAATGAGTGGTACTTGTGTCTGCTACAAGAGGCGGGTAGTTTATCGTGTTGGAAATAGTAGAGTGGTCGAAGTAAACCTAATTTCGCTCGCTCAGTTTCCATCGGTCGAAGATCGCAAAGGGTTGATGATCTCATTAAGGGCGTAATTACATTCGGCAAGATTTTTTTTCTTCCGTTAACCCTCCCAAAGAGATTGGGTTCCGAGCTGCGGGATGAAAGGGGAAGGTAGGATGAAATGGGGTGAATAACTTGGGTCCCTTCGAGTATCCTAGTAGATTGTGACCACCAGATAAATCGAGAGCCGTGAGGGCAAGAAGTCTCTTTGCAACATTGATAAGACACGGGGAAGGAGGGTCCTTCCCATTATTGACGCTTCCTTCGTCCCGTCTTTTCTTCTTTCTCTCCATCATCCTCACCCCCCCTCCCCATCCACCACTCCCTTCTTCCTTCACATTTAACAAATACTCTTCGATATAAGTCAAGCCAAAGCAAATAGCAAATATTGGTTCGATCTGTTGACAATCCACTTCCCCGTCCAACTATGCTTCTCCGATACATAATATTATGTACTCTGAAACTGAGAGGTAGTGTGCAAGTGGTTTGTCCCCACTGTTGATGGACTCCACTTTTTGGATCGCTTCGCCCATTCTAACTGTTCTTATATAGTATGAGTAGGATTCCTCACTTATATCACATGAACGTATATGTAGAATGGTCGGGTGGGTTCATTCAGTGAACACGTGGAGTATCCATGCATGTTTTTGAAAAGGGGCTATCTGCGATCCAACCCGCGTGTACCCTCAAAATTTCAGCTCTCTGCGGCTATTTTTCGCGTAGAAATGTTGACGATTCCGTTGTAACGCTTCTAACTACGCGTTACAATGGAATCGTCAACATTTCATGTTCGCACATGCGCAGACGAAAGTTACTGTACGATCCCAATGCAATTCCTATCAAATTATTATTCCTGATCGACCCTCCAAGTTCGAACTCAGTTAAGGTAGTTATGGGCGTTTCAGGTATTTCACGTTTGCGCAAACGCAGACGAAAGTTACAGTACTTTTTCAATGATTTCGGTATGGGTCCATCTGTCACCTAACCCGCACCTAGCCTCCAAGTTTCAGCCCATTTCGACCATTATTTCGCGTAGTTATGGGCGTTACAGGGACGGACGGACTACTGTACAGACAGACAGACCGACACGGAACCTAAAATGTGCCTTGATGTCTGAAACGCAAAGTGGTAGTGGGAATTTTCATTCTGGAGGACATAACTTTTTTACGCAATCACGAATCAAAGGCTTCCCTACTTTCCAGTAGAGAGGAAGCAAAAAATGGAACTCACCCAATTCTTCGGTGTTCACCCAATCCGATACCATATCAATATGTTTCAGACAAGTATTTGTATGTGGGTATAGATACAAAACATCCGGTTTCGAGGCTCCATTTCCGTACACCAAAAAACCCAGCAAGGGTAGAAAAATCAGCTTTCACCGTTCCATGGAACGTTTTCTTTCATAACTTGTGAATAACTATCAAAGATTATCGTCTTTCAGCTCATTGTTTGACCTTTTCTTTCGAAAACTTCCAAGATCTTGATGGCATTTTCAAGAATTAGGTAGGTGGATAATAGTCACGCATTTAATCAAAATTGATCGAGCCATTTTGAAAGGAAATCGAAAAGTTACATTCTTGCAGCATGCCTATAAGAGCGAATTTTCCATGAAATATTCGTGCTCTTGTGTAATAAGATGATATAGCGAGAGACCATACCACTTTGATAAGGAACAAAAATCGGTAAAAATGGCTAAAATAAGGAAAAATTGTACAATTTTTCGAAAATCGGTATGGTCTCTCGCTATATCATCTTATTACACAGTAGCACCCTCTGTCTTGAGAAAAATGTTTTTATCATCGGAATAGTCCCCATTTCTGTTGTAAACCTTCATCCCACACAACTTCAGGTGAATTACATTGATTTTAGCCCTAAATGCAGTTTTTTACCACCAAAAATCCAAATTTGACTCCTATTCTGTATACAAAAACGCTGCAAAGTCCTTGTCACATGGGTTTATTATTCTATTGGACATACCTACAGAAACTTTGGCTGTTTATTTATTGTTTCTTACATATAAAATAATTGAAATAGCTCTTTCTGGTAGTTTCCACCAATTTTGGCCCCTGAAACACGAATTAGGTACGCTCATTTTTTTTTTTTTTTTTCAAATTATCTTTGATCATTGATAGTACCATTTAATCGTCTTGATCCACCTGTTCATACTTTTTCTAGTGTTATTCTACAAATTGGTGGTGATTTCAGACGATTTCCCAGGTTTTTCAATTTTAAAAAAAAATCAATTTTGGGAGCTGAACATCTGGTACAACCTCAATTTTCCACTCTTTGGTCAAAATCGACTTCATATTCGGTCTTCTCGTCCCCAAAAAAAGTGAAAAACGATACCTCAAAAGCTCATTTCACTAACATGTTACTAAAACACAAAAAGTACCTATTTTTATACACATTTTCACTCATAACACCCCTGGGTATATTCCGATCGGGCTGAAAAGTTTCGGGATACAACTAGGGCCCAAATGGATCATTTGTGCGAAAGAACGAATTTTTTAGACCGAAAATGAAGCCTGTACACGTGATAAGGCGTACGGCGGACGGCGGACGGACATTGCATTTTTGGAATTTACGCACCTTGAAACGGAAAAGAAACAATTTTGAGGGGGGTGTTATAACATTTTTTTGCTGAGCGAATACATAGGTTATTATTCACGGAATAATAAACCAAAAAGCAAAACTGGAATTGCCATTTTCTGTCTTTACTAACACTTCCATACCACTTTCAGTGATAGGTATATATATTATTCGCGCTTTTAGCCGTTTTTACTGATTTTTGACCCCTAAAAACTCAAATTTGATCCCCTTAGAATTTTGAAAATTGCTCATCTTTGAACTCACCCTTTTGTTTAGCAGTACGAACATTCTGGCGAAATTTGGAATTTTTATCATGTATCATGGGTCACATATATTATCGTCTGGAATGACATATATATATATATATATATATATATATATATATATATATATATTTGTTAAAATCTAGTTAGGAATTCAGGATGCTCTGCAACGCAGTTGAGTGTAAAAAATGTTCCAAAATTCGTGTTCCAACATTTTCGGATGTTTGAAAATTAGCTGAAACGAGCCTTATTTTGGTTTATTTCATTTTTTCAATAATTAACCTTCAAAGACCGAGCATGCCCTTTTATTCGATAAAAAGATATGCTTTTTATGCGTTAAAAAAAGCGTTAAAACTTTGTTTACGTTTTAAAACGAATTATTTTAGACCACTCAGAGCCGTACGTCAGCCGTTCACTCACAGTAAGGCCCTGAAATTTGAACCGAAAAGCTTCATCAACTATCAGGATATATAACAACAACAACTATCGGGATATATAATGGATACGGAACAGCTGATTATCATTGCGCTTGGCTATAGGAAATCGCGTTTGTTGTTCAGTGAAATTATTTCATTTGAAGAATGATGGTTATTTCTGATTTTGTTTATAGGTACTTTTTTTAAACCTATTCGTTGAGAGTACAAGTTTTTGTTGTTCAAAGCCAAACGATTCATTCAAATGAGGTTAACAATTTGAGAATATGCCGAGGGTCCTGCTAAGGTTCGGCGACCATCAGAATTTCAAAAGTGACAGGGTGGGGGACTTCCCTGGGGTAGGCACGAGGGTAGGTATTGAGATTGAATACAGAAAACATTGACATAAAAAGTGCTATAATTTGCGGTGTTTTTACTTTCCTTACCCAAATCGAAGGATAATAGGAAAGTACCCCGATAAATCCAGACTTTACAATAAACATCTTCTGTAATTTGAGAAGATACTGCCCATAGTACATAGCCAGGATGGGCAATAACATTATCATGAATTGTGTTTGCATTTTTTCTCTATAGCTTATGGAGATAGACGACCACAGGACTGAATCGGGAAAATAAGCCTCCTTCATATTTTGAGAGACTTTCAAACTTTGAGATTTCAAAAAAGAGGCGGGGAAAGCGGCCCAGCTGTTGCCTGTGACATACTCGGGATATGGGTTCT
>CATPAC010000226.1:0-30520 GCA_954871275.1 Leptopterna dolabrata
TAACCTTAAGTTTTTACCGGATCGCACGACCAACGAAATAAAACTACGTCGATGCCCTGGAGTGGTTTACAGATACCCATCGGTTCAGACAATCTTGAACGAGTTGAGAAATTCTCACGGCGGTTATAATGTAAATTACCCGGCAAGGCCCGGCGGGGTTCAACTTTCCTGGGCCTTCTTCCATCCAACGGCTGTGCAGGTGCAACAAAAGACACTTTTTCGCGCATTTCAATCCTCACAGTTCGGAAACAACGGATGCGGGCGAGCAAATACGTTTAATAGGAGGAATAAGGTGATTGGCTCGTCGTTAGAAAAATTCCCAACAAACGCATGGGGATGTCTGCAGGATGACCTTTAGTTTGTTTAATGAAGGCAGGAGAAAACCTTCTTTGCGGAATTTGAACACTTTCTTCGTGGTTTGACGAACCTCTATTCATACAGATATCTATATTTAAATAAATGAAAAAAAAAGTTTAAACACAAACATCCAAGTTTTAGAAAATCTCGTCTTTCACTTGAGACAGGAGTTGGGAGTTCGGGGGGGGGGGGGGGGGGTGTCAAATCTTGGATGCTCAAGTCACTTCAACCAGCGCTGCGACTTCCGTACGTACGCAGAACTTAGGTACTTTTGTTGACCAGTAGTTAACATCCGCGTTTGCACGCTCCAACAGGGGCTTACGTATCTGAGATACGTGTGTAAGTTGCGCAAACTCTTCATTACCTTATCGAAAGGTGAGAACCAAATAGCTCAAATTTCGAGGGAATCGGCGGATCGGTCACGTACGAATTCAATCAAAATCTTACGTTACACGGCTATAAGATTTTTGTAGGGACCCGGAGAGCTGGGTTCCTCCCAGTCCCCAGTTTAGCTCTAGGAGGCCTTGTAGTTGGGTAGTGGTACTGTAGTTAAAATTTTGGAAATACCAGCTTCAGCTAGCTGACTCACACCCACTTGCCAGACAATGTTTACTCATGTGGATGGTAGGCGAGGCCTGGTTCGTGAGCCAAAGTCAAGCTGAGTAGAATCGAGACCTGTTGCGTGTAGGAAACACGTACCTTCCGTAATCATTTGATGTTTGGTATGGTTCAAAAAGACGGTGAGATGATTTCGAGCGAGAGATTCCGAGAAGCCGAACTGGGAATTAGAATGAAAGAAAAACATCGACCTCACAGGGTTTTGGAAGCCAAGAGATTCTTGTGATGAGGCTCGTTAGTTTAGGAAAATCTACCAAACAACCACATAGATGATCACGAAATTCAAGCGTAGTCTGTACTGTTTCTTAAATAACACACCCAGTGTATATCCACTCAAGTATTACGCCAGAATGAACGCTATGCACTCACTGGCTGTTATAGTGTAGTGCGTACAGTACACAACTGGCGATATACAGGGTGTAACATGAGTGATGCAAAACCTCTCTCCCACGTGCTCTACATCTAATTCCGACCAAAAGTGTCCTAAAACATTTTTTTTTACTCCGCTTAATACCCCACTTTTTTCACTTTTAAGATTTTTTTCGAGATTCCGACCTCGTCTCACTAAAGCAGCTAAAATTTCCTTAATTTAAAGAGTAAATTCAAATTTGAAGATACCGTTGAAATGAGCGTTAAATTTCCTGTCCATCTAATGCCTAACAAAATTTTTTTAGGATGATTTGAGGAGTGAAAATGGAGTTTGAAAAGTGAATTTTGTCGACATTTAAAAATATTCTGTTTTTTCACACGCTTGGTGATCCTATTAATTCTTGTAGCAGAATGGTGAAGGTAAGCTAAAAAATGCGCCAAAACAACAGCTTTCCAACGGACTAATCAAAACGTTTTTTGGAATTGATTTCAAGAGAGAAAATGAGGTTTGAATACGAAACATGCAGCATGGCTATAAGAGCGAATTTTCGAAGTTTTCGGCATCTTCCTCCTCCGCCTAAAATTTTCTGAAAATTAATTTTCGGCCAATGTTTTCCCAACTTGATACCATACAAAATTAGAACAGGAGTAGTTTTACGCAAAGTAAAATTTGGGGTGGAAGGAGGGGGAGGGGGAAATCAAAAATGTTTTGAATACCAGAAGAGTAGGTATTGGATACGTAACAAATTTTTTGTTCCATTTTTTGCCGAGTAACACCTCGGTTTGTAGATTTTCCAACGCTGAACACGATGGTGAAGTCAGAATTGCGATATCCCATTCCGTTATCAGATTAGAGCAGACGAACCAGGAAGAACATCTCAAGAAATAACCACGTTCCTTCATCTTCAAAGTGCTCCAGTTTGAGAATGGAATGAGATATCGCAATTCTGATTTCACCATCGTGTTCAGCGTACAAAAACCTTTAAAATGAGGTGTCACTTGTCAGACTTTTTCATTTTGGGAATTTATGGGTAATTTCCCCCCCTAAAACTCCCCAAAACTCCCCCTTAGAGTGACCCGATTCTGCCCATCTTCGAACTTAACCTGTCGATTGCCAAGACAGATTTTTCGTGCAAATTTGAACTTTTTATCTCAATTCTTTCGAGAGTTATCGTCTGGAATGACACATACATATATAAATATATATATAAATATATAAATATATATATAAATATATATATATATATATACATATAATTTTTGGTGTCTTTCGGTAGTGAATTCAGGATGGTCTGAAACGGATTTTGGTATAAAAATCTTTCGGAAATTCGAGTTTTAAAAATTTTGGACCGAGAACAATAGCTTCCTTTTCTTCGAAAATTCGCCAAAAACGTGTTGTTTCCGGCTAAATCGTGGGTTTTTCATGAAAAATGTACCTTTTGTGAAGTAGTGAGTCAACTATGGGGTAATTATCAAATCGAATGGTGACACCCTCACATCATCTCCCAGTAAGTATTTGGTCGGTATTTTCATTTTAGTCCAAGGGTGTTGGCATTACAAAGAATGGAACTATGGAAGTTAAGCGGGACTCTGTTCAATCCTTTATTTCCTCAAAATGCCCTCCGTTTTGGCGAATACAGGACCGGTTCGTTTGTGAAGGGTCCATAGGGGGCGGCGAAAAATATAAGAACTCATCCCATACACAAACAACAGTCGTCTCACGGATCTTTCAATCCTCTTTGCTTAACTTCCATAGTTCCATTCTTTGTAATGCCAACACCCTTGGACTAAAATGAAAATAACGACGTAATACTTACTGGGAGATGATGTGAGGGTATCACCATTCGATTTGAAAATTACCCCATAGTTGACTCACTACTTCACAAAAGGTACATTTTTCATTAAAACCCACGATTTAGCCGGAAACAACACGTTTTTTCGTATTCAAACCTCATTTTCTCTCTTGAAATCAATTCCAAAAAACGTTTTGATTAATCCGTTGGAAAGCTGACGTTTTGGTGCATTTTTTAGCTTACCTTCCCCATTCTGCTACAAGAATTAATAGGATCACCAAGCGTGTGAAAAAACAGAACATTTTAAAATGTCGACAAAATTCACTTTTCAAACTCCATTTTCACTCCTCAAATCCTCCTAAAAAAATTTTGTTAGGCATTAGATGGACAGGAAATTTAACGCTCATTTCAACGGTATCTTCAAATTTGAATTTACTCCTTAAATTAAGGAAATTATAGATGCTTTAGTGAGACGAGGTCGGAATCTCGAAAATAATCTTAAAAGTGAAGAAAGTGAGGTTTTAAGCGGAGTAAAAAAAATGTTATAGGACACTTTTGGTCGGAAATTAGATGTAGAAAACGCGGGAGAGAGGTTTAGCATCAATCATGTTACACCCTGTATGGTGCGGTGAACACGAATGACCTCCCTCGCTATTTCGAGGTGTGAAGTAAACAAATATGATAGTTGGATAACAATGGTGACAAACGGATATTAGATGCCAATGGGTGTAGAAGAAATAGCTAACGAAACACGTGGTTTTCTACGGTCCCACGGACAATGCCAAATGCAAAAATACTGACGATCCATAAAACTTCTCCAGTATTGAAATAACAAGCGTCATCGTTTAAGAAGCAAACATTTCTCCTTCACAAATAATTCTCTCATAACTCCTGAAGGCATTAGCTATCAAGAGTTAGGGAATACGACACCAACCAACCGAATATTCAACACTGAATTTACATAATTCAATTGATTGGGTACAGGTTTGTGTAACACCGATTGCAAAATCCATTCAATGTAAAGCAGATAGAGATACCAGGTTAGAAATCTGAAATAGACTAATAAGTAAAACAAAATGCACTGTCGACAATTGACAATAAGGATCCATTATGAAAACGAGTCAAAATGACAGTGTAAAAAATTATTACTGGTTCATATTAGTTCAAATCGTTACGTTAGAGATCTCGACAATATACTGTAGAAGCAAACATTTGCTACAATATATTGTAGTGAAAAATTCCGAATTCCAAGGGCTGCTATCTAAATAGTGATATTAGCAGTGCTTCTCGGATCGGCTGAAGAAGAGTTCCATCTCAATTTCCGAACAGTCAGAATTATCGGGGTGGCAATGATAAATTGCTGTGGGACCACCCGAAAAAAAAAATCGGCATTGTTTGTTTAGCCAGTTATCAGCGGAAGTTGAAATCAGGGTTTGTTGAAGGGTTATTCCCGGTCAAAACCTTTGAGTGGGATGACAGCGGAAGGCAAGAGGCTGACGTTCGTGGGGAAGGCAAGTGATAATGAAGATAAGCGACAGCTGATAAGGATAACGTGAGACGAGACAAAAAAAATGGGTACTTACGAATGCTCATGGACTACAAATTTTCCTTCTAAACACCAGAAGAAAAAAACAAAACAAAAAACCAAAACTTGACAGTTGAAACTCAGATCGAAAGATATTTCACGGGCACTGTCTTGTTGTTAGGAAGAGGAACGCGGGCGCGGACAACTGAGTGATGCTGCAAGAGAACCTACCTTTCCAAATCATGCCGGTAGGGCTGAGTGTACTGAGAGTAAGCAGGGAGGAACAATGAGAGAAAGATGACAGAAAGAGAGGGGAAGAGGGTGGAACAAACGAGAGAGAGAGAGAGAGGTAAGACGGCGGTAGAGGTCCAAGGAGGGGACTCAGACTTTCTACTCGCTCTTAGTTCAGCCAACCTTCTTATCTTCGGGACCTTTTTTTCTTTCTGCACTTCCGCGCCACCGTCACTGGCTCAGAACAAAACACCCTTACAGTTTTCTCTTGCCGGGTTCATCCAGTCACAATCCGACCTTTTAAACAGTTGGTTTGGATGAATAAATACAGTTTTTCTTCCAAGTATTAGCTTTGCGAGTAAATGGAAAAAAAAAGACGCAGCAGCAATGACAGGAAAGACGGACCCACGGATCCGAAACCGTTTTGGGTGCTCAGGTGCTCAGCGCTATGGAGAGCGTATCGGAGGCGGATCAGTTGAACTGAATCACTTCCTTTGCACCCCAAAACGTTAGCAGAAACTATCACAAATTGATGAAACAGTGGAAAGAAAGACGAGGAACGTTAGAAGGTAGAACGGTACTGTCTAATGGCCTCGTCTCCAGTATGACTCCACAAGATTACGGATTAACGATGATATCGTGAGTTGATCCAGTGAAGGATCCGAGTTCTGAACTAACCAGTAAATATGACGAGACTATGTGGAAGAGCATAAAGTACATTTCAAAGAACTACATTACTGGTATTCTTCAACACAATAAACGGAAAAGTGGAATACCTCTACACCTGTAAGAAATACTAAGCACACCACAAACCAATTCAAGCATGCCGAAGGAGCAACTCACTGAAGATTACATATTATGCTGAAAATGTAAACCAACCACTATCTGTGTGCACCATAAGACCATCAGTTGGACAGATACCTAATGAAGAAAAACTTCCAGTCGTGGCTATGAGAGCGAATCTTCAAAGGAATATTCGTGCTATTGTGTAAAAAAGATGATATAGCGCGAAACAATACCACTTTTCGTAAAATTATATAATTTTTTCGTGACTTTTAGCCATTTTTACCGATTTTTGACCCTTATAAAGTCAAACTTGACCCACTAGAGAAGAAAATTTTTATCATCGAAATAGTCCCTCTTCCTGCCGTGAATCACCATCCCACACAACTTCAGGTGAGGTAATATAGATTTTAGCCCTTAATATAAATTTTTAACCCCCCCCCCCCCCCCCCAAATATCCACATTTGACCCTATTCTGTACGAAAAACAACTGAAATGGTATTTTTATGTCTTTACTCACCTTTCCATAGAACTTCCAGTGACTTTATATCAATTGTTCGCGATTTTAACCGTTCAGCCTATAAACTCAAACTTGATCCCCTTAGAATTTTCGAAAATTGCTCATCTTCGATCTCATCCTTTTGTCTGGCAATACGAACATTTTGGTATTTTTATCATCTAACTAAGGTCAGATACCTTCTGGAGTGACACCAAAAAAAAAATATATATATAAATATACACAAAAATAAAAAAATATATAAATATACACAAAAATAATTTTTTGTTAAAATCTATGGATGAATTCAGGATGCTCTAAAACGGATTTGCCTACAGAAACTTTTCAAACAATTCATGTTCTGAAAATTTTGGACCCTTTGCAATAGCTTCATTTTCTGTGAAAGTTCGCGAAAAGAAGAAGACATTGACTTGCAGCGCACCTAGTGACAATATTCCCAAGCAATACTGCTGATTTACACCCTACGGAAGTCTTCAGTCATCAAGTTTTGCAAAAAAAAAAAAGCTCCATTTTAATCAGGATCAACTCTAAAGGTACGATTCACATGAAAACGCTCACAGAAACAACAATTGCAGATGGCAGAGTCAAGCATGAAATTTAATCAAAACCGTCATTAAGGGATTATGCAGTTGGTGTCATTAATAATGATTTATTCCCAACGTCCGAATAAAGTGGTACAACTTAAAGGGTTCAATTTTATACTTGGCACACTCAGAAAGTCCTACTATAGATAACGCCATTTGAAGTTGCAGAAGTCAAGGATTATCAGGGAATCTAGTAGGTAGACCTCGGAACTGTTACATTCACACAGAATTATTATGGCACACGAAGGATAGATACTAGATACGAATCAGGTCGAAGCCAAGGTTCCATCCAATTAAAAGTGATGCATCTTATTGAGAGAGGGAGCCGAGAGGGAGAAGCTGTGATGTAATCACACTTTGTGAGTTAGATTTCACTAATGTGTATAAGTTTGATACGGTCCGTAGCCATTGGGAGTACGTCCCTTGTGCAACCTCGGGCCAAATTATCCCCCTTACACAACGCCTTTCTATATTGTAATACGCTCTTCATACTCTGTTTACGGGCTTGATGCAACCTGCCCCAACCCCCTTCCCTTTTTACCAGCAACCTCGAGCACGCGTGTTTTTCTTTCGTGTTGAAAACGTAATTTCGATTCAACTTGGTACTGCACTGGGACGAGACGAAGGACGATCTGGTTTACAACATACAGCACTGATAGCATTGATTGCAGTAAGAACATGTTAATGAGCAACAATCCTCATTCACGTTTCGGAACGACAGATATTTCTTGGTAGGTAGCTAATGGAGTGGAACAAGGCGTTCCACGAGACGTCCCCCATTTTTTCCCCCTTCAAATTCAATCAAAATCGAATTTCATGAAAATGTACAAAACGTTGAAATTCTGACTTTTTAATTGCATATTCGGATTCTGCATGAAATCCCATGAAGAAGTTAAGCCGTCACTCTAGCTTTTGAGTTCGCAAATACGTGCGCTGTTTTTGAATGTATTTAATTATATATATATATATATATATATATATATATATATATATATATATATATATATATATATATATATATATATATATATATAATACATGAAAAAATATGTCAATAAGAAATATTCAATTTTATCGTGCTGAATCACGTGGTGATGTTAATTTTTCTATTCACGATCATCCTATCAAGATAAATGGACCTAAAATTTCATGAAAATGTTTAAAAAGAAAGAATTTTGACGCTATTTTCATTTGTCTTTATAAAATTCTTTTTTTTCCAGATGGACACCTGATTTTTTTACGGCAGACTCAGGTTCCATGAGAAATTTCTTGGAGAAATTACACGACAATTAAATTTGACTAATGTAACGAATAACAAAACTTGGAGGGAAAGTTCATGAAGTTCATTTGTTGTAAATGTTACCCAACATTGAAAAATCATATATATCCCGACAGTGAATCGAAAAAATTTTCCAGCAAGAGAATATACCGCGAAATCATGTATATGACATTGAATTTAAAAAAACATGGTTTTCAGGTTTTTCACTCACTTTTACCCACTCAATCACATGCGGTAATTGAATACATTCATCCAAAAACCACGGTTCAACGCTTTCCGCAAATTTTGCAAACCCATAAATATTACAGTGATCGGTCATTTCTTCATGAAATTTCATATAGAATCCGAATATGTAATAAGAAATGGTGGTTCGCATCTGAAAAAAAGAAAGTTGGTGTCGAAATTTCAACATTTCATGAATTTTTGATTCAGATTTGAGACCTACGTAAAAATAAAAATTATAAAAATCACGGGGAGTTATAATTTGACTATTGATGAATTATTTTCCTAAGGACAGTAGGGAGGGGGAATGCCTCGTAGGTGTTGAGTACCCTAGGTACGGGTATTCATTCACAGGAATACAGAACGTGACCGGGGTAAACTAATGTAATATACGTTATCGGAAACTTCGTTGTTATATAGGCGGGTCGCGCTAATCCGAACGGAATTGGGGAAAGGGGTTGTTCGGATTATCGAATCGTTCGGATTACCTACGGCCTTTTTACTGGGAGCTGAAAAAAATAAAAAAATAATAAAATAAAACTTCTGAAAATATGTGTTAGAACGCTTTCCGTTCCTCTGACGAGCTTTTCAATATTTTCCTTGTTCTTTTTCATGTCAGTAGTCGTAGATCTACCAATACCGAACTGGGAAGAAATCAAGTTGTAGCTGGATCCTTTTTCTAACAAGTCGAGTACATACTTCGTTTTTTTGTTTTTGTTTGAGAGACAAAGTTACGTGTTTACGTGGAGCAATCTCGATATGAAAGCATAATCACAACTGAAAAACGCGGCAAAGTCCTCGTGAATTCGGTTTATTATTCTGCTGGACATACCTACAGAAATGTGGGCTGTTCATTTATTGTTTCTTTGATGTGCAATAACTGAAATAGCAATTTTTATGGTTTCCACCAATTTTGATCATTGATAGTGCCATTTAACTGTCTTGATTCACCTGTTGATAGTACTTCTAGTGTTACTATACAAATTTATAGTAATTTCAGACAATGTCCCAGGTTTTTGATTGATAAAAAATGAATTTTGGGAGCCGAACCTTCGTTACAACCTCCATTATTAACTCTTTGGTCAAAATAAACTTCATACTCGGTCCTCTCACCGTAAAAAAACATGGAAAACAGTGCCTCACAAGCTCATGTTCACTAAAACCTCGAAAAACCCTTTTTTACACTCATTTATCACCCATAACACCCTTGGGTATATTCCGATCGGGCTGCAAAGTTCCGGGAGACAACTAGGGCCCAAGTGGAGCCTGTGTGCAAATGAATGAATTTTTTAGACCGAAGATAAAGTAGACATGTATGATACGGCGGATGGCGGACGGACATTGCATTTTTTTAATCTACGCATCTTGAAACGTGAAAGAAAAAATTTTGATGGGGTGTTATAAAATTGTTCAATTGTTGGGGTGAAGTGTTGACACAGGTGTATTATTCACAGAATAATAAACCAATATTATTCACAGAATAATAAACCAAAACGATAGTCTTCGACAACCTTCGTCATTAGGACAGATATATCATACATATATATGAATTTACTTTGGTCATTAGGCGGAGGGAGACGGTGTCGGAGGAGACCGCTCGGATTGATTACCGCGTCGTTCGGATTAGCGCGACCCGCCTGTATTCACCAAAATAATTAAGAACGGGAATGGAGCGTGTAAACAATTGTGGGAGTTAAGTGAGAGAAGGTATATGAGACAAGCTATAGGCCCCAGGGTGTTTTTTGGACGACTCACGCTCATCGATATATTGTATCGAAATATAACAATATTTGGACATTCACATCAGACCATTTCAGCTTTTCTTGGAGTAGCAAAGCTTTAAAGATATATTAGTAATAACAGTAGCATCTAACAACCGTGTTTCAGTAACTTACGTAGAGTACTTTGATAGCCCTCCTCAAGCCGAATAATAATGTGCATCAAACCTTAGTACCTCCTACACCCCTCTTGTAGGTATGCGTATTATTATTCCAAATATGATGAGAATACGCTGTAAGTGGACAGGCAATTCCCAACATTCGAATCGAGCATAAAAATAGGTAAAAACTTGTCAGATCCTGGTCACGGTCTCTGGGAACAGTACCCACCTCGGATCATCAATCTCGATAACTTTCATTATCTGGGTCTTCACAAAACACCATCGGCAGATACCGGAAGAAACCACCGGACAATGCAAATGACCTTCAAACTGACCCAAAAAAACACGCTACGTTGATTCATCTATGCAAAACCCTCAAAACATTTCGCATTGTGCAAATGAACTTGGAAACATGAAGATCGTGTAAATTGATATCTAATCAGGAATCAGGCAAATACGAAACAATCCGTTCAAGAACTACAACTTAGCTATATCCAAATCCAACATTTCTGGGCTCAAATCATAATTTCCAGATTGAAGGGGAAAATATTACACTTTTTAGGACGTTGTTGAAGTACAGATGTTGCAAAAGGAGATTTATATCGACATGAGTCAACTAGCATATCAAAGGAGGAAGGAAGACTGAGGGAGATAAATAAAAATATTCCATCTACAAGAGCTTGTCGGAGTAATACACAAGTTGAACAACTCAATATGAGTTGAGAGCACGCAGTTGGAGTTTATGAAGATTTTAATAGGTCAAACTAGAACATGAAAACGATTTTTTTTGAATTTTTGTCTTGAATTACAAGGTTTATCCCGTTTTTCAGACGCTTTGCTACGGACTTGATGTTAGTAGATTTAATAAGGTATGAGGTATACTGAAAGTTTGGACTTCACGAAGGTACTTTATTACCATCACGGCAAATATAAAAATTTCTAAATTAATTGTTGATTGTGTTATATTTTAGCACAATCACACAGGTTGGGCTTAATCACACAGGTACCCAATCAAGCCCAGTCAGGCCACGAAAGTTTGAAAATTCAATGTTGGGAATAATATTAATAATCGAAGAAACGTAGAAAATATGTCGTCGTGTCATTTCATGTTGTGGTTTTCTAGAGAATCCATTGTTGTGTGTCTTTCAGTAACCGTATAGGCCTTTGTAATGTAATGATCAGTTTAAATGAATTCCTAGCACAGTCGAGTAGATACAGCGAAAAGAATGTACCTAATAATGGTAGAACAATGTGTTCGTTCAAGCATGAATAGAACGAACAAAGGTTGTGATGAAGAGATGAAGCAATGAATGGTTGAATGGGGAAGCAGTGAGGCTTACCTTGCTGGTGATAGTTGGAGGACTGGGCCTTGCCTGGAGATAGGAGATGGGACAGGTCACCAGGGTACAACGTGTCGTAGAGGGGCTCCACGCAGTTCCGTTCCTTTTCGCAGTCTGGAAATCGAAACATACAATTCGAAATAAACTAAATGAAAAGAGGGAAAGAATTTCGAGAAAAAGTGGGATGGAGAAGAACAGAAAAAAAGGGAGAAAAACAAAACTGAAATGCGAGGCCACAGAAAGCGAAGAGCTCTATTTAAATCAGGATATCCTGATACCGGCATTGGCCATTCTCTAGCTCTTTTCCGGGACGCCACGGGCAAGAGGACATCCCTTTCCGGAGGTGGTCACAGCGATGGGCCAGTCAGTCTGTTGCTTGGACCCTCCGCGAATGGCCCAACATGCTTCACGCGGTTTACCGAAATCGGGAGATTTTGTCAGATCCAGAAAAAAAAACGAAGAATTCTCGAGTGAACGTGTGCCGCAGAACAACCGCGTTTCGGAGGAACCAAAAATCTTGTGGGTTATACGTATCTCGGGCGTGAGTGCGACGTGGGAAGTGTTTTTCGAATGAGTGTTTTAACGATTTTCGATCATCGGAGTTTCATACCTTCGGACTTGAAGGGGAAATAATCTGTCATAATAATAAATCGGTTCCTAGAGGACGGCCGGATTGGAAAGGATGTGTGCGACTAGCTAGTGATTCTGTGCTCTACTGTGGACGCGAGCTCCCCTCTCCTCGCAAGCAATATCAACCCAAAACCTCGGCCAGCCATGTGACATGGGCTTCGCACGGCCGCCCGACCCACCTCGTCGCAAGTCATCCACACAGCGCGAGTTCCAACAAACCGTGTACTTACATATCAACCATCCGACGTAAGTATCGTCGTGCGTGCCCCATCTATCACCTCCGGCTTCCTCGAGGTGCTTCAACTTCAATGAACCTCGCATACAGGATCCATCAGGTTAAATGCGCGGAACTTATCGGATCATACACCCAATTTCTGTCTTCTTCCACCAAAAAGTGTCTCCTAGTATTTCTGGTTCATTATTTTAAATAACGAACCTATGGAATCGAGCATGGATTAAATATATATATATACAGGGTGTCCCAGTTCCTTCTGGAGAAACTCAGGGAACCGATTCCACTCTTCATTTGAAACAAAAAACGCTGCAAAGTCCTTGTCACATGGGTTTATTATTCTATTGGACATACCTACAGAAATGTTGGCTATTCATTTATTGTTTCTTTCATGTGAAATAATTGAAATATCTATTTCTGGTGGTTTTCACCAATTTTGGCCCCCAAAACACAAATTAGGTGGGCACGCTCCTTTTTTTTTCAATTTTTCAAATTATTTCTGATTATTGGTAGTGCCATTTAATCGTCTTGATCCACGTGTTGACACTTTTTCCAGCGTTATTATACAAACTGATGGTGATTTCAGACGATTTCCCAGGTTTTTGACTCATAAAAAATCGATTTTAGGAGCTGAACATTTGGTAGAACCTCAATTTTCCACACTTCGGTCAAAATCTACTTCATATTCGGTTTTCTCGTCCCCAAAAACATGGAAAAAGATACCTCAAAAGCTCATGTTACTAAAAGACAAAAAGAACCTATTTTTATCGAAATTGTCACTCATAACACCCCTGGGAACATTCCGATCGGGCTGCAAAGTTTCGGGACATAACTAGGGCCCAAATGGAGCATGTGTGCGAAAGAACGAATTTTTTAGACCGAAAATGAAGTCGGTACACGTGATACGGCGGACGGCGGACGGACATTGCATTTTTGGAATCTACGCACCTTGAAACGGAAAAGAAAAAATTTTGAGGGGGTGTTATAAAAATATTTTGCTGACCGAATACATAAGTGTATTATTCACAGAATAATAAACCAAAATGCTAAGTAGAAATTTTTCGACTAGTTCTCCGTTATAAAGTTATCAGACAATTTGTGTTTTCCAACTTTTCATTACCTTACCACATAAAAACGCTAATAAATTTGGAAATATTGAGACTACAACAAATCCAATTACACAGTTTGAAAGAACGTTCAATTTCCTGTAAGATTCTTATGTTTTCAATGGTCAAAGTTACTTAAAATGTTGGCCAATATTAGTTAGAACATTTGAAAATTTCAAAATTTAAAATTGTGAAAAAGATTGTACGTTCTACTGAGGTTACAAAAAAAATACCTACAACTTGCAAATTTCACAAAACTTCTTCATCTAATAGGCTTTACAAGTATTGCACTGCTGCAGTTACAGTATCCATACGCGAGCAGGATATCTCGGTACTCCTGATTTGAAAAATTAAGCGGCATAACAACTACCTTTCCACGAGACGCATCAAATTGAACTGGTGGAAGAGAAGTCTGATGGGATGGTTAACCGAGGTTCATAATTTATTATTAAGAAATACTTGTGCAAGCAAAATCACGCTCTAGTGACACCTCCCTGTCCATTATCGTTGAATGTTAGAACTAATCATTCGTTGTTGTTTGAACTTCGATATGTCCCCTTCATATTCCAGCATTAGTTTTATTCAACCAGTCAAGGAAGCGTTAGTTTTATTTTACGAGGTCTAATTAATCCCCCCCCCCCCCCCACAACTCACCTCTGCTCCTGTTTTCAAACGTTCAATTACAATTTTTTTAAACTCTACTACAACGTTATTTTTGAATCTATACATTAATGTAAAGCCTATTAGATGAAGAAGTTTTTGTGAAATTTGACAAGTTGCAGGTATTTTTTTGTAACCTCAGTAGAACGTAAATCTTTTTCACAATTTTAAATTTTGAAATTTTTAAATGTTCTAACGGATATTTTAAGTAACTCTGACCATTGAAAACAGAAGAATCTTACAGGAAATTTAACGTTCTTTCAAATGGTGTAATTGGATTTATTGTAGTCGCAATATTTTCGAATTTATTAGCGTTTTTATGTCGTAAGGTAATGAAAAGTTGGAAAAACACAAATTGTCGGATATCTTTAAAACGAAGAACTTGTCAAAAAATTTCTTCTGAGCACTTTTTGTTCCAAATGAAGAGTAGAACCGATTCCCTGTGTTTCTCCAGAAGGAACTGGAACACCCTGTATATTAAAAAATTTCGTTTCAAGGTACGTAAAATCCGAAAATGGAATAAACAAATTCCTGTCCGTCCTCCGAACGTGGCATTTCTGTTGGCAGGGGCCCCAAAGACTGAACAGAAAAGCTTCATCAACATGAGTGTGAATCGTACGGTATAACTCCAGCCCAGATATCGTTGCTACGGAACAGCTGATTATAATCACGTACCGATGGCTTTATGAACTCGAG
Organism: Leptopterna dolabrata; assembly: GCA_954871275.1. Classification (NCBI taxonomy): domain Eukaryota; kingdom Metazoa; phylum Arthropoda; class Insecta; order Hemiptera; family Miridae; genus Leptopterna; species Leptopterna dolabrata. The sequence continues at coordinate 14,822 of CATPAC010000226.1, forward strand.
TTCGTTGTTCCGTGATATTATTTCATTTGAAGATTTGAAGGTTATTTTTTGGGGGGATTTTGTTGATAAGTACAAGTTTGACCACCAAATAAGGTGAAAATGTGGGAATATGTCGAGCGAGGGGCCTGCTTAGGTTCAGCGACTATCAGAATTTCAATAAAATGCCCGGATGGTGGGATTGCAGGGCCAAAATGGCGCGTTACAGGAGATGAGGGCAGGGCATATTTATGTAACTGTATTTGCCGAACGTTGGAGAGGTTATAATTCGACTCTGGAGGCATTTTTGTCGTATCTGTGTGTGCGTACTTCGCAAAAAAGGCCCTAATAATTCAGGGTCTTCCGCTAATAGGAATTCATTGATCTACGCAGGAAAGGGCAGGTGGTATCTGTAAAGAAAAGTGATAAACTGTTTTGTAATAATTGCAGCGTTTTGCGAAATTTACTTCCACAACTCCCAGGAGTTGGGCTACGATTGCAGTGAGTTATTTTATGCTGAATCGAATGGTGACACCTGCAAACCTCCGCGACTGCGCGACAGCTCTGTGTCCTCCCCCACTAAACTTTAGGTTGAACTCACAAATCAACTTTTTTTTTTTTACAAGCGGTCCCCAAAATATATGGATTTTCTCAGCTCATCATTCAGGCAACGCCATTTTCCCCGTAAGGATCGATATCAAATTTAATCAAGAGATCAAAAATCTGTTTTGCAAATTACAAACTGACATTTGCAAATTGAAAAAATTTCGTTTTTCAGCTAAGCTTATATCATACCCACAAAAATCAGTTTTTGAAATATTTTTAGTTAAGTTTCATCTCATTTGTCGGAAGATAAGTTTAAGGTCGGGAGAAAGCTATTCCTGTTTGTGATAATCCGTCCTAAAAGGATTGTCGGGCTATGCTATGTACTAAGGTAAGATGTGATACAAGCATATCCATTATAAAGTAAGTTAACCGCAATATTGCTGAAGACATGTTACCAGCAGTCAGGATTTAAAAAATTGCAACAGTTTTTGTAGTGAAATTAATAAACTCTTCATCATCATGTTTAGCTATAGGTACCACATGAAGTAAATCAATAATTTTGGCCGAAGTCTCTCGGTTAATATTTCAACGGACATCTCGAAAAATATTTGGATTCTGAAAACAGATGATGGCATTTATGGAAAAACTGATGACAACCATTCGATCTCTTGAGGATAAACGTGATTAGTGTTATGACCGTATTGTGGAAGGAGACAGGTCAAATTTAGTGGATGTCCGAGCATGTCTGTCGATCAGAATAGGAAGTGAACTACAATATACCTACTGCAAGGTCAAGGAAACCGATCCTCTGTCAACGGTCAAGGACACTGCGGTTCACTATTTTTTGTAATATTTGAAACGGAACGACTGATTATGAAAATTAACAACAGGTGGGTAGGTACTATTGGATGCATCATTACAAAGCCATTCGCTCTCTGCAAGTACCTAATATTATTATGGGAAAAATTCAAGTTACACTAGTGGATCCGCTGAACAGTAGCCTCACATATCTCCAGTAATACAAATGCAGCGCATGCCTACGACTAATTAGTGTTTTTGAATTTGTGTGGGCTTCGTCTTGGTACCGAAATCCATACAGCGATACCTGAAAGTATATCCTGAAAATCTGAAGTCGTAAGATCCTACCGGTATTTTGGCTCTTGCGGTGCCACTTCCGGCGCCGCGGCGCCTCTCCTTGGCGTCGCCGAGACACCAAAAACAATACAACAAACCGCTCTTGAAGGCTATATAAGAATTAGAATGTTTCTTTCAAATTTAGCAGAAGATGGAAATTTATTGTTTTGTTTGTTCAGTTTCATTCTATGATCTTAAGAAATTGTAAGTAGACGTACATATCTATGTTATCGCTAATATGAGTCCTAAAAAGTTTATTTTTGAGAAACTACCTCTGAGATTCAGAGTGTAGGTAACAAGTTATTTTTATGCCCCCCCCCCCCCCCCCACCCGCGGCCAACCCTTTTTTTTCTTTATTCTCCATTAGTAGGTAACGTACTATTTATTTATTATGAAAAGTAAGGATGAACTCTAATTATTTCAATTCTTACCTACAATGAAAGATGACAATTATTGAACTATAATATTGTACACGATGTTTCCTCAAATAATAAAATGATTTAACCTTGAATCTCGAATCTATAAATACAAATTCTGGGGGCCCAAGGAGTACACTGTCAAATTTCAGTGTTACGACGGTTCTAAGGTCACTTTTCGCGGTACATACATACATACATAAATACGTACATACATAAATATATCCACACTCAAATGTAGCTCGACTCCGAGCCTCACTGACGTTCGGCAACGAGGATGGTCTACCTTTTAAGATATTGTATGCAGAGGTACAACGACAAGATTCGCTGGATGTATGAACCGTACTATCATGTTCTGTGACCAACGAACGTGAGTACGAACTAAATCACTCGCGAAGAAATCGTGGAAACCCACTTCAAAGAAAAACGGAGTTATTGAAAAAATAGTCTATTTCCACTAATACACGAAAAAACACTGTTATACCGGTTTCGGTGATCAAACCATCGTCAGTAACAAACAATAACTGTAGTTAATAATAAAAATAGTTATAGTTTGTTACTGACGATGGTTTGATCACCAAAACCGGTATAACAGTGTTTTGGTTTATTATTCTGTGAATAATACACCTATGTATTCGCTCAGCAAAAAATTTTTATAACACCCCCTCAAACTTTTTTCTTTTCCGTTTCAAGGTGCGTAGATTCCAAAAATGCAATGTCCGTCCGCCGTCCGCCCGTACGCCGTAACACGTCTACAGGCTTCATTTTCGGTCTAAAAAAATCGTTCTTTCGCACACATGCTCCATTTGGGCCCTAGTTGTGTCCCGAAACTTTTCAGCCCGATCGGAATATACCCAGGGGTGTTATGAGTGAAAATGTGTGTAAAAATAGGTACTTTTCTTTTAGATTTAGATATCATTTTCCATGTTTTTGGGGACGAGAACACTGAATATGAAGTCGATTTTGACCAAAGAGTGGAAAATTGAGGTTCTACCAAATGTTCAGCTCCCAAAATTGATTTTTTATGAGTGAAAAACCTGGGAAATCGTCTGAAATCACCATCAGTTTGTATAATAACACTGGAAAAAGTGTCAACACGTGGATCAAGACGATTAAATGGCACTACCAATGATCAAAGATAGTAAAAAAAAAGGAGCGTACCTAATTTGTTTTTTAGGGGCCAAAATTAATGGAAACCATCAGAAATAGCTATTTCGATTATTAAGCATGAAAGAAACAATAAATGAACAGCCAAAATTTCTGTAGGTATGTCCAATAGAATAATAAACCCATGTGACAAGGACTTTGCAGCGTTTTTGCGTTTTTCGTGTATTAGTGGAAATAGACTATTTTTTCAATAACTCCGTTTTTCTCTGACCTAAGAGTACAGTGTAGACTGTAGAGCTATGTAACTATGAATATTACAGGTATATGGGAATAAGTTCACCTTTTTGAAGAATTTCTAGGTGTTCCCAGAGGATGTCGCCCATGAAAGGCGGGGCCCGGGAGAGAAATGCCTCTTTACCCATCGCGCATATGTCTTTTCCTCGCATGCAGAACTGTTGGGGTTTTACACCCTCGAGCGAGAACTCCCGTATGGCCCAATTGAGCCAATGAGCAACCTGGATTTCATTCCATTGTCTCGGGTCTGCGAACAGAGAACACAAGTTTCTTACCGTTAAACATTTGAAATGTCGGGCGAGGTGAGAAGAAGGCGTGAGAAAAACCAACGATGACCGACGACAAATAAACGTAATTGAAACTGCGTACAGCAAAATAACAATACATCATGTAATTCACCTATTTATTCTCTCATTTGGTTTATTATTCTGTGAATAATACACCTATGTATTCGCTCAGCAAAAAATTTTTATAACATCCCCTCAAAATTTTTTCTTTTCCGTTTCAAGGTGCGTAGATTGCAAAAATGCAATGTCCGTCCGCCGTCCGCCGTACGCCGTATCACGTGTACAGGCTTCATTTTCGGTCTAAAAAAATCGTTCTTTCGCACAAAAGCTCTATTTGGGCCCTAGTTGTGTCCCGAAACTTTGCAGCCCGATCGGAATATATCCAGGGGAGTTATGAGTGAAAATGTGTATAAAAATAGGAACTTTTTGTGTTTTAGTAACATAGTAGTAAAATGAGCTTTTGAGGTATCGTTTTCCATGTTTTTGGGGACGAGAAGACCGAATATGAAGTCGATTTTGACCAAGGAGTGGAAAATTGAGGTTGTACCAGATGTTCAGCTCCCAAAATTGATTTTTTATGAGTCAAAAACCTGCGAAATCCTCTGAAATCACCATCAATTTGTATAATAACACTAGAAAAAGTGTCAACGCGTGGATCAAGACGATTAAATGGTACAATCAATGATCAAAGGTAATTTGAAAAAAAAAGGAGCGTAGTACCTAATTCAAGTTTTGGGGACCAAAATTTGTGGAAACCACCAGAAATAGCTAGGTATTTCAATTATTTTACATGAAACAAACAATAAATAAACAGCCAGCATTTCTGTAGACCAATAAAATAATAGAATAATAAACCCATGTGACAAGGACTTTGCAGCGTTTTTTAGTTTCGGACGGTACCCCCTACCTAATGCAGGGTGGCGAATCACATTCCTACCACACTAGTAATCGCTGATCAATTAGCATCATTTTGGGATTCGAAGGCAATACAGCCTCAAAACAAACAACTAAAAATCTTGTAATCAGGCCCACGAATTATACATACAATCAATACAGGTATATCACAGAACGTGGAAAACATTGAGTCTTCTTTAATGGAACAGGTTATTAGCGCTGAGAGGGAGTAAACTAAAAATTATACGAAATCATTTGCGGAACTGGAATGATCATCTGAAATGATAAGCACACGTATTTTGATAGAAGTTCTACAGAAAGGTAGAATTTATCGAGTGTTTACATTGGAAACTTAGTTAGAACACGTGCTGATTTGATATCATATTATAAAAAGATGAAAATGAAATGACCTTGATAGTTGAAATAGCACGCGATACTGACCAACCCTCAGTAAATAATAAGATGTATTGCTGCTACATCCTGGAACTACATTGAAAAAAAATAGATAAATCATATAATTAGAATTAGATTAGACCATTTAGAATCATAAGCACTGGAACGATCACCTTAAGGCATTCAGGGGATTTCATGTAGACGGAGGGTCATCAAGAATTGGAGTACGGATATTTTTCTGCTTTAAAAAATACTGTAGCAGAAAAGATTCTGAAATTTTAGTTCTGAGCTAAGGTAGCACGGATGCATCCAACTTTATAATCACTGCAAGGTATACATCTTCTGTTAGCTGTAAGGGTTGAAAGGTGATATTCGTTTGTTTTGTTTATGCTTTACGAACATTGTTAAGGGGGAATAAACGGAATTTAGTAAGCGGGACGACATGTAAATGTGGCAATAATTATTGGGCGGTATGTTGAAGTCGGTATATTAAGCGGCACTTTAGACAGTTTTCTCATTTCGGTCGCATGTGATGTGGATGACGCGAACACGATTAGTACAGTGGATATTTTATTATCACTGAACCTCTTCTGCTCCATTTCGACAGGCAGTGAGTTACGGCAGGGATTCAACCAGAGCAAAATAAACTCAATCACTTCAGAAACATTTTAAATAAAAGTACAAATGTGGAAAATACATTGGTTAGGTAATATCCTGAATTTCACATTATTTGTACTCTGATTTTTTTTTTTTTTTTAAGATCTTGATTGCCAACATTTTCTGCATTATGGACTATTATAACAGTAAACAATTCTGCAGAGAGTAAATCAATGAAGCGAATAACAGGTTTCGACACGCATTATCATAAAGCAACTTGAAAAGAATAATTACCTTACAAGAATATAAGTACTTCTGTAATGCGAAATGTGACAATAGTACGTGAACTAATTAATAAAACAATAATTAATGAATAAATTAATAAACACAAGAATAATAAATTAATAAACACAAGATGATATTACACTGAAATAATTAAATTAATAATAAATTAATTCGATAATTAAATTAATTCTATAATAATAAATTAATTAGATAATTAAATTAAAACAATTAGATAATAATAAATTAATTAGATAATTAAATTAAAATAATTGAAATTAATAAAATAAATTAATAAACACAAGTGAATAAATTAATAAACACGGAAAGTTGTTCAGCAATTTAGATTTTATTGTACTATATTATGTTAGGCCTAGAAGACTACTAAGAAGACTAATAGGGATAGGCAATTTAGGAATTTTAATCACCTACCACCATATCTTTAAGATGGATAGGTAACATCATAAGTACGTAGTTTGATTCAAATTCAAATATGGACTATTGAAATCGTTTTTCAAAACTATCCTACCAGTTTGTCCGATGGAGATAATCTCTACCAGTTTATAAAACTCACGAGTACTCAGCTGAAGTGCCATCGGCATTGGTTGGCATTTCTTCACAAACCGGTTTTGCAATTTGGATATTTTATTGAAATAATAAGGATCAGCTTGTCCATAGCAACACAAGCCATATCTCATCAGAGATTCCGCTAGACACTGGTATTCGCTAGTTTTGGACCGGAATAATAACTAATTATATTAATGTTACACATATAAGCATATTATTCTGAGTTTGCTACGTAGATGGTTGATATGTGGTTTCCAGGAGAAAGTGCCATCCACCACCGCTTCTAAATTAAGTAATTGTTGCATTAAATAAAATTTACTACAGCCAATGTTATGACAGCCGAGCCTATAATGATTGTGCAAAACAAGTACCTGAATTTAACTTAACACGTAGGCCCAGAATAGGAATGACAGGGAAGTGAATACACATAGCTCTACATTAATAATCCTGATTCAGTACCAGTTTGAAATCGTGACACCACTTCCCAATATTATAGGATATGTCTTCTTGCAACTGGGCTATTCCTTGTTCGATTTTAGATCTATCCAGGGAATAAACAATCGCCATGTCATCGGGAAACATGGATATCTCACAGGTAACTCATTTTGGCTGGATGTAATAGGTGGGTTGTTTAAAACTTGATTCGAACATGCGATATCTACAAGTCGAGTTGAAATTTCCGAGGAGGCGATGCTTGTTCAATATTCCCATTTTGGATGTTATCATAATACTATTACTACTATATAATAGATAACAGTCCTATTACTTAGTGAGGAGCAGCTTCCCTGTACATGCAGATTTTCGGACACCTTCGAGTAAAACATCGCAACTATCTACGATCTGCTCTCGGGCTCGACTACGCCTACGTATGTAGTTTAATTAAGTATCATTACCGATGATAGGGGGGAAGGAGTTGGAAGACAAAGAGCCTGAGTTCGAAGGCCAACCGCCAGGCGGAGCTCGTAAATCTGCCAAATGGTAAATGGTCCGCTCTTGAGGTTACCGCGTGAGAAAACCGTCCTAATCAAACTACCTTCGTATATATTATAATACCCACTAAACCCGCCCCATTCAGCCAGTTTGATTATATAAAGACCGTTTTGGTTTATTATTCTGTGAATAATACACCTATGTATTCGCTCAGCAAAACATTTTTATAGCATCCCCTCAAAATTTGTTCTTTTACGTTTCAAGGTGCGTAGATTCCAAAAATACAATGTCCGCGCGCAGTTGTACGCCGTCCACCGTACGCCGTATCATGCATAACCACTTCATTTTCGGTCTGAAAAATTCGTTTTTCGCACACACGCTCCATTTGGGTCCTAGTTGTGTCCCGAAACTTTGCAGTCCGATCGGAATATACCCAAGGGTGTTATGGGTGAAAAATGGGTGCAAAAATAGGGTTTTTTTTTGTGTTTGAGTGAAATGAGCTTTTGAGGATCCTTTTCCACGTTTTTTAGGGTGAGAAGACCAAATATGAAGTCGATTTTGACCAAAGAGTGAAGAAATGAGGTTGTAACGAAGGTTCAGCTCCCAAAATTCATTTTTTATTAATCAAAAACCTGGGAAATTGTCTGAAATCACCATCAATTTGTATAATAACACTAGAAAAAGTGTCAACAGGTGAATCAAGACAACTAAATGGGACCATCAATTATCAAAGATAATTTGAAAAAAAAGAACATAATTCGTGTTTTTGTGGGCCAAAATTGGTGGAAACCACCAGAAATAGCTATTTGAATTACTGCACATGATGAAAACAATAAATGAACATCCAACATTTCTGTAGGTATGTCCAATAGAATAATAAACCCATGTGACAAGGACTGGGGGGGGGGGGGGGGGGGACTGGTGGTGTTTTCCACCACACGCCAACGTAGCCTCCATGTCAGTATCCCATGCTGAGGCTGTCGCACCAGCAATGAAACTACTTACTCCTTCTTATCAGAATAAGGAGACGAAGCAACGGGTACTTTCATGCAGGGTAACCAGCTAATTTTCCCCATTGCCTGCCTTGAAATTCGACCAAACGAAATAACTGAGGCTTGACAACACTAATTACGGTAGGAAGATACATTTGAGAGTAGTGGGAGGTATCGTAACGTTTTGTAATAAGTCGCCATGTAATTATTACTATGGGGAGTAGGAAGGTTACAATTTTAAAGTATATTTCCGTCAAACCTCCTTCCCAAGTGTCCCACATGTTGCTAGTACGCTGAGTTGCACCAACTCGCACAATGTTGGTCATTCGAAGCTCGTCACCGAGACTACACCTACTCGTGGAGACTGTTCGATGGGACACAAAGGGGATTGGAAATGGCGATAACCCTGCACCGTCTACAGATAAGGCTGTTTCATATAGCGGGATATCCTTGAAAGCGTTGAATCGGTAGTTTTTGGAGAAGAGAAAGGAAAAGAGGTTACATTTACATGTACTGTTTCGTGGGGCACGTTGGTGATCAGTAGGAACTGGAATTATATGCACAACATTTGGCCAAAATATGCACCCCAAGCAAAATTACGCTTAAAAGAAATTTAAAATATTTCTTAAATGAACTAAATTTTGCTGTGAGACGTACAGGTAGTTTATACATTATGTTCCAGTTATTATCGCGTCCTTAGAAAAATTATAGAAAAGGATCAAGGAAGAAAATGGAATGAAAATGTACACAACTTTTTTTCTCGACTACAATATTTACAAAATATTTATTATTTTATTGATACAAAATCTAGTTTATTTTAAATTATTTTATTTATCAAAATTTATACAAAAAAAGTCACTCGCTATCACAATTATAGCACTGGATCACAATTGATTTTTCCAAATCGTCAATTGTGACGTATTTATGGTAAGGGCGCGCCGAAGCTCTACCAAGTACACGGATTAAACGGTGAATGGCCTAAGAATATCCGTGACCCCTTTTCAGAAACACATATCTCTGAGGATTTGGCGATTGGAATGTCGAAATTAGGAAAATTCCCCATTTTTGATTAAAAATGCAGAAATATGCACAAAATTGCCAAAATATGCAACAATTTCCGAAATTGAATAAAATATGCAAAATACGTTACTTAAATTTCAATTTAACACACGCTAATCGCTTCTTATACCCTCAAAACGGAGAAGTAGAACGACATACACGATAAAAACACATATGCAAAATATGCAAGTTCCAGTCCCTAGTGATCAGGTTGAAATTTCGCGTGCCTGCATCCCTCCAGGTGAATACATGTCAACAGCCACTAACAAGCTACCACCTAATAATGTGCAAAATTCTTAGGACGGAATCTACTTTCATTCAAAAATATAAACAGGAGTCACAGGTACTCATCGTTGCTGACTTGCAGCTGATGGCGTAGGAATCTATTCTTCCATAAAGCACGTTAATGTTTAATAATTATTCAGTTCTCACCGGCAGTTTCAAGTTTCGCACGCCGTTTTGCTCATCACGGCTTCGCTCTCGATATTTTTTCCCCTTCACTTTCAAGCTCTGCTACTAATAACAGGTGCCAACTCCGTCATTTCGTGGGCGCTCCGAGCCAATGCTGACTTCCTCCTATTCAAAGCTCGGCAGGCAAAAAATATACTCGTATGTCGACCATTCCTGTTATAACTCAAGACAAACAGTTTTTCGCTTCACAGTTTTTGGACTTACGTGCCAAATACGTAGGTACTACACGAATTATTCACTATTTCAAACGAATATAAGCAATTTTGTCGTATCCGATATTGAAGTTATAACTGTGCTAGGTAGGGTCAGTTGGCGTATTTATGGACAGATTTTACAGGTATCGAGTACTTACTGACAGCTATTAGAAACCCGGTCCATAAAGAAAATTGACTAAGATCACGACATCACCACGCCACGTAGCTTTGCTTCACTCCCATTGTTCAATTTATGCATTTGTTCAAAAGTGCTGCAGTTTGCAATTGGATATGTTAAATTGCTTGTTCGCAACTACCCCCGAGACTAAGGGGGTAATAAGAAACTGCCATTTGAGGCTGGGGATTTACGTCCAACTGCCCTTTCGGCGACTCGGGAGAGTCAGAATTTGGTCCGATCATTTCGCTCATGGCTACCTACTGCCTCCCCACCATATAAGTTGGGACGCAGAGACGCAACATCTACCGGTATTACAACATGAAGCTATCCAACAGCGTTAAAAATATCCATTAAACATACAAATTATCCTAAAAATGATTATCTTCAGTTTCAATTTGGAGAAAAGAAACATCATTATGTAATGCTTATTTTCTACCCTTTGATTTTAGTGTTATTATAATTATGACTAGTACACTAAGGAGAAGCATTCTAAGTAGTACGTTCATTAAATGACCCCCAATCCGGGGTAATAATGTACCGTCCTGCAGGTAATCGAAGAAGAGATGGTGCAAAAACTAGTAGAAAATCATATATAGAAATGACACCTGTACGACTATAATTGATGAAAAAAAAACGACTAACTTCAATATTATTTACTGATAAAAAGAGATTTTTGAGGAAGTTGGGAAACCATTTTCCATTTTACAGCACTGTAAATTCAACCCTGAATTTCAGCAATTTTCACATGCAGTATATATGTACATATATGTACAAACATGTACACACAGGTCGGGTAACTTATGTTTTATGTCAAGCCAGATGATATCTGACCTTGGCTACTGGAGAAAAAACTTTTTAATCTCAGCAGGATGTTTGTAATGGCAAACGCAATGGTGAGTTCAAAGATGAGCAGTTTTTGAAAACAAACTGAGGGCCCATCAAATTTGACTCGAAAGCTTTTGTGGGTACCAAATTCATAATAAGTCCACTAAGATTGGTACAGAAAAGAAATTCTAGACAGGAAAAAACTGGGAGGGTAATATTTAATTTAAAAGAAAAAGTGTCGAATTGGAGTTTTTGTGGGTCAAATAGGTACAACTAAGAATCGTTAAAAATAGCTAAACCGACAAGGCCGAAAATTTTCTCATACGGCCATGTTGCATGACTCGAAAGTTTAGATCTTGTCATCATTCTGCAGCAAAGGTTTGGAAGATTTTGTGGTATTGCATCATCCATTTTTGACAATTTTGGTTTATTATGATCAATAATGAATCTTTGGAATCGAGCGTGAAGGAAAAAATTTAACTCCCCCTCAAAATTTGATGGTTTGTGTTTCAAGTACCCACAGAATCTGAAAACGGGATAAAATTTTTTTATCCGTCTACCCCTCTGGGCACTTTCCTTGATTAAAATGAACCAAAATGAATAAAATTTGATTTTTAGGTACAATCTGAAGCCTAGCTGGTCCGCGATGTTCGGCGTTACTGTCAGTCATCTTTCAGGGATGAAAAATAGGGGCTGAAAATTTCAAAACGCCGTAGCTCGAAAACATTTAATAGAAGGGTGTGGTTTTTATGGCCTTTTTAAACTGATTCCGAACATGAGGATTTTAGGATTTTTTTAGACCACCCGGAGCACTGTCGTTCATCCTTCCGGTCACAGCAAGGCCCTGGAAGTTTAAACCTAAAAGTTCCATCAATACGAGTGTGAATCGTACGGTATAACTCCAGCCCAGACGTCATTGCTAGGGAACAGCTGACTATAATCACGCACGGCTGTATGAACTCCAATTTGTTGTTCCGTGAAATCATTTTATTTGATGAATGATGGTTATTTTGGATGTTGTTGATAGGCACAAGTTTGAACACAATCATCCAAATTAGGTGAAAATTTGGTAATATGTTGAGGGTCCTACTTAAGTTCAACGACCATACGAATTTAAAAACGCTGCAAATTATTACACAACGGTTTATTATTTACCTGCATGGATGCCCCTTCTGCGTGGGTCACTGTTTTCTATGGTCAATACGTGCACCCCTCAGGGAATTCCAAAATCGAGTACTGGAGCTGGTCGGGGAATGACAGTTACACAAATATTTTGTGGATTCAACTTCCATTGACTACTTCTTGTTATTCATGAGGAACAACGTTTGTTCATATTACGAAAGTACCTATCAACAAAATCCAAACTAAAGAAAAACGGAGTTATTGAAAAAATAGTATATTTCCACTAATACACGAAAAACGCAAAAAACACTGTTATACCGGTTTCGGTGATCAAACCATCGTCAGTAACAAACAATAACTCAGTTAATAACACTGTTATACCGAAACTGGTATAACAGTGTTTTTTGCGTTCTTCGTGTATTAGTGGAAATAGACAATTTTTTCAATAACTCCGTTTTTTTTTTGAAATGGGTTTCCACGATTTCTTCGCGAGTGATTTAGTTCGTAAAATCCAAAGTAACCACCATTCTTCAAATGAAATAATATCATGGAACAACCAACTCGAATTCATTCAAACGATCAATTTAAAACACGGAAAACGATACCACAAAAGCTCATTTCACTAAAACCTCAAAAAGAACCTCGAAAACCCCTACTTTTACACCCATTTTCCCCCATAACACACCTGGGTGTATTCCGGTCGGGCTGCCGAGCTTCGGAGCACAATTAGGACCCAAATGCGAAAGAACGACGACTTTAGACCAAAATTTGAGGTAAATTTCAGGCTGAAACTTTATTATTACCTCAATTCTTCACTCGTTGGTCAAAAATCGACTTCATATTCGGTCTCCTCGTCCTAAGTAACATTGAAAACGATACCTCAGAAGCTCATGTTATTAAAACACCAAAACCCTCTATTTTTACACGTAGAACACTGTTGGGTATATATCGATCGGCCTGAAAAGCATGTGTGCGAAAGAATGAATTTTTTAAATTGCAAATAAATGTGGATACGGCGGACGGCGCACGGACATTTTTGGAATCTACGCAACTTGAAACGTAAACGAAACAATTGTAAGGAGGTGTTCAACAAATTTTTTGCTGAGTGAATACATAGGTTTATTATTCCAGAATAATAAACCAAAATGGCCGGATGGGGGGGGGGGGGGGTCGAGTGGGCGCGTGAGGGCAGTGGAAATACACTGCCAAGGTGATGGCACAGGAGCTTCCTCGTCACAATCAGAGTGACCCATTATAAAATAGAACAGACTCGGAAGCAAAATAACATAACATTACATAACATTACATAACGTGAAATATACATATTACATAACATTACATTACATAACATTACATGAAATATACATATACATAACATTACGTCCATAATACATTACGTCCATTATACATAATTGCGAAAGTTATGCGTGTTTGAAGAATTTCACGTTAGCGCATGCGCAGGGGCGAACCGCTGGCTCTATCATGTTGAAATTTATATGGGACCTCAATGGGCCCTACCCGCTTAAATCCCTGAAAATTACATTGAAATTGGGTGAAATCTTTGGTTACTACGGCTGTAACAAGGAAATTGAATCTATTTCACGCCAGCGCATGCGCAGAGCGCACCGAGGGTCCGATCATGCTGAAATTCATACTGGAACTCACTAGGCCTTGTCCAAACAACCCTTGAAAATTTGAGCGAAATTGAATCAAAATTGTGAAAGTTATGCGTGTTTGTTGAATTTAACGTTAGCGCATGCGCAGGGCGTACCGCTGGATCAATCATGTTGACATTTGTATGGGACCTCAATGGGCCTCATCCGCACCATCCCTCAAAATTTGAGCTGAATCAATTCAAAATCGTGGAAGTTATGGTTGTAACAAGGAAATGCGGACAGACTCACAGACTCACAGACCCACAGACCGACAGACACGGAACCAAATTTGTTCAGTAGGGCTTTGAAACGCAAAATGCAAGTGGAAATTTTGATTTTCTTGAAGACAAAAATTTTTTGGCTCACGAAAGTGAACACAAGGCTTTCCGCTGCTTCGCAGACTCGGAAGCAAAATTCATATTTTGGATGTGATTTCAATTGCACGGACCGGCTCCAGTAGTCGATTTAAAGGCTTTCCTGGTGGAGCATGAAGGCAGGTACTGACCACAGGAAACAGTGATCTACGCAGAAAGGGCATCTTCACAGGACCTTTCTATAATAATTTGCAGCGTTTTTGTTAGCGAATTTTCATTCACCAAAACTTGAATTTGATTCACTTTGAGAAATAAAACTTCCGTTACTACTCTCCCATCTCTCAGTGTATTCACTGATGACGATTTACGTGGCAGCACCAAAAGTTGCGCCGTGCGTTTCTCGAAAACTTCCACGTGCGCAGCAGACCACACAAAACGAGATACGTGCCGGGGGTTCCACGTGGAAACCACACGTGTGATGAACCGCTTGAACGCAATTCCGAGTCGGCTGAGGACACGTCGAAACGGCGGAAACCTCCGGGAAACGAAACCCATCGAAACGCGAGGAGGCGAAGTTTGGGCGCCACCTACGGCGAGGCGGTAGGTGACGTCACGTGGAGGGCGATTCGGGTGGTGAGGAACATGAATGGGAAGAGGTTTGTCGTGATGGAGGAAGACTCGATCCGGAAGATGAATGAGACGACTGAGAAAGGCGAAGGGGAAAGGGAAGAAGAGCCGAAGGGGAAGGGGAAGAAGTTCCCGTAGGAAATCTCACACATTCCCTGCATCGCCTCGTCTTTGGCCGCTCGCCCACCGCCTGTCTGCTGCCATCGCTCACAACCACGAAATCCAATTGAGTTTATTATTCTCTGAATAACACACCCAAGTATTCGCTCAGGAAAAACGCTGCCAAGTCCTTGTCACATGGGTTTATCATTCTATTGGACATTACCTACAGAAACGATGGCTGTTCATTATTTTATTGTTTCTTTCGTGAGCAATAATTGAAATAGCTATTTTTGATGGTTTCTACCATTTTGGTTTCCAAAACATGATTTAACCCCCCCCCCCCCCACCACCCCACAAATGTTCTTAATGCCATTTAGCTGTTCACCTGCGTTGATACTACTTCTAGTTTTATTATACAAATTAATGGTGATTTCCTACGACTTCCCAGGTTTTTGACTAATAAAAATGAATTTCGGGAGCTGAAACTTCGTTAGAACCTCAATTCTCCACTCTATGGTCAAAATCGACTTCATATTCGGTCTCCTCGTCCCTAAAAAAACGTGGAAAAACGATACCTCACAAGCTCATGTTACTAACACCCCAAAAACCCCTATTTTTACCCATAACAACCTGGGGTGTACTCCGATCGGGATACAAATTAATGGATAACACAACTAGGGCCCAAACGGAGCCTGTGTGCGAAAGAAACGAATTTTTTTGTCCGAAAATGAAAGCCG
>CATPAC010000227.1:0-110678 GCA_954871275.1 Leptopterna dolabrata
TGTCTGTATTGATGTGAGTCTATCTTACCTTAGACTTGTTCCAAATTTGTGGAAGCTGAATTTGCGTATCCTGCTGGTTGATGTAATAGGTTTAAATTCAAGCCAGTCCTATGGTAACACTGCAAACTTGTATTTTCCTTTAAACACTTATGATTTATACAATTGTATAGCATAATCCACGCTAATAGGATTGGCTGGTGGCCCTCTTTGGATAAATTGCATTTTATGTTGCTGATTTCTCCAATACGAATAGAATAAATTACTGTACAAAAATTTAAACCTGTTATTATCGTGTAATGGTACGGCTTCAAAATCTGCTGCGAAGTTGTATTATTTTTCATTCTGCATAAACAGAATACGAGAATTACTCGACTATATATCCTTAAAACTTTAATAACCTTACGAATGGTCTGTATTATTAGCTGAAATGAGTGTTGGTGGTTATTTTGGTAGTTAGTTTTGTATTGGTATGAGCATGCGGCAAAGAGTTTTCCTTGAAAGAAACCCTTCTGCGCCCAAATGTGGAGGGTGGTTGGGAAACGACTGGTGTATTCGAACATTCAAACGAAGTATTACCTAGGCAATGTAAATCACAGATAGCTGTGGGTTTGTCCTGAGTGGAACATTTACTTTCATCGTCGATTTCTATCACAGATTAGGAGTAACGATACTGCCCTAAATTAGCAATGCCCTAAAGGAGCAATGAGCCTGGACGGGTCATTGACCTTAGGCTCATAAACCAAAATAAGTTTAGATCTTGTATTATGTATATAGACTCTCTAAAAATCATTATATTTGTTGTATAAAGTATTTGCTGAATAAAAAAATTGAATTGAATTGAATTAACCTACCTACCTAATTCATTCGTATTTTGTTAATCAAGTTAATGAAAGCAGCCCTTCGTTGGTTATGGTCACGTAATACTTCGAGATAAATTCACAATTATCAATGACCGCTTTACTTGAACAAGAGACTATAACGAAGTCTCACACCTTTAAAAGTGTTGAGATTCGCTCAACCATGATTATAACCATTAAAAGCTACATCCGATCAATTTACTGATAACTTCGTGCCAACTAGGATGCATTTGGTAAACGAGCCAGGAAACACTCAAGCTTGAGCCTCTCAACGATAACGATCTGCAATAAACGCGGCCAAAAATTGAGTTACTGCTTTCGAAGAACAAAAAAACCAGAGGGCGATTCACCTTTTTTGAGATATATCTTAAAAACCAGTTTTGATCCGTTCGTGAAAAAACAAACATCGTCTTCTCTTTCATCAGTTTAATAGCTGGCGTAACGGTAGAGCTACGAGATCGTACGATCCAGACGGATAGAATGATTTCTCGTTTGCTATTTTTAAATGAAACTTCGAGACGGATCCCCGACGTGCTAATAAAGCTGCCCTTTTTCATCGCTCACACTCACAGTTTCTTGCCGAAATCAGTATCCACGAGGTGATTTTGTCCTCCCCTTTCGGAAGAGGTGATCATAAAAAAAGTTCGAAAGTATTTTCCGCTGCGTAACGTTTGAAATGACCTTTCCGAAGCGAATCTTTAACCACAGTATCTGGTTGTGATTTTCTAGTTATACCGCGGTATCTACCTATTTTTAGGGTCTAATAGAAGAGCGGGCGAAGGAAAACTATATGTGATTGGCAGGTCCGGTAAGTGGACGACGGGTTTAGGGCAGGTGTGCAGCAGGTCAGGAATCGATCGCTGTGATACGAGCTATCTGCGGCTCGCATAACTGCCGGTAGTTTGGGTATTTTTAAGCATAGTGATCATGAAAAGTAGGCGAAACTTTGCTGAACTGTGCCACCAATTAGGGCCCTCTCTATTTCTACTTTTCAACCTCATTCCAAAACAGCGTTCCTTCGTTCTGGCTGCGGTGAGGGGGGGGGAATATTCTCCCACATACCTGATGAGGTAAATTTCTGGGCGACCTCGTATGAGGGTTGCAGTTAGAATTTTTTTTTTCAAAGTTACCTACCCTCTTATCATACGTCTTATTTATTTATACTAACCGTTTGGGACCTGTCGAGGAATTTTATTTGAAATTAAGAAAAACGGATACTTGAAAAATGCAGTTAAAATAGGCCCTAGTTGGGGACTGAGCCTTTATACTTTGATACCTTTATACTTCCACTTGTAATAGAAGTATACCTAATTATCATACCTTCCGGAGGAATCCGTCGTCACCAGCCCAACCGTCGAAAACTAGCTGTGGTTATCCTCTTGATGACCTGATGATGCATCGAAGTACTGGAGCCGTCCCGGGCTTTGGAGTTTCACAAAACATGGAAAACTATACATAACAAGCTCATGTTCACTAGAACCTCAAAAAACCTCGAAAAACCCTATTTTTACACACATGTTTAACCCGTAACACCCCTGGGTGTATTCCGATCGGGCTGCCGAGCTTCGGGACACAACTAGGGCCCAAATGCAGCCTGTATGCGAAAGAGCGATTTTTTTTAGACCGAAAATAAAGGTAGAAACGGATGATACGGCGTACGGCGGACGGGCATTGCATTTAGGTTTATTATTCTGTGAATAATACACCAATGTGTATAAATGTAAATCGGTAAATGGCTGTTGTAAAAATGTTTTTCTAAGGGAATAAATAAGTGTATTATTCACAGAATAATAAACCAAAATGCAATGTCCGTACGCCGTATCATCCGTTTGTACCTTTATTTTCGGTCTAAAAAAAATCGTTCTTTCGCTCACAGGCTCCATTTGGGCCCTAGTTGTGTCTCCTATCAAGGCAGCCTGATCGGAATACACCCAGGGATGTTACGAGTGGAAAATGCGTGTAAAAATAGGGTTTTTTGGTGTTTTAGTAACATGAGCGTGTGGTATCGTTTTCCATGTTTTTTAGTGCGAGCAGATCAAATATGAAGTCAATTTTGACCAGTGAGTGAAGAATTGAGGTTCTAACAATGTTTCAGCCTTAAATCTACCTTAAATTTTAGTCTAAAATCGTCGTTCTTTCGCACACAGGCTCTTTTTGGGCCTTAGTTGTGTCCCGAAGCTCGGCAGCCCGATCGGGATACACCCAGGGGTATAAATAGGGGTTTTCGAGGTTTTTAAAAGGTTCTAGTGAACATGAGCTTGTGATGTATAGTTTTCCATGTTTTGTGGAACTGCAATGCCCGAGACGGCTCCAGTACCCCCGCCCTCCAGTCCCAAGGAACCCTAATTCGAGTACTGCAGCCGTCCCGGGAATTACAGTTTCATAAAAATGCGCGGGATTCAATAACTCAATCATTAATTATTTTTGTTGTTATTCATGAAGCAGGTATCTTAATGAACATCCAAGAGCGAGGTACGGATCCCCGAGCATGCTACTTTGGCGGGTAAAATGGATATCGATCCTTTTTGTGGCTGAGGAGGTTTTCTTGGCGGGTAAATTTTGTGGTGGGGGGGGGGGGATAAGTATTACTAGCACAGACATCCAGAATGAGGAACGTCGTCCTGTACCATCGTTGGCCCGCTCGAATGGGCCATCAGAACGATCGCTTATCGTCTCTTGGATAACTATCCATTCTTGTCTGGACTCCGTAGTAAATGAATCGCCATCAAACGCGCTTTTGTGTCGTTGACAAAAGGCCTCGAAAAGTCAGTCCTACGTTATTGTCGCCCTTCTTTCTATCAAGCCCCCCCCCCCCCCCCATTCCTTCTCGATGCCTCCTGTTCCATCTAATCGCCGATCTGGACGAAGATCAAAGTGTGCGCTAATAACGGAATCTTATCTGCTTACGTTGCTCGAAGTAATACAAACTATAATAATTTATGGTTGTAATTCGATAACTCCTTTGATAGCATCTACTTAATACGCATGCGCCTATTCAACCACGCCGTACAGTGGGTGAACCTATATTGTTTTGCATTAGGTAACAGATTGGAAAATGATATAGGGAGGTAGCTCAAGTATTATTCTTACTTCAACATATGAAACTGTAATGTGGACGAAATCCTATTTATACCTCGGAGGATGGATGGTGAGCTAGTGGAGGTGAATTTAAAAATGGAATCCAACACAATATTACCTGAAGTTTCGTAGGCAGGCAGATGGCCCTGTAGACGGCTTTGCACAGTACCGCAACAGGTTTAGGTTTTGCAGGGCTGGATAACTGCAGCTGAAAGGCTAACATTGTGTGGTGCCTGTTGGCTACCGAAATATGTGACTCTACGCGTGATTGAAAGAATTTAGACAGAAGAACTTCAGTAACACAAATGAATATATTGAGGAAAACAAAGTACCTACACAATCTGGGTACCGCCCGAGTCATTGGCGCGTAATTTTGACTACAAAACGTTTATCAAATGATACGTATTTAGTTTAAATACGGCTTACTCTTAGTTTTAAAACACACAGCGTATAGAAATAGAGCTGCAAACTATAAACTAGATTATAAAACCCAAGCTATTCTAGATCGCAGATGGACGGTACTGTTTGTGATTTTTACCTCGTCTTCTCTTCTTTAGAAATAATTGGCAAATCCCCATTTCTTGTGGTTAGCCGTTGAGACGCTGAGTCGTTAGTGTGATGAGAGGTTTTCAACTAATGAAGCCGCGCAGAAAGAAAAAAAAATGCGAGCCAAAATCCATTTAGTGGAAGTGGCGCTATACTGGCACGCGTGCCTGGCACGGGAGCGCCTTTGGCAGACGTTTAGCGGTGTGCCATTCAGATTTTGGATTACCGGTGACTAAAGTGACAAGTGCCATCATCTAAATGACCATGTATACTACTGAATCAGATGGGTGAACAAGATGAAGAAATTTGAAATGGAAGAAATTAGAACGGAAAGAATTACAAGAAGAGGTAAACATCATAAACTTGAATTACCTAGATTCTTTCACAAACACGCAAGGTTGCAAAGTACATACCAACTCCCCCTACTTTATAACGCCATCTTACCTAAAGTGATAGAGGAAGGAGAGACAGTTGAAACTACAACAAAGAAAATATTAAAGGCAAGAATTAGATATTTGCTCACCTGTTCCCAGAGAGAAAATACAATAACAGATGTAAGAGCAATGATATGAGAGTAAGTAGAACGGATGCAGAAGCTGGGAAATTACACTGTGTACATTCAAGGAAAAACCCATGAGTTCATATATATATATATATATATATATATATGGTAAGTATTCATATTCATAATAAGAACTAGAGATAAAAGTAACAGAAATGTAACATATTAAGAAAAACTGTGATAACTGTAATCTGTACCTGATGGTTTGAAAAAACAAGAAAAAAGGAATTTATGATAAGATTTTCCTTTAAAAGATTGTTCATAGAGTTTTTACGTTCGTTAAGAAGTTTTATTTTTTGTAGAGTTTATATGTGTTGTACTTTTATAAAGGAGCTTGGCGATAGATGGTCTTGAAGACCTAATCTTAGGAGTATTTGGAGATGGAAAAGGTGAATTATGTGCTTATTGTTTGTATTGCGTTATGCTGAGTTGTTGTTGTTTGATATTACATAAATCTGGCATGTAGAGTTGATCACGGTTGACAAATGGCATGCAGCTAACTGTTGGCTACACAGAAGAACTTACCCAGGAGACAAAGAATAGTGGACATTCTAGTATATATAAGATCAACAACACACACCCACCCCACGCGGCTTTGTGTCATTCGGGCGTAAAATTGTAAATGTAAATTATTGGAGAAGCCTAAATAAAAGTATCTTGTATCTTGAATCATAATACACGAGTCATAATTTATCAATATTTCACCTGATTTTTATATGACCCCTCTCAAATCCACTGATCATTCAATGTTCGTAATAAATATTTCCTAGGAACGAGAGCGAGATGGTATATTGGTTTGCTGAAAATAATTGCCCAAGCAGCTTCAGTTACATATTATTTTTACTCTAGTAGCTTTTGGATCTCGTGTAGTAGGTACCCTCTTCAAATCCTCAAGCTAGGAAGAATCAAATCAGAAGATTACTGTACCTACACCTAACGTACTTATGAAAATCTAATGGTTGGTTTTTGTGAGCTATTGTAATTAGCATTCTCGTTGTATTCGAATTCAGAATAATAAATTATAGTTGATATCAACCGAACAAAATCATTTAGCAGTTTTTGAAAATTAAGAATAAGAATAAGAATAAACGTCATTGGCAGCAGTTGCATAATGCGAAAGTTACATTTCGAAAACGACTAATGTGATGTGCTGAAGTGTGGCTCGATGAGGCTCCGAAAGGCGGACAACTCTGCAGCAGGTCGGCATGCAAGATCAATACACAGAATACTCGAAAGGTGACTCGTGTCTGAATATTAGTTGTCATTACTTGGTAGTATCAATATCTGGAAATCCACCACAGAAACGTCTGTCGCATTTATTATGGTAATAGACTGTCGCATTTATTATGGTAATAGAAGTGGAGTTTTACTCAACCGTTTTGAGTTTATGGTAATCATCCATTCTGAGCAGGAATTCTACGAGGTAGATACGTCATGATTTGAGTTTTTTTTGTTTTTTTTTGCAAAGATAAGTTTTCAATATTTTCATAGGACTAGATGTGTTTGTTCCCTATTTCCGTCAAATCTGAAGACACCTTAACATTACAGACCAGATATCTAATATATTAATTTGAAACGTGTTTTTTACTGTATCCATTAAATTGAGAGAACGGCTGGGTGTAAAGATTCGGTTGAGTTGTCAAAAGAAACCTCTTGTTCTGTAGATGTGTCATCAAAACAGGAAAATTGAAAATTGATGAATGAAAAATATGAAACATTGAAAATATTGAATTTTGTAAGAAGTTATTTTTCAAAGTTTCATTGTTTCCAACTACATTCATTACAAAGGAGAGGCTTCAATAATTTCACTGCCATCTAGCATAGAGTGGCTGAACTGTGCTGAATGAAAGCAACTTCACTGACCGTCGATTTCGACGGATACCAACTAGTAATATTAAGAGCAATTCTATATAATTGTACTCTGGGCTTTAGCCTGTTCCAACTGAAAAAAAAACCGCTGCAAATCCCTGCACAACGGTTTATTATTTTGTACAGAATACCCTTCTGTTACAGATCACAGCTCTCTGTATAGATAACCCGTCTATATAATATAATATGTACTACTCTATACATATTATGTGAATCGCAGACCCTCCGTAGGTACCTAACCCCGTACTCGTTACCAGGTACCTACCTAAATCACGAGTTAAATGTTGCTAAAATAATACAGCCGATGACAAACAATAACTATAACGGCAAAAAGAAACGCAAATAATGAAGTTCTGAAGGAAAATTGTTGATGTGGAGTGAAATAGATGCCCCTTCTGCGTAGATCACTGTTTTCTGTGGTCAACACCTACAATGAAACGTTGCGTAAGAACTTGCCCATCAATAACACTTCAACGGTTGTTCAAGTTCCAAAAGTACCGATCAACAAAATCCAGCCCCTTCTTGGTAAATGAACCGTTGTGTAATAATTTACAGTTTTTTAATCATTTACCATTGTGTAATAATTTGTCGTTGTGTAATAATTTACCATTGTGTAATAATTTATACCCATCAATAATACTTCAACGTTTGTTCAAGTTTCACAAGTATCTACCAACAAAATCCAATAGTCCATCACTTATCGAATGAAATAATATCGCAGAACAACCAACTCGACTTCATACAGCCATCCTTGATTATAATCAGGTGCTCCCTAGCGATGATATCCGGGCCGGATTAATACCGTTTGATTCACGATCGTGTTGACGAAGCTTTTTGGTGCACACGAACGGCTGTACGTACAATGCTCCGGGTGGTCTCAAAAAATTGTTTAGCTCAAGACAAATTTAATAACGTAAAAAAACCATACCCTTCTACCGAAAGTTTTCGAGATATGGCCCCCCCTCCTATTTTTGATCCCCTTAGAGGTGACTGACATTAACGCCGAGCTTCGAGGACCAACTAGATCCCGAACGGAACCTTTAACCCGAATTTCATCAATTTTGTTTCATGGTAACTAAGAAAAGTGGCCCGTACGGCGTACGGTGGACAGACAGAAATATTGTTATTGCATTTTCGGATTCTACATTCCTTGAAACGTAAACCACCATATTGTGGGTGGGGAGGGGGTAGATTTTTTTTTGTCATGCTCGATTCCAATGGTTCGTTATTGAAAATAATAAACCAAAATTTATTAGTAGTCTTTGAATGAAAACCCTCTATTTCATGAAGTAACAAAATCGTAAAATACATTTACTATAAATTAATATGGAACACCACGTTCTGTTACCTATGTGCTATATCGTTGTTGTTTTATTATTAGAGGAACATTTAATATACCTAATAGGTACCGTGACATGGTTACAGGTCGCTCATGTGTGGGACAACATGACTCGTCTTGAGGAGACTCCTGTGAGTCCGGGCGGCTGCTATTATGCTGGTAAAGTCCTCGGGGATCCAACATCCAACGTTTTTGTCAACCTCTGCCACGGAATGGTGAGTCGTTATTTCCTCTATTCTTGTGTGCCTGTTGTCTTTTGTATTCGACCACTGTCCATTGTGTTGACAACCTTCCTGTGGGTACAACTAGTGTACGCTACTGCCAATATATTTCTGGACGACGCGCCACGGTTCTGAATATACGGTTTTGCACATGAATCATCCTCCTGAGGAAATATAGCATTTACAAGTTTATTTTAACCCGTTACATAATAATTTAAACCTTTTACAAATTTATTACAACAATTTATAAAATTATTTAAACCCTTTACAAATTTGTTTAAACCTCTATACTTAATCGTATTTATTAGTACGAAAACGTCTATACGTTCCTCGCGTAAGACAAACGGTAGTAATGGTCATGAGAAGGGGATTGAGTTCTACGTAAGAGTAGGTTCCTGGTATTCCTTCTGAATGTTGAGACTAATCTCCAGAAACTCCTCCCAAGTACCTTACGTGAGTGAGCTTCTAACCTTCCTGATTAGAGCCTCCATATTCTCCTGTGCTGAACTCTGTGGAACAGGTGTTCTCAAAAATAAAGACGAAAGCAAGAGAGTTGTTGAGCTGCCAAGGTGAACACCAGCTTCCAGAAGTTATTCAGCGAAGTTTGCTTTCAATCACACCTCAAGAATATGCGAATTATGTAATGGACATGATTTTATCATTACCCGACGCAGCAGCAGGCCATCCACTTAATTAGTCCGTTAGAACTACTTTCCTTCAAATGTCCAGGCTTCAATAGTTAAATTTTCTTTATTTCTCATTGCAAATACCACTGTATTTATTGAATGAGTTTAAATACATTTATAAAAGGTTTAAATAATTATATAAAGGGTTGTAATAATTTTATAAAAGGTTTAATTTGTAAAAGGTTGAAATTATTTTGTAAAGCTTTTAAATTATTTTGTAAAGGTTTAAATTAATTTGTAAATGCCATATATCGGTGTTTATTGAGCTTGGCTTCTCGCATCCATCTTGAAATCTGGCTCTACTAATGTATGCAACGCATGGGTCATTCCTCTTCATTGTGCGAGATGACATTTTGCTGAGATTTTTCTCGGTCCAAGCCGAAGTTGACAATTCCAAGAACAATGAAGTGGCAAATGAATTTCTCTTAATATTTTATCCACCCGAGAATTTCTTTTGAACTCCTGGAAAGTCCAATTTGCATAAACGCAGGAGTTAATTTGATGAAACAATGGCCATTGAAGTGAGGCGGAGGAATCCTCAAAGGCACTCTGGTGGGCATTAACTACGGGGACATATCTCTCATGCTGTGACTATTTCACATTGTAACAGAGAAGTTGACCATCTGAAAAGGTCTCACTTGGATTTCTTCAATTGGCGGGGTGTACGGAGGAGTAAATCTTAGACTGGGGCTTTTTCTGATTAAATGAATACACAGCCCTTCTTGTAAATGGAAGAATAATAGTATAGGGTTTATTGTTTTCTCTGGATTTTTGCTTCCTCATTACCGAAGGTAGGGAAGCCTTGGATTCGTCATTTATATCTTACAAAATTTAAATTTCCGCTACCATTTTGCGTTTCAGACATCAGGGAACATTTTTGGTTCCGTGTCCGTCTGTCTGTCTGTCTGTGGTAATTCCTTGCAATGCCCATAACTACCCGAAATAATGGTCAAAATCGACTGAAATTTGGAGGGTAGGTGCGGGTTGGGTCACAGATGATCCCGTAGAAAAATCATTGAAAAAGTACGGTAAATTTCGTCGGCGCATGCGCCAAACGTGAAATACTTGAAACGCCCATAACTACCTTAAATATCGTTGAAATGAGTTCAAATTTGGAGGGTCGGTCAAGAATAACACTTTAATAGTTCCTCACGAATTTCATCAGAATCGTACTGTAACTTTCGTCTGCGCATGCGCGAACATGAAATATTGACCATTACCTTGTAACGCTTCTAACCACATGAAAAATAGTTGTAGAGAGCTGAAATTTTTAGGATGCACGCAGATGGTCCCATCCCAAAATCATGGAAATCGTTCCGCCTGCGCATGCGCCAACGTGAAATACTTGAAACGCCCATAACTACCTTACATACCTATTATATCGTTGAAATGAGTTCAGATTTGGAGGGTTGATCAGGAACAATACTTTGATAGTTCCACATGGGTTTCATTGGAATTGTACTGTAACTTTCGTCTGCGCATGCGCGAACCTGAAATGCTGACCGTTTTGTAGTAACGCTTCTAGCTACGCGAAAAATAGTCGTAGAGAGCTGAAAATTTGAGGGTGCCCGCGGGTTGGATCATAGATGGTTCCGTACCAAAATGAGCCTACCCAACTATTCTATAAGTCCTTGTGATTCAAGTGAGGAAGCTATACTGCCTACTCGAATTGGCAGACTTTTTTAGACGGGAAGCAAATAACATCTTTCAGATTACTTGTATGTTATATTTTTGTGTGGTGAGCGCCACAAGCATGCATAATAATCGAGGCCACCTACTACCTACTACCTCTCACACATAATAATAAGTGATCTCTACTTGCCAGTATAACGCTTAAATTACAACATTTATATTGTAATTTATAGAATGGAATGTCTAGGCATCCAAACCAATCTACAAAGACTTTTCTATCTGCAACACTCGTGTGCGCGTCTACAAAAACAAGACCCTCAGTATAAATCAAGCAGAACGATGCCCGTGGGGAATGCACCTTCAAAATCCTTGTCGATGGCTGTGAGATAGAGGGGCCCGTCAGACCACACAGACCATTCATTCATTAGTCTTCCACCATTAAATAACACCTTTTCGTGACCGTATTTTTACGTCATTCATCTCAATGTAGTCGCGTAATCCCATCCCCGTTCCGGTGGCAACCACAACCGCATGAATGTGGTTTGGTTGGTCCATTTAGAGTTCCGCCGGCGTGATCCTCAACCGTATCGATCAGTAACGAGTAATCAACACCGCTGAAAATTCCAGTAGGTACCTCGGATCGAATATGATGTTGGGAAAAATGCTGCAAAGTCCTTGTCACAAGGTCCTTGTCACACATACCTACAGAAATGTTGCTGTTCATTTATTGTTTCTTCCATGTGAATTAATTGAAATAGTTATTTTAGATGGTTTCCACCAATTTTGGCCCTCAAAAGCACGACCTCGGCTCCCTTTTTTTATCTTTTAGCGAATTTTCAAAGAAAATGAAGCTATTGCAATGGCTTCGAAATTTAAATAATATACATTTTTGGAAATTTTCTTCATAGAAATCCGTTTCAGACCATTCTAAAACGATTCCTGAAATGTAACACTTTTTTATATGTATATATATATATATATATATATATATATATATATATATATATATGTGTCACTCCAGACGATAACTCTCGATAGAATTGAGATAAACAGCTCAAATTTGCACAAAAAATCTATCTTGGCAATCGAAAGGCTAAGTTCGAAGATGGGCGAAATTGGCCTACTCTAAGGAGGGTTTTGGCGCATTTAAAGTGCGCAAAAATTACCCAAAAATCCCCAAAATGTTATTTTCCAACAAGTGACCCCTCATTTTAAAGGTTTTTGCACGCTGAACACGATGGTGGAATCGGATTTTAGATATCTTGATCCGTTCTCAAATCAGAGCATTTAAAGTGCGCAAAAATTACCCAAAAATCCCCAAAATGTTATTTTCTAACAAGTGACCCCTCATTTTAAAGGTTTTTGCACGCTGAACACGATGGTGAAATCGGATTTTAGATATCTAAATCCGTTCTTAAATTAGAGCATTTAAAGTGCGCAAAAATTACCCAAAACTAGGATAATCTTTAAACTCTTACCCCCCCCCCCCACCCCCTTAGAGTGGTCAGATTGAAAAATGTGAGAAGTATTAATTGAAGACGAGAGTTCGAAGCAAAAAAGGGGGAGGCAAACGATTAGTACAACTCCTTGAATTTCCCATTTGACATAATATAATTGTTATGATACCTTCATAGATAGACAAGTACCGGCCCACGTATTACTAGAAGGAAGACGAAAGAAAAAATCTATTTCAAATTATTCAATTTAGGTACTAACAGTAGGAGGAAGAAGTTTTCCTTTATTCAAAACCATAGCCATTAATTCGAATTCCTACCTAAATATTCCACCCAACTTAGTACTTATTTTTTAAACATTACTACAGGTCTCTCCAAATATTCATCCACCACCACCACCCTACCTTGCTGGCTATGGTGATAAACCCCATACTAAGTCATCTTCATAGATAGGTAAGATATTATTCTAAACCAATGTGTTTTGTGTAATTAATGTATATTTCCAAAGAACATGTACATATGTAAATAACTTAAGATTTACCATTAAGCACATATTCAAATGAATTTAAAACTAGATTGCTAAGAAATGTTTTAAACCATGTATACATGGACAATTTTTTACCAGCCATATCTTCTTTATACTCAGGCACTTGATAAGGGCGGCCATCATGGCGCCGAAACGTCGTGTATGACAAAATAGAGAAGGCTCCAACAACGACTGGTCTGGTCATTTCACCCTACTAGATTAATTCGAATATTTCTTTGAAAATTCGCTCATTAAGTCATGCTGCATGACTGTTTTTTTTTTCTTTTTAAACGGATTATCTTGATCATTGATAGTGCCATTTATTGTCTTGATTTACCCGCTAATACTACTTCTAGTGTTATTATACAAATGTATGGTGATTTCAAAGAATTTCCCAGGTTTCTGACTTATAAAAAAAGAATTTCGGAAGCTTAACCTTTTTTCAACCTCAATTCTTCCTCTTTGGTCAAAATCAACTTCATATTCGGTCTTCTCGCCCTAAAAACACATGGAAGACGATACATCACAAGCTCATGTTCACTAAAGCCTCAAAAATCCCTATTTTTACACCTATTTTTCTCCCATAACATCCCTGGGTGTATTCCGATCGGGCTGCCGAGCTTTGGAGCCCAGCCAGGACCCAAATGTGTTCCCAAATGGGAACCCAAACTGTCTGTGGAAGAACGACGATTTTATACCAAAATTTAACATAAATTTATGCCTGAAACTTTGTTAGAACCTCAATTTTCCACTCATTGGTCAAAATCGACCTCATATTCGGTCTTCTCGTCTTAAAAAACATGGAAAACGACACTTCAAACCCTCATGTTACTAAAACACAAAAAATACCTATTTTATACCCATTTTCACCCGTAACACCCTTGGGTATATTGCGATCAAGCTGCAAAGTTTCGGGACACAACTAGGGCCCAAATGGAGCATGTGTGCGAAAGAGCGAAGTTTTTAGACCAAAACTGAAGCCGGTATGCACGATACGGCGGACGGACATTACCTTTTCTGAATCTACGCACCTTGAAACGTAAAAGAAAAAGTTTTGAGGGGTTTTTATACAAATGTTCTGCGGACCGAATATATAGGTGTGTTATTCACAGAATAATAAACCAATAAGGCTTATTAGGCTTATAAGGCTTTTTCTCCAGTGAAAAAGAATAAAAATGGAGCTATTGAAATGTTGTAAATTTCCACTAGTACCTACACGAAAAATACAGTGCTATACCGGTTTCGGTGGTCGAAGCACATAAGCAGTAGGAGTCAGTAACAAACAATAACTGAAGGCACGTTGGAGAGAGATGACCTTATAATAGTCCCAATAAGTGAAAGGAGTTCCATTGGGATTGGTTGTGACGATGAAAGGAGAAGGAGTCAAAGTAAAGGGGTTCGATTCCGATTGCATGGAACTGAATCCCAGAAAGTGGAAGGAAGGTAGGGTGGAAACGGGTTCATATGTTCTGCACCCAGGCCCGTGAAAGTGTCTGGCCTGAAAGGCATGGCCAATCAGAATCAAACCCCTTCACATTGCTCCCTTCTTTCATTTCCAATATCAATCTTTCACTTTTGGGGACTATTTATAAGGTCACCTCAATTTCAACAATAAGGTTCCTCAATAAGGTGCCTTCAATTATTGTTTGTTACTGACGATGATTTGATCACCGAAACCGTTATTAGTTTATTAGTGAAATCGTGGAAACCCATTTCAAAGAATAACTCCTTTTAGCGAATTTTCAAAGAAAATGAAGCTATTGCAATGGCTTCGAAATTTAAATAATATAAATTTTTGGAAATTTTCTTCATAGAAATCCGTTTCAGACCATTCTAAAACGATTCCTGAAATTTAACACTTTTTTATATGTATATATATATATATTTATTTATATATGTGTCACTCCAGACGATAACTCTCGATAGAATTGAGATAAACAGCTCAAATTTGCACAAAAAATCTATCTTGGCAATCGAAAGGCTAAGTTCGAAGATGGGCGAAATTGGCCTACTCTAAGGAGGGTTTTGGCGCATTTAAAGTGCGCAAAAATTACCCAAAAATCCCCAAAATGTTATTTTCCAACAAGTGACCCCTCATTTTAAAGGTTTTTGCACGCTGAACACGATGGTGGAATCGGATTTTAGATATCTTGATCCGTTCTCAAATTAGAGCATTTAAAGTGCGCAAAAATTACCTAAAAATCCCCAAAATGTTATTTTCTAACAAGTGACCCCTCATTTTAAAGGTTTTTGCACGCTGAACACGATGGTGGAATCGGATTTTAGATATCTTGATCCGTTCTCAAATTAGAGCATTTAAAGTGCGCAAAAATTACCCAAAAATCCCCAAAATGTTATTTTCTAACAAGTGACCCCTCATTTTAAAGGTTTTTGCACGCTGAACACGATAGTGAAATCGGATTTTAGATATCTAAATCCGTTCTTAAATTAGAGCATTTAAAGTGCGCAAAAATTACCCAAAACTAGGATAATCTTTAAACTCTTACCCCCACCCCCTTAGAGTGGTCAGATTGAAAAATGTGAGAAGTATTAATTGAAGACGAGAGTTCGAAGCAAAAAAGGGGGAGGCAAACGATTAGTACAACTCCTTGAATTTACCCACAGCGATCAAATAAATAAGCACTTAGTACAATTACGTAATAAACAAACGGTAGAATCAGGATGGACAAAACGTACAAATTAAAATAAATACGAAGAGAATATACATAGAAAACCAAATTTTAGACCGAAGTTTTCCTTTATTCAAAACCATAGCCATTAATTCGAATATTTCTTTGAAAATTCGCTCATTAAGTCATGCTGCATGACTGATTTTTTTTTTATTCTTTGAAATGGGTTTCCACGATTTCATTGCTAACGAATTAGTTTCTCAAGTGATTCATCCTTTCCGTTCATTAGATAGTTTGCATAGATTTCCATGTGCCAAAACCAATGTTCAGATGGCACAATTGAAATAACTATTTCGATTACTCGTATTTTAACAAGATTCCTCCACAATCAAAATAACCCCTCGCTTATTCTGGTTGTGAGCGGTAGATCTTCGAAATATATCAAAGTTTACTGGTTGAGATGCTGAATTGCAATATCTGATACTGATACCAACGCACACTATCCTTTGAATGCCCGACCCAGCAGCCATAGAATCATCGATTGATGCTGGCGGCACGCTGTGGATTTTGTTGGTATTTTCTTGTCGCTGACGTAGCTATCCTCTGGATAGTGGGTCACCCTTTTGCGCAGATCAGCAATTTGGTGTTCGCTTATGCCTGAATGTCAAAATAAATGTAAATAAAGTAAAATCAGGTAATTATGAAATAATGATCGTAAACATACATCTGATTGTCTTTGTTGATAGCTTAGTGGGATTTAGGTTTATGCAGTAGTCAGCCAGAATAACGAACGGATGGGATGAAAACCCGAAGCAATATTGTGTGAAATCCTCCACTGACCCACCGACAACGCCGACCGACAGTAAAAAATTGAGGTAATATAATTCGTATCCCATTTAACACCCGCGGAGAAACTGTAAGTGGTGATGCAACATGTCCAAGATGGTGATGGGTGGGGGGGGGGGGGGGGTCTTATTTATCGCGGGATGCGAAGCGTTTTTACGGCAGAAGAAACGATAAGAAAGGCCGTCGCGCCTGGAACTCCCAGTGAAAGATGTTGCTGAGTGCAGCACATTCATGACCGTCCGTGGAAGTGGCGTGATCGTCCGTCCGTCGAACCATCCTGCCAAGGTGACCTTCACCTACAGACAGCATATTCATATTCGTAAATACGGATATGAATAATATTCACACGGCGTATTTTCTATGAATACGAATATGATATTTACAGTTGTGAATATGAATATATTCATATTCACACAAATTCCATGCGAATACGAATATTTGAATATGGTGGATATATGATGGTATTCACTAGAATTTCGCGTTAATACCTATGTTAGGAATAATACTACTATGTTCATATTCAAACGAATCTCGTGATGTACCATATGTCGGTATTCACTTGAATTTCATGTCAATATGACAGGAATATGTTCATATACACACGAATTTCGTGTAAATATGTTCGAAATATAATGGTATTCCCTGGAATTTCATGTGAATATGGTAGGAATGTTTATATTCACAAGGATTTCGTGTAAATATGGTCGAAACATAATGGTATTCTCTCGAATTTCATGTGAATATGGTAGGAATATGTTCATATTCACATGAATTTCTAGTGAATATGGTAGCTGTTTGATGGTATTCACTCGAATTCCACGTTAATATGTTAGCCATATGTTCATATTCACACGAATCTCGTGTAAATATGGTCGAAATATAACGGTATTCACTCGAATTTCATGTGAATTTGATAGAATTATGTTCATGGTCACATAAATTTCGTGTAATTATGGTCGAAATATAATGGTATTCACTAAAATTTCATATACACAAAATTTCGTGTAAATATGGTTGAAATATAATGATATTCCCTTGAATTTTATGTGCATATGGTAGGAATATGTTCATATTTTCACGGATTTCTATAATTATGGTAGAAATATAATGGTATGATACGCATTATGTTTATATTCACACGAATTTCGTGTAAATATAGTCAAAATTGTATTCCCTCGAATTTCATGTGAATATGGTAGGGATATGTTCATATTCATAAGAATTTCGTGTAAATATAGTCCAAATATAATTGTATTCCCTAGAATTTCATGTGAATATGAACATATTCGTATCAAATTCACATGAGATTTTAGTGAATACCATTATGTATAGACCATATTTACATGAAATTTGTGTGCATATGAACATATCTCTATCAAATTCACATGAAATTCGAGTAAATACTCTTATATTTCGACCATATTTACACGAAAACGGTGTGAATATGAACGTATTCTTATCATATTCACATGAAATTTGAGGGATAATATTTCGAAAATATTTAACAGAAATTCCTGTGAATATGAACGTATTTCTACCATGTTCACATGATATTCGAGGGAATACTATTATATTTCGACCATATTTACAAGAAATTCATGTGAAAATGAACGTATTCACATGAAATTCGAGGGAATTCCATTAGGTACATTTCTACCATACTTACACGAAATTCGTGTGAATATGGACATATTCCTGTCATATTCACATGAAATTCAAGTGAATACCATCATGTATCTGCCGTAGGTATATATTCGTATTCACATGGATTTGTGGGAATACGAATATATTCATATACGCTGCTGTAAGTGTAAATATGAATATATTCGTATTTACATGCGTAAATATGCATATTCATATTCGTATTCATAGAAAATACCCCGTGTGAATATATTCATATTCGTATTTACGGCCTCAATGTCCAGGGTTTTCAGAGAAAATAATATGCCACATACAGGTACGAATTTAGATTTTGATGTATTTCGTATGGAACAACCCCTCAACGTCTTTTTTCAGTAATGCATTTATTTATTGTACAGTTGCATTTAATGCAAGGGTATTACGTACAGAACAGTAACCACCAGGTCATGATGAGGAATGCCCATGACTTCTGTTTCTATTTTTAAATGAAAATAGGATCCATTCTAAGAATTTTGAAACGAACGGCACACTCCTACGATGAATAGTTTTTTCTATGAGCTTTCAAAGTTTTGGCAACGAGTGATGTAAAACTGTGCATGGGGGTCCCACCCTGGCAGGAGGGGTGCAATGAAGTCACTCGTTGCCGACATTTTGAAAGGTTTTAGAAAACGAACTATTCATCGTAGGAGAGTGCAGTTGGTCTCAAAATCCTAGAACCTACTTTCATTTAAAAACGCTGCGAATCCCTACGCAATGGTTTATTATTTTGTACAGAACACCCTTCTGTTACAGATCACAGCTCTCTGTATAGATAACCATTCTATATAATATATATATATACTATTCTATACATATTATGTAGATCGCAGACCCTCCGCAGCTTAGTACCTAACCCCGTACTCGTTACTAGGTACGTACCTAAATCACGTGTTAAATGTTGCTAAAATAATTCTGTCGATGACAAACAATAGCTAAAATGGCAAAAAGAAACACAAATAATGAAGTTCTGAAGGGAAATTGTTGATGTGGAGTGAAAAAATATTCATTCCCGATAGGGTTTTCTCAGGAACTTTGGCGTATATCAGTCCGTCAGTTAGACCTCTGCGCTATATCGCCCAGCTAGGCAGAGGACCAGTGATGTGCGCTCTCAACACAGGTTGATGCCTGCATAAACCCTGCTCTTTACGGCAAATTGTATAGCAATATTTATGGCTACATCGTAGAATGCTCCGGATGGTCTCAAAAATTCAGAAAGAAATCAAACTATTTAAAAATGCGAGAAAACCCACACCTTAAAATACAATTTTCCGAGAGGGATACTCCGGACATTTCAACCCCCATTTTTCACACCTTAGAGTTGAGTCAGTGACGCCGAGGTCAAACGGGACCCATATACCAAATTTCGTGAATTTTGGTTCATGGGAACTAAGGAAAAAGCCGCGGACGGCGGCGCGGCGTACGGCGGACGGACGGAAATATTTTAATTCAATATTCATATTCTGCGTCCCTTAAAAACGTAAACCATCAAATTTTGATTGGTGGGGGGTTAGAATTGTTTTTTTCATGGTCGATTACAAAGGTTTTTTTTTTAATTGAAAATAATAAACCAAAATGGGAATGTAACATAAACAGAAGTCGTGTGTACTCCTCACAGTGACCTGGACAACGAATAAAAATAAATCCTTGTGAAAAGATTTGCAGCTTTTTGTTTGAAAGGACAACGTTATAATATATAATATTATATCTCAGAAATGATGATGGTCATGTATGACATCGTAATAAAAGGTAATAGGTACTTGAATGGGGCCCACCATATTATAGTTTATTTCTATATCCTTGGGGGAAACGCCTATACCAGTTCCTTCTACAAGTTTTCATCCGTAACACAGCGAGTTTTGAAATTCCGCCATCTTGTTCATGTCGGCCAGTGATTTATACACTGTATCATCAACGTTTGTTGTCAGAGAGACCAAGTCGGAGAAATGTTTTGATCTGGAGAAATGTTGATTTCACCGTTTGATTGATTAAGTTGCCTTCTAGTTGATTCCTGATCATTTCACTGAATATTCAACACGTGTTTCCTCTGAAAATGTTGAAAGCTGAAACAACCACGCAATTCCAGGTCGTGCTTCCATAAATTTTAGTCATTCTCGCTTCAATAAGGTCAAGATCTCTACGGTGCTTTGCCTATCCCGACTTTCAACTACTACATGTTTTCTTATATATGATTTACGCTCGTTGACATCAATATCACGCTAATGACGGTACTTACCCCTCGGCCTTATCGGACTGTCCTCGAGGTCGTATTTTCCCTGTTCTTTCATTTGTAGGATGTTACATGGTCTCTTCTTTTTGCCTTTCTCTTCAAGATTACGCTTACGAATATGAGTTGTGGGACACGCGTGACAACAAGCTTTGGCACTTTACTTTCTCGTATGTTGATATTCGATGGGTAGAATCATTCTATGGATGCTTCCAGAGCAGACCGGATAAGTACAGTTGGTATTAACCAACTGTACATATCCGGGCCAACTGTAATTATTTGACCCGGACTTGATATTTTGGTAGACACCACCAAACCAGAATAATTTAATCGTTCATTTATTAAAAGATTTTCCTGTTTGTCGACTTCGAACTTCCAATTCAATTTACTCTAGCTTTAAATAAATGAGATGTATCTACCTGGTTTGTTGAAGACGTATAGTACATATATTTTAGTCGATTCCAAGGGTCCATGAGAGAAAAAGGCGTTAGGGAACATAAATCGTCATTCGTCAGTTACTCCATGGTGAATACCTAGGAATACGTATACCCTATATATGCGGTCACATTTGCTTCATTATTTAGGGTCACTGCTATAAAGCTGATTCTAATTGCTACAGTTATTATGACTCAAGTCTCACTTAGTTGCTGCTTCCTGTGCCGCGAGTTTTGCGCTGTTAAAAATTGATGAAACTGCAAAATCGTGTTCTCCGTGTAATTAATGTTTCGTTGGTTTATTATTTTTCAATAATGAACCTTAGGAGTCGAGCACGAAAAATAAAAAAATTAACGACCCCTCAAAATTGGATGGTTTACGTTTCAAGGTACGCAGAATCCGAAAATTCCATTAAAAAAACTCGGCAAATTATTACACAACGGTTTATTATTTACCTGTACAGATGTCCCTTCTGCGTAGATCACTGTTATCTGTAGTCAGTACCCTCGAGCTCCATCCAGGAAAGCCCTAAATGGAGTACTGGAGCCTGCCCGGGAATTAAAGTTTCATACAAATGCGCGGAATTCAATATTTAAAACATTAATTATTTGTAGTTATTCATGAAGCATAAGGTAAATAATAAACCGTTGTGTAATAATTTACCTGTATAGATGCCCCTTCTGCGTAGATAGTATAATAAACCGTCGTGTAATAACTTACTGTTGTGTATTTATTTACCGTTGTGTAATAATTACCTTTGTGTAATAATTTACCCAAAACTTCAACGTCTGTTCAAGTTGCAAAAGCCTATCAACAAAACCCAAAACAGCCATCATTTTTCAAATGGAATAATATCACAAAACAACCAACTGGACTTCATACAGCCATCCGCGATTATAATCAGTTGCTCCCTAGCGATGATATCTGGGCTGAATCTATACAGTTTTATTCACCCTGCTATTGATGAGGCCTGTTGGTGCAAACTTACAGTGAACGAACGGCTGGACGTAAAATGCTCCGGGCGGTCTCAAAAGACACCCAAGTTCAAGAACTATAATTTAAAAACGTAAAAAAATTCAAGGTAACGGCGTCCTGGAGATTTCATCCCCTATTTTTCACCCCTTAGAGATGACTGACATTAACGCCGAGCTTCGCGCACCAAGTAGACCCCAAATGGGACCTACAAACCAAATTTCATCAATTTTGGTTCATGGTAACTAAGGAAAGTGCGAAGTACGGCATACGTTGGGCAGACAGAAATTTTTTTATTGCATTATCGGATTCTACATGCCTTGAAACGGAAACCATCAAATTTGGAGGGGGGTGTTAACAATTTATTTTTTTTCATGCTCGATTCCAAAGGTTCATTATTGTAAATAATAAACCAAAATTTCTGTCTGTCCGCCGTACCCCGTACTTGGCCGTACTTCGACGCCGTTGCTCGAAAACTTTCAATAGAAGGGTATGGTTTTTTAACGTTTTTAATTGATGTTGAACGAAAGAATTTGTTGAGACCACCCGGAGCATTATAGTGCGACCAGCTTCTTCAACACGATCGTGAATCCAACGGTATAAATCCGGCCCAGATATCATCGCTAGGGAGCACCTGATTATAATCAAGGATGGCTGTGTGAAGTCGAGTTGGTTGGTTGTTCTATAATATTATTTCATATGAAAATTGTTGGATCTTTTGGATTTTGTTGGTAGGTACTTTTGCAACTTGAGCAAGCGTTGATGAAGTAGTATAGGGTAAACTATTACACAACAGTATATTATACTATCAGCGCAGAAGGGCCATCTATACAGGGAAATTGCCACAAAACGGTTTATTATTTACCTATGGTTCATGAATAACTACAAATAATTAGTGATTGAATTATTGAATCCCGCGCATTTGTATGAAACTATAATTCCCGGGCCGGCTCCAGTACTCGATTTAGGGCTTTCCGGGCGGGAGCTCGAGGGTACTGACCATAGAAAACAGTGATCTACGCAGAAGGGGCATCTGTACAGGTAAATAATAAACCGTTGTTTAACTGCAGCGTTTGTCGTATTATCGTCAATCCCCCGGATCCGGAGCCGTCTCTGCCGTCTCAGTAACCATCCTTCTGCCTTTGTGATGTTATACAGCGGTGTCACACATTGACTATGTAAGACTCGCTGTCTCCTCGCGGATCAGACTGTCCGCCTGGCTGTTTGCCGTGTAATGTATCTAGTCATGTTGGAGAAAAGAACGTCAAGCGATCGTTTCCGTCAGAAGTTGTAAGTACGATGTTGAAAAGCGGTCGAGAGCTGGAGATTTAAATCCCTATTTTCTCGAAGAAATCTCGTCCGTTGTTTAACCGAGCTTGATTCAAGGAAGAAAAAAATGCTAATAACTATCAAGGTAATCATACTTCGTCTACAGATTTCTGCATTCTCACCATCTCAACCCAAGAAATTCAACCGTTGATTGGCAACGGATTTTTATCATTCTTGTTCACATCATCATCGTCATCATCATCACCGCACATTATCATCATCGGTATCACCGTGTTCTTTCGGTATTGCTTTCGTACTCATCGTCGTTATTACCCATTTTTTCAATACCCCGATGCATTCTATAGTTTTCTAATTGTTCTTGGACGTTTTGTTCTTGCTTATTCCACTTTTCTCTCGAACGAACGAACAGTGAACAACAATTAGTATTTTTAAAATACCGATAAGACTTGCCTAAGAACTAGACAATAATATATGATAAAATAGAACTTACCCAACCGGCAGGATTGGATAAATATCATGCAGCAAACCTGTACAAAATGTTATTTCTCTAGATCATCAGTTCTTAGGATGGGAAACCAAATATGAAGTTAATTAATTAACTTACTATGAAGTATTTAATTACTATGAAGTATCTTTCGGTTTTTGATAGGTGAGAGTTGGAGCGTCAATTCGTGTTGCCATACTTTTCATGCGTTTCGGGAGAAGAAGAATTTAGATTTAGAAGAAGAAAGATAGAAAAAGAATTTAGATGTAGAAGGAGAAAGTTAGAAGAAGAAGTTAGAAAAAGATAGTTAGAGAAGAAGAATGTAGAAGAAGAAAGTTGGAAGCATAATGTTGCAATTTATAGTTAACGGTGGGTCGTAAGAAAAAATTCACTGTTAACAAAATTAAAGCTTATAACATTTGCTGCAAGGCTGACTTCACCATTTTTTCTCTATCTTCCTTGGCTTTCGAGATATATTCACCCGCAAAAATCGTTCACTTTTAAAAATAAGTTTTTTCCCTCACGTTTTTCGTCAAACGATTACTTCTGTCACTGCAAGCATTAGTTTGAAAGGAAGGCTTTGAAATGAAGTTGTGCAGCATCAAATTTCATTTCTATTGATTTATAATTTGCAATATTTTATCCTCTACTGGTCCAGAGTTATATAAATTCGAAAATTCCAAGTTGAATCTCCTAGTTCTGAAGACAACCTCATTTTTAGCACTTTCTTTACTAAATGGTTATTAAAAGATATGCCATGTTGTGCGTTAGCACCCAAAAATATTTGTAACAGACGATTGAATGATAATAACCATTCATTACAAATTATTTCCTTTAATTAATTAATTATAATTTTAAAATCGGTAAAAATATGTACAATTGAGAAAAACGTTAATAAAACAGGAGTAAGTATATTAAAACAAATGAAACTATTGATATCTAAAATTGAAATTTCGCAGTTCATAGTCTTTTTGGACGCGAGGGGCCGGCTTCTGGTTCTTATGCTGGTTCTTCGTCAATGTCTGAAGCGTTTCAATTGGCTAATCAGCATCATTTGCTGCTCACCATCACACAGATCGAACACATTCTGATTCTCAAAAACCAACGATTTGCGGGTGGATATCTCGAAAACTAAGGGAGATAGAGAAAAAAATGAATGAAGTCAATCTTGTAGAACATTTTATAAGCTTTAATATGGTTTTGAGTGAATTTTTCCACCCACTTCCACCACCTTGCGCCCATGCATAACATGAGGACTTCTAGTATTTTCAACTCCTGACTGTTCTAAACACATTCCGGATGGGGAAAATTGTACCCCCTGCCATGCACTTTACATCTACGCCCCTTCGTTGACTGGACTACCTCAGCATATTCCAATTGTCCCTAATTTGGACGATTCGTTTGGCCGTGAACGACAATCATACTGTCTTGGAGTTATCAGCAAATAGGTAAAACGGTCCCCACCTACCTACCAACAAAATCCCGAACAACCATCCCTAAATGAAATTATTATTACTTGAACTTATTAATTAATTGAAATTATTATCATAAAGCTATGCGTGGTTATCAGCTGTTCTCTAGCAGTGATAATCTGGACTACACCTTATCATTCAAGATCTTGTTGACGAAGCTGTTCGGTTCAAACTTCAGGGCCTTCCTGCGAACGACCGGCTGGACGTACAGTGCTCCGGGTGGTCTCAAAAAATCTTCAAGCTCAGTCAGTCAGTCAGTCAGTAGTGGAATCAATCATTTAAAAACATAACCACCATACCCTTCTATTGAAAGTTTCCGAGTTACAGCGTTCTGAAAATTTCAACTCGTACTTTTTACCACTTAAAGATGGACTGCCAGTAACACCAGGCTTCGCGTTACAATATTGGGGTCATGTAACATGGAAATTTTTGATTCATGTACGTGGTAACTAAGGCTGGGCCGCGCACGGTATTCGGCGGACGGACAGCATTTTTTGGGCTCATTATTTTCAATAATAAATCGTTGCAATCGAGTATTTAAAAGAAAAAAATCCCCGTTCTGCCTCATAATTTGATGGTTTGCGTTCCAAGGGAGTTGCTTATAATCCGAAAAAATTCTGACACGACGCGTGACATTTTGTTTAGTTACCTATCCTGAACCAAAAGTAATGAAATTTGGTTTGTAGGTCCCGTTGGGGATCTAGCTGGTTCGTGAAGCTCGGCGTAGTTTCAGCCCTAAGTAGTAAAAAACGCTGCAAATCCCTGCACAACGGTTTATTATTTTGTATAGAATACCCTTCTGTTACAGATCACAGCCTATGTATAGATAACCCGTCTATATAATATAATATGTACTATTCTATGCATATTATGTAGATCGCAGACCCTCCGTAGGTTAGTACCAAACCCCGTACTCGTTACTAGGTACCTATCTAAATCACGAGTTAAATGTTGCTAAAATAATTCTGCCGATGACAAACAGTACCTAACAAAAAGAAACACACATAATGAAGTTCTGAAAAGAAATTGTTGATGAGAAGTGAAAAAAGTTGCAAAAGTACCTACCAACAAACTCCAGCCCCTTCTACGTAGATGGTATAATGAACCGTTGTGTAATAATTTACCGTTGAGTAATGATTTACCGTAGTAATAATTTACCCATCAATAATACTTCAACGTTTGTTCACGTTTCACTACCTACCAACAAACTCCAAAAGAGCCATCATTTTTCAAGCGAAATAATATCAGAACAACCAACTCGACTTCATACTCCGCCAATATAATCAGCTGATCCCTGCCAATTGTTGGCCGTATTCACAAATTCCTATTGTGGGCGCGTCTCTGGTTACGAGATTTGGTTTGAATTGTATACAATTTCATTCACACTGGAGTCGAAAATGCCTGTCGGTGCAAACTTCGGGGCCTTACTGTGAACGAACGGCTGGACGTACGATGCTCCGGATGGTCTTAAAAAACTCGCAAGTTCAATAACTATTTAAAACCGTAAAAATATTTACGTAAAAAAATGGTATAGGCGTTTTGAAAATTTCAACCCCTATTTTGAACCCCTTAGAGATGACTCACAGTAACGTCGAGCTTCGAGGACCAACTAGACGCCGAACGGAACCTATAACCCGAATTTCATCAATTTTTTTTCATGGTAACTAAGAAAAGTGGCCCGTACGGCGTACGGCGTACGGCGTACGGTGTACGGCGGACAGACAGAAATATTTTTATTGCAGTTTTGGATTCTACATACCGATGGCATCACATGATAACCTCGTATCTCAATTTTTTGCGAATTTCATTTTATTGGATTTTCAGAATGAGAACCTCGTATCTCATCAAGCTGTAATTCAGTTTTAAGCGGGAAATGCATTTTTCTGCTCTCTTGCGCCCTAAATGAGAACCTCGTATTTGATCAAGAAGGCCGAGCGTCACTGATAACCTCGCATCTTATCCCTGAAAAGATACGAGGTTATCATTGTTATTGTTTGGTCAGACTCCAGTGTGTAGTGCTCCGTCCAATCATCCTGTGTTGACTTCTTCCACTGAGTAAGTACTTCTTTGCAACTTGTATTTGGAGCTCATATTCGTTTTTGGAATGGAAAGAACGTTAAATACGTCCCAGTAGCTCGGGAAAATGTGTTTATGGCGTGAAAGTTCGAACAAGAATGATAACCTCGTATCTTGTGTATAATTCTAGTAGGTACCTAACTTGGTTGAATGCTTCATAGGGCTTTTTTCCTAATATTAAGCACTCTCTATTCTAACTTTTTTCTGCTGCTATCCTAGCTAGATACTTACTTTACTTGATAAAAATGTGGGCTGATAGTCAACTCATTTTCTAGGCACGATGACAGGTCGGGGGCTGAGGATGGTGAGTCTGGCTCTACGTCAACACAACGCAGAGGAAGTATCCCCCAACTACGCTGATGTTTCAAGCTCAGACTGCGACCCGATTTTCTGCGATCAAACTAACGAAGAAAGCTGCATCCGCGAGTTGTTCTCAAACGAAAGTGAGTCTGAAAAAACTAGTATTGACGTGACCGCAGAAATGTTGACACATGAGCCACCGAAAGTTCTTCTAGTCATATCGGACGACGCCCAAACCGAGCTAGATCGGTACAAGACTTGGGACCACGATGAAGGCATGCTG
This sequence comes from Leptopterna dolabrata, assembly GCA_954871275.1. NCBI lineage: Eukaryota > Metazoa > Arthropoda > Insecta > Hemiptera > Miridae > Leptopterna > Leptopterna dolabrata. The sequence goes on from CATPAC010000227.1 coordinate 27,463, forward strand.
CCCCGAATTCTCGAAATTGTTGATGATACAGCCACCGTGGAAGACCAAAACTATCCAAACGTATCCGAGTCGACTGTTGCCCCCATCCAGGATTCATCAATACCAAATGACATCGAAGCTGATCAAGACGAGTCCAAAAGTTACGAAGATCCAGAAAGTCAGCCTCTAATCGGAGAGTTCTACAGTGAGGAGGCCATTGTGGAAGATCCAGAGCATGCAGAACGAATGGAAGTACCCATTGAGCCTGATGGCAGGTCAAATAATGAGGCCGGACCTCCCGTTCCAGCTGAAAATAATGAAGATATTATTTCGATCGATGGACTTAGGAAAGACCCAGACTACAATGCTGAACTCGAGCTTACTGATTCTGAAGATGAATCAACGGATGATGACGAGGAGGTACGTATAAGTGAAGATGATCAGGGAAAGAGGGTGGTTGAAGAGGGAATTGAGCCTGTTCACGCCAAAAAAAGGAAAAGAAGTACGAAGGCAGACCGGAATTCATGGGGAGAAACCCAGAGGAAAATGCAGAGAATGATGGGTGCGGCGTATGTTGGGAGGAAAAAAGGAACATCCATGTTCACCGAAGCTAAGACCCCCAGGATGATGAAGGCTCGATGTTTGTGCAGTGACACACGTTCTGTCAAAAAGAAAAATGGTAAACCTCCAGCGAAGAACATTACATTTCAATGCCATTTGATCGATGATGATCAGCGCTCTAAGTTGTTTAAAAAATTCTGGGAAATGTCATGGGAAAGCAAAAAAGTTTTCGTAAACAACTATGTGGACCGTGGTCAAGTCAATTACAGGACGACAGAAGCCAAAACCAATTCGAACAAATTTCGGCGCAACGGTTCTCTGAAATATTTTTTAAAGCAATCAGCCAGTGGAAGGATTCGCGTCTGTAAAACCATGTTTCTGAACACATTAAATGTTGGTGAGTGGAGCGTGGCCAACTGGACGAAACCAACCTGTTCTTCTACCGATGTTACACCCAGGCCGTTTATTTCTTCCCGTTCAACATCTCAAAGCAACACTGAAGGAGTGTTGAAAAAATCTGTCATTGCTTTCTTCGACGCCCTTCCGAAAATGGAATCGCACTATTGTCGAAAAGATACGTCCAAAAAATATCTGGAGCCCTTGTGGCAAAGCAAGTTTAAGCTGTACCGTGAGTACATTAATTATACTGGGTCGCAACATCCTGCCTCTCTCACACTGTTTAAAACCGTCTTTGATGACATGAAACTGTCATTGTTCCAGCCCAAAAAGGATCAATGCGACTTGTGCTGCAGTTACAAAGAAAAAAATCTTGATGAATCAGTGTACAAAAATCATATCGCACAAAAAGAGAAAGCCAGGCAGGAAAAACACACGGATAAAGAGGAATCAGGAGAAGATACCGTGGTTTTAACGATGGACCTACAAGCTGTACTTTTGTGTCCCAAAGTGAACGCGTCTGCACTGTACTATAAAACAAAACTCAAAATTCACAACTTTACGATCTATAATTTGAAAACCAAAGACACGTATTGCTACTTCTGGGATGAAACCCAAGGTGGCGTCACTGGGGACGAATTCGCCACCATGCTGTTCAAATTCATCACTTCCCGGATTGACAGATCAATCATCAAGACAGTAATAGTTTACAGCGATGGCTGTACTTATCAGAATAGGAACGTAATAATGGCGAACGCGATGCTCCTTGCGAGCAAAATAACTGGCTTTCACATCGTACAGAAATATTTAACGAAAGGGCACACTCAGATGGAAGTGGATTCGGTGCACGCTACCATCGAACGAGAAATCAGGAATAGGGATGTTTACCTTCCATCGGGCTATATTGCTGCTGCGAAGAAAGCAAGATGTAACCCAAAACCCTACGAAATTATTGAGCTGGATTATTCGTATTTCATGAACTTCAGAAGCGTTAAAATCGTGCGTAATTTACGTCCTGGTTCAAAAAAAGGGGACCCAACAGTCATGGACCTAAAATGTATTCAGTATACTCCTGATGGGAGAGTCCTCGTGAAGACTGATTTTAGCCAGGAGTATTCACCGTTGCCACAGCGAATATCTGCGATCCTCGATGACGATTATCCTTCTCCTCTCTACTCAGAAAAACTATCAATAAAAGCGTCAAAATTTAAAGACCTCCAAGAACTCAAAGAAGTAATCCCTAAAGACGCTCACAACTTTTATGATAGCTTGCCGAAAGCTTAAGCGGGAGGGACCCGCAGTTCATCTTGGGGGTTCGCTGAAGTTTAAATTCCTATTTTTGTATGCCTAATCTTAAAGACTGATTCATAATACTACTTGTAACTCAGGAGACTGGAATTTCCACGCCTAGGCGCTATAATGTTCGTTTTTGTGCGTTTAAAAAATGTGTTCAAGAATATTTCTAGTATGTACCTACTTAGGGATGGCGATTTCTTATTGACCAAAAGTGTTGCGGATTTCTCAAAGTGATATTTTCTGGAGAAACGTAATTTCAATTACTCTCAGTTCCTACTATTGCGGAGGTGGTTAGGGACCCGTGGTCACTCCCTTACAGAATAGTAAGGAATAAGATCACCCCCCAGGTGGCACTGGCAAGCTATTGCGTGGATGGGCAACGTGCGGGCAGCATTGAGGAGGCCTCAAGGTTATTCCTTGAGAGCGTCTTCCCTGTAGACAGTTGGGTAGAGGATACTCCTGAGTGCAGAGCAATGTGGATGGCGATCCTGGCCCCCCCAGACTCCCCCCCATTTCCGGGATGGACCATGCAGCAACTTAAAGATGGTATGGGGGCATTTTATAGGAGTAAGGCCCCGGGAATGGACGCCGTGGACATGGCTATGCTGAAGGAGGCCCCACAAGAGTTCCATACATGCTTGCTCAACCTCTTTAACCATGCGTTGGCGGAGGGAAAGTTTCCTACAAGATGGAAGGTGGCAGTGATCAAGACCATTCTCAAGTCCCCTGACCGAGACCCTTCTCGGATTGGCAGCCTGCGACCTGTGAGCCTCCTCCCCTGCATGGGGAAGCTCCTGGAGCGCTTGATTCTGAATGTACTGGACCCATACCTGACGGCAGCAGCACACCACAACCAGTTTGGCTGCGCGAAGGGGAGGAGTACCGAGGATGCCATTGCGCGGCTGGTGCTTGGTGTACAGGAGTCGAGGGAGAAGTGGGTCCTGGCAATATTTTATGATATTGCAGGAGCTTTTAATGCCTTATGGTGGCCTATGTTGCTCTCATCTCTCAGGGACCTTGGTATTCCTCCCAATGTGTACCTCCTCTTGCGGAGCTATTTTGATGGGCGAACGGCGGAGTTGGGGCTGGCAAGTAAGAGAACCCGCGTGGCGGTTACCAGGGGATGTCCGCAGGGTTCGGTCCTGGGAGCGGCTTTATGGAATTTGGCGTTTTCTGGGTTGTTGAGGCTGTTGGACGGGCAGGAGTGTGTCTCCGTGGCTTATGTGGACGATTTGGCCATTTTGTTGAGTAGTCGCACGAGATCCGGGTTGGTGGTTGCAGCTGAGGCGATTTCCGGTCTTGTGGTTGATTGGTGCAGGGGAGCAAGACTGGAGGTGGCAGCCGGGAAGACTCAAGCCATACTGTTCAGGGGGAGTGCAGACCCGCGGCACCCTTTCAGGTTTAATGCCGGTGGCGGACGAGTGGAAGCATTGGAGGCGGTCAAGTACTTGGGGGTCCATCTGGATAGGAAGCTGTCTTGTAGGAGGCACCTGGAGGCAGTGGAGGCAAAGGTGATCAAGTTGGCTGCAGGCGTCCGAAGTTTCTCTGGAGCGGATTGGGGTATCCCTTTCCAGTGCCAGTGGAACTATTACCACACTGTCTTCCTCCCGTCGGTTATGTATGCGGCTTCAACTTGGTGGAGATCTCCTACAAAGGCCCTTCGAGAGAAGATTCTGAAGATCCAGAGACCAGCTCTCCTTGCCATGACCAGGGGGTATAGAACGTGCTCGACGGAGGCGCTGCAGGTGGTGGCTGGGGCCCTCCCACTGGATTTGATTATGGATGCAAGGGTTGCATATACCTCCGTCAAGTCGCCAAGCAGGGTCTGTGTGCCACTGGAGGGTGAGTTGGAGAGGTTGGTTGCTGGAGGGGGCTCCTCTGAGAGTAAGTGTGCGGCAATTCAGCAGTGGGCGATGGATCAGTGGCAGAGTCGGTGGGACTCCTCAACCAAAGGCAGGCACACTTATAAAATATTCCCTGATGTGGCAGCAAGATTGGAAATGAAGTGGATTGCCCCCAGCTATGTTGTGACCCAGCTGCTCACTGGGCATGGAAATTTCTCAGCAAAGTTATTTTATTTCGCGAGGAGATCCAGCCCGGTGTGCCCATGCGAGCAAGAGGAGGAGACTGCTGAACATGTACTGAGGGAATGCAGACTGTACGAAGACCTGAGGAGGAGGGAGCTGGGTTGCATGGCATTCAGAGGAGCCTTAGGGGAATTGGTCATGGCAAGGGAGCAATTTTCAAGACTCGAGACCTATGCAAGATCCTGGCACAGCCGAAGAGGGGAGGGCCAACTCATGGTGGAGCCGAACCCAGGATGAACTCTTGGATGTTTGAACTTTTGAGTTAGTGGGAGGAATAGTAGTTGTAAGAGTACTTTGTAAGTCAATGGGAGGAATATTTATAAGAGTACTCGCCATTGACATCTGTGATATTAGAATTAGGTTTTTGTGTATTCAGTGTTAATTTATTTGTGTGGTGTGAATGTAATTTATAGAGTGGATGTGGATTACAGAGTGGATGTCTGTGTTTTGGTGTCATTGTGTTAAGTTAGGTTGTGATCTATGTGTTGTGTGAAGTTGTTGTGTTGTGGGCTATGGACAGAACTGTGAAGAATCGTGAGCTGCAAGCTGTGAACCATACGCATAGAGTCTACTATATGAAGCCTGCCAATGATGGAAAGCCACAAAATACTCAAGAGGTGGTGAGTACGGAGGCCGTGCTAAACTGCTGCAATTGTTAAGCATCCTGCCAATGATGGAAGACCGCAAAATCCTCAAGAGGCGGTTAGTACTGAGGCTGAAGGACTAGCACTCAGAATGAGTGTTCCCCTTTGCCTCCATACACCCTGTAAAACCGGCACCGCCACGTGGTCCATCCCGGACATGCTAGACATGACCAACGCCGGAGGAGGCAAATACAGGGGTAACCTGCTGTGCTGAAATGAAAGGAGGGATTTATATATATCCAAGCAGCCCAGAATCCAAGCAGCAAGATTGGAATGGGCCCTAGTGGCCTGAAAACAATCAGTCGCCCAGCGCACAGCAGGCTGTACTTATCAGAATAGGAACGTAATAATGGCGAACGCGATGCTCCTTGCGAGCAAAATAACTGGCTTTCACATCGTACAGAAATATTTAACGAAAGGGCACACTCAGATGGAAGTGGATTCGGTGCACGCTACCATCGAACGAGAAATCAGGAATAGGGATGTTTACCTTCCATCGGGCTATATTGCTGCTGCGAAGAAAGCAAGATGTAACCCAAAACCCTACGAAATTATTGAGCTGGATTATTCGTATTTCATGAACTTCAGAAGCGTTAAAATCGTGCGTAATTTACGTCCTGGTTCAAAAAAAGGGGACCCAACAGTCATGGACCTAAAATGTATTCAGTATACTCCTGATGGGAGAGTCCTCGTGAAGACTGATTTTAGCCAGGAGTATTCACCGTTGCCACAGCGAATATCTGCGATCCTCGATGACGATTATCCTTCTCCTCTCTACTCAGAAAAACTATCAATAAAAGCGTCAAAATTTAAAGACCTCCAAGAACTCAAAGAAGTAATCCCTAAAGACGCTCACAACTTTTATGATAGCTTGCCGAAAGCTTAAGCGGGAGGGACCCGCAGTTCATCTTGGGGGTTCGCTGAAGTTTAAATTCCTATTTTTGTATGCCTAATCTTAAAGACTGATTCATAATACTACTTGTAACTCAGGAGACTGGAATTTCCACGCCTAGGCGCTATAATGTTCGTTTTTGTGCGTTTAAAAAATGTGTTCAAGAATATTTCTAGTATGTACCTACTTAGGGATGGCGATTTCTTATTGACCAAAAGTGTTGCGGATTTCTCAAAGTGATATTTTCTGGAGAAACGTAATTTCAATTACTCTCAGTTCCTACTATTGCTAGAGTCGTGATATTCGAAGTTATGTGATGTTTATTCTTTAAAGTGCCTCCCTATTTGATTAATAAAAACGTTGTAACGGTTACCTAAGTAATAAGTAATGTTTCAGAATACTTGGTATTTACCTTCGTTACCTACCTGTGATAGTGAGTACCTTTTCATAGCCTTCAAGCGTGTTAAAAATTAATAAACTATTTTCATTTTTCTGGCAATTTTTCCACCTATTTGAGATTTTCTGCAGACATTTCTCCTGCTCCATTGACTGTCCCAGTGAAAACACCCGGAGTCACAAAAAAAGGAAAAGTTTAGGATTATTGAAGGTCTACATTTCTAGTGCCACAAAGTGAGGCTCAAATGGAAATCAGAGAGGTAGGTTCCTACTTAATCGCATTCTGAGTTCTTTTTCCGACGATGGTTGAGCTGCTAAAGTACTGTGATAACCTCGTAAATCCGGTTTCTCGGAAAATGATAACCTCGTAACTGTTCAACAAAAATGATTTCCATTGATTTTACATTTTTTTGGCAGTTTTTTGGGTTAGATGAACTTGAAATAATAAATTGACGACTTGAGGAAATTAAAATCAACATTGCTGATAGAGCTAAACAGTTTTTTGTCTCTCCTGAAAAATTTGATATTTTCGAGATACGAGGTTATCATGTGATGCCATCGATACCTTGAAACGTAAACCATCAAATTTTGAGGGGGAGTAAGAATTTTTTTTTTCATGCTCGATTCCAATGGTTCATTATTGAAAATAATAAACCAAAAAAAAATTCTTACCCCCCCTCAAAATTTGATGGTTTACGTTTCAAGGTATGTAGAATCCAAAACTGCAATAAAAACGCTGCAAATCCCTGCACAACGGTTTATTATTTTGTATAGAATACCCTTCTGTTACAGATCACAGCTCTATGTATAGATAACCCGTCTATATAATATAATATGTACTATTCTATGCATAATTATGTAGATCGCAGACCCTCCGTAGGTTAGTACCTAACCCCGTACTCGTTACTAGGTACCTACCTAAATCACGAGTTAAATGTTGCTAAAATAATTCTGCCGATGACAAACAGTACCTAACAAAAAGAAACACACATAATGAAGTTCTGAAAAGAAATTGTTGATGAGGAGTGAAAAAAGTAGCAAAAGTACCTACCAACAAACTCCAGCCCCTTCTACGTAGATGGTATAATGAACCGTTGTGTAATAATTTACCGTTGAGTTATGATTTACCGTAGTAATAAGTTACCCATCAATAATACTTCAACGTTTGTTCAAGTTTCACTACCTACCAACAAACTCCAAAAGAGCCATCATTTTTCAAATTAAATAATATCACAGAACAACCAACTCGACTTCATACTCCGCCAATATAATCAGGTGATCCTTACCAATGATTGGCCGTATTCACAAATTCCTATTGTGGGCGCGTCTCTGGTTACGAGATTTGGTTTGAATTGTATACAATTTATTTCATTCACACTGGAGTCGAAAATGCCTGTCGGTGCAAACTTCGGGGCCTTACTGTGAACGAACGGCTGGACGTACGATGCTCCGGATGGTCTTAAAAAACTCGCAAGTTCAAGAACTATTTAAAACCGTAAAAATATTTACGTAAAAAAATGGTATAGGCGTTTTGAAAATTTCAACCCCTATTTTGAACCCCTTAGAGATGACTCACAGTAACGTCGAGCTTCGAGGACCAACTAGACGCCGAACGGAACCTATAAACCGAATTTCATCAATTTTTTTTCATGGTAACTAAGAAAAGTGGCCCGTACGGCGTACGGCGGACAGACAGAAATATTTTTATTGCAGTTTTGGATTCTACATACCTTGAAACGTAAACCATCAAATTTTGAGGGGGGGTAAGAATTTTTTTTTTCATGCTCGATTCCAATGGTTCATTATTGAAAATAATAAACCAAAATACGGGTTGCAATTTTGCACTTTACGTCCAGCCGGTTGCAATTTTGCTCTTTACGTCCAGCCGTTCGTTCACAGTAAGCCCATGTCTTCCGGTGAGGGGGGGGGGGGGGGGGGGGGATTTCTCGGACACACTGTATAGCTAATTTTTATAAAACAAAAAATTAGGTATTATAATACAAGTTACCGTCCATTTCCTTCATGCTCTTCCAATATTACAATCCTAATCGCCTTATTGGCTGTCCGGCGGCACAGACATATGGAAGACTTCGCTGTGATGTCTTCCCCGTGAGTGATGGAGGCCTCCAAGTCACTTTTCAACAAGGAAGTGCAGTTTAGAGGACGAGGCCGCATCCACCTCAGTGAAGAAATAATGTTCGCTAGTATTCGTAACATCCACCTGGTGGTCTCAATCAACTAATCTGGCTCTCATCAATCACTTTCTGATCTCCCTTCCCTCGAGAAGCTCCCATATTGTTGTCGCTTCGCCTTTTCGCAACTTTTTTGCTTCCCATTTTATCTTTTGATCACCAGCCAGTAGATAATTGATTTTTATTGTTTCATACTTATTTTCCTAACAAAGGATAAAATTGATCAACGATAAATTATTATGTGATTCACTGGGACCAAGGACGGCCGATAATAAATCATCTCTTGTTGCCTGTCACAAAGCGCCAATAAGGAACTGGTGTTAGCTGACATTTTAACATGTTGAGTTACTCAACATCTGCCTTGCTTCAAAATCATCCTTAAGGAAGACAGCACATTTTTACCTACCGGTAGCTGAGGTTTAAAGTGAACTACCCTTTAATTATAAAGGAGCTTCTTCCTTGTTTGCAACACTATGCAATTACCGCTCACAAAGCCTTATAAATTCTTACCCTAGGGTTCATCCGTTACTGATTATTCTACATACTCTTTGTGTTTTTCAAGTTTGATGTTGTTTTACATTTTGTCCCTTTCATGGTTGCCTTCATGGAAAATGCTCTCAAGTCTTCCACAATAGTCTATGTTTTTCTGCATGATTAACCACCGCTATACTCATGAACTGTCCACCGCTAGACGGAAAACTACACTTTTTTCCTAACTAATTTGCCCATGGTAAAAATCAAAATACGACTGCAATCAATCAGTCACGGAAAACTGCACTTTGTTCCTAAGTAATTTGCCCATGGTAAACTATTCATGGGAAGGAAGTAATTTATAAGAAACTTGTTTTGGAAAATAGTAAACCTGCACAGTTATTACGAAACGGAAACGAAGCATGTTTTAGCGAATTTTCAAAGAAAATGAAGCTATTGCAATGGCTTCGAAATTTAAATAATATAAATTTTTGGAAATTTTCTTCATAGAAATCCGTTTCAGACAATTCTAAAACGATTCCTGAAATTTAACACTTTTTTATATGTATATATATATTTATATATATATGTGTCACTCCAGACGATAACTCTCGATAGAATTGAGATAAACAGCTCAAATTTGCACAAAAAATCTATCTTGGCAATCGAAAGGCTAAGTTCGAAGATGGGCGAAATTGGCCTACTCTAAGGAGGGTTTTGGCGCATTTAAAGTGCGCAAAAATTACCCAAAAATCCCCAAAATGTTATTTTCCAACAAGTGACCCCTCATTTTAAAGGTTTTTGCACGCTGAACACGATGGTGGAATCGGAATTTAGATATCTTGATCCGTTCTCAAATTAGAGCATTTAAAGTGCGCAAAAATTACCCAAAAATCCCCAAAATGTTATTTTCTAACAAGTGACCCCTCATTTTAAAGGTTTTTGCACGCTGAACACGATGGTGAAATCGGATTTTAGATATCTAAATCCGTTCTTAAATTAGAGCATTTAAAGTGCGCAAAAATTACCCAAAACTAGGATAATCTTTAAACTCTTACCCCCCCCCCCCACCCCCTTAGAGTGGTCAGCGTAGCACCCACATGTTCTTCCAAGTGATCCTTCCAGAAACCACATCCTTCCTTCATAGTTTATTTCAAGATTGAGCCTGCATGAAAAACAACCTGCACTTGAAGCACTCATGATTTTCTATAACAACTCCTTTACCTACTGCACTCTCTTGAGTAGGTAAGTCAAAAGTCCTAACTACCCTATCCTACCTAATATGAACCCACAGCGATCAAATAAATAAGCACTTAGTACAATTACGTAATAAACAAACGGTAGAATCAGGATGGACAAAACGTACAAATTAAAATAAATACGAAGAGAATATACATAGAAAACCAAATTTTAGACCGAAGTTTTCCTTTATTCAAAACCATAGCCATTAATTCGAATATTTCTTTGAAAATTCGCTCATTAAGTCATGCTGCATGACTGGTTTTTTTTTCCTTCGTATCATTAATTTCCAATCGAATTAGGAACTGATAATCTCAGTAGGTACGATTTTTTTCTTTTAGTTCATTTATTGATTAGATCTAATGAAATGAATGAGTAGAAATCACTGATTTCATTACCAAGGGCAATAATTTATTATTCCAAGACTAAAACTGTTTCTCGCTCTGTTCCAACCATAACAACTCTCAAGGCTACATTGCCCGTCGTTTTTTTTTTCCCGCACCATGTTATACACTCAACTAGACATCCACTTATCCCTGTTGGGTGCGAATACTAGTGTCCATCGGTTCCACGATTAAGTTGTACAGAGCAGTTACAATTTACTCGCTAACGCTGCTACTCTTGTGTTTTATTCCCAGGCGGGCAGGCTAATCCTCCTGAATGCGTTTTTTCCACATTAGTTGTTAAGTTTCTCTATACCAGTAATATATATACAAGGCCGATTGATGGGTAATGAGAGAATAATGAGTTTCAGATGCATTCAAATTTGCATTTGGTACGAATAATTATAGCGGATGAAAGCGTAGATGGCTATTAGATCAAAACGAGGTGTTTTAACTGAGCATGTCCTGTATCAAGCTTGTGTTCTACGTAGGTGACTGGACTGTGGTGGGTATCTACTCTCTGGATAGTTCACATGAATTATTCTCATGTGGTGCATAGACTGTCTGAATCGTTTTATTTTATAGAAGGTTAAGGGAGTTGTAGGCACCACACAAGATGAAATCAGATTTATATTACTGGCCTGTAACTGTAAATTACCCATCAGGAATCCAGAGAAGAAAGACGCCATGAATTGAAGGTTGCAATCCCAATATTGGTACACGAATAAAGTATCTTCATGACTTTTCTAATATTGGACTGAAGCAACGGATTACCTGCTAATCCTGTTATTATGGTTCGCGAGTTTTGTTGGCATCAGGGCCAAACGGCCGAAATGGATTTTCATGAGGGTGGTATCTTTGTGATCAGCGAGTTCCGGGCCAGGTTAGGGATGGTTAGATTTATGGTTATGGTATGTGCTGTGAACGGGTACGTGTGTTCACCACTTGTCGTGAACGGTGGGTTTCCACGACAGTAGGTCGGAGAGAGAAGGAGGTCACCAGAGAGTCGTGAGTTAATTCACGAAATAGGAGCGGAGTGTTGAAGAGAGAGTTGAGGATGAGGAGAGAAGAGTGAGAGGACGGGCTCCTATGGGATTTTGTTGACTAACTCCCCGCGGTTTTCACCAACAGCAGGAGTTAGTATGCTCCCCGCGGTTTTCACCAACAGCAGGAGTTAGTATGCTCCCCGCGGTTTTCACCAACAGCAGGAGATCTTTAACGGATGTTCTCCCCGTGGTTTTCACCAACAGCAGATCTTTTAGGATATGGGAGAGAGGACGAGAGAATCTGAATCTGAGAGGGAATCACGACACCTACCTACCTAATTTCTCTATTAACCGGAAAAGGGGTAGAATTGTCAGGAAGCTTATCTCCCGATCCTCCAGACCTTCTCTTTGATCGTATTCCTGGTCGTCCCTAACGACAGCTTCCGAGGTCTTGCTTTTGGTTGCTACGGTTGAGTCCACGTCGCGGATCACTTTCGACCCCCAAGCCAGACAAAGGTGGGTGCTGTCGGAAAGAAGTTTTCACGGCGTTTTCAACCATACGAAAACGATTTTTGTGCGACATGCCGTTCAGGATTTTATTCGACGATCGTGATTTCATCGTCAAAATAATCGGTGGTTGATGGGTGGTTACTCTCATATTTGTCACCTTCCGATGTGATTCATAATAAGAAAGTGAAAATGTATGTCCAGTCTTCAGATTGGAGTGGCTTGGGTGATGCTTCGTTAGAAGTGTAGTTGAAGATTTCACGATGGGTTCCTGGATAGCGATGGCATTCATCGTCCTACCAACCGCTTTGCATGAGTGTTAGTGGATCCAAAGTTTTCATCATTCTTCCAATGCACATATTATGACATAGACATAGACATATGAAACAAGTTTATGTCTATGAGAAATTTGTGAAACTGCCATTATCAAGTGCGAAGTTTTTGTGGCTTCTCTTCGATTCATACCGCTCTAGAGCCCGTTGTATTTATGTAGTATTAGAGTACGCTGAAATTTTACATTCCTCGTCGGTTTGGCTGCGGACGTGTTTGGTCAATCGTGAGCAGAGACTAGTAAATGACATAAATGTTAAGTAAATGACATACTAAAATGATATAAATGACCATTTTCGAATAAATGACATAAATCGCCGAAATTCCGATTACATAAATCGGACGTTTTCGGGCCTTTTTTCCCCCGAGCCGTAGAAATACAGTTTGTTCATTCTGAAGAATTGGAGACCCAACTACACCTCATTGACAGCATTTTGGGGGCACTGCCAGGCACGACTGAATCGCTCCACCGGCAGAACACGCTCCTCGTCGAAGCAGTGGAAACCGTTGAAGAGTTCTGCAAGGATAAGCGGGGCTGGACAGATGGGGAAGAATGCAAAGGACAAGCTAGAGGCTGTAGTCAAAAGTAATCCAGCTTGGGAGGACATCCGTGCGATAGCAGCGAGGCTGAGAGGCGAAGGAAGAGTAGCGTTACCTGAAGGATGGACGGCAAAAGGTGTTCTGCTTATGAAATATGCTCCTGCTTCCTCTGCTGATGTTGAGAAATCGTTTTCAAAATTTAAAATGCTTTTGAGTGAAAAGGATAACTAATTTTGCTTACAAAAATCTAGAATCCCATATGATTTTATATTTTAATAATGATTTAAACTTGTAAATACGTAGTTCTTCTGCTTCTAGAATGATTTTCCTTGTAAATTTTGTAAATTCTTCATAACATTATTATTGAAATAAATCGGAATTAATAGTTCTACCTACAGAACGTGATTATAAGTTTTCCTTTATTCCAGGTTTTACAATGATTTAGAACTTATTAGGATAGCCAAAACTTGAAAAATAAATTACACGAAATAATTTATAAATGATATGAAATGGCCATTTCGGTCGGATAAGTGACTTAAACCACTAAAAATAAATTACATAAATGACATGGAATAAATTACATAAATGGCAATAATAAATGACAAATGTTACTGGTCTCTGATCATGAGTCGAGTAGATTTGGAATTTTTGTGGAAATAAATGAGTTGGAGACGTCCGTGAGTACCAAAAACGCTGTAAAGTCCTTGTCACATGGGTTTATTATTCTATTGGACATATCTACAGAAATGTTGGCTGTTTATTTATTGTTTATTTCATGTGAAATAATTGAAAAAGCTATTTCTGATGGTTTCCACCAATTTTGGCCCCAAAACACAAATTAGGTAGGTACGCTCCTTTTTTTTTCAAATTACCTTTGATCATTGGTAGTGCCATTTAATCGTCTTGATCCACGTGTTGACACTTCTTCTAGTGTTATTATACAAATTGATGGTGATTTCAGACGATTTTGCAGGTTTTTTCCTCATAAAAAATCAATTTTGGCAGCTGAACCTTTGGTAGAACCTCAATTTTCCACTCCTTGGTCAAAATCGACTTCATATTCGGTCTTCTCGTCCCCAAAAACATGGAAAAAGATACCTCAAAAGCTCATTTTACTAACATGTTACTAAAACACAAAAATTACCTATTTTTATACACATTTTCACTCATAACTCCCCTGGGTATATTCCGATCGGGCTGAAAAGTTTCGGGACACAACTAGGGTCCAAATGGAGCATGTGTGCAAAAGAACGAATTTTTTAGACCGAAAATGAAGCCGGTACACGTGATACGGTGGACGGCGGACGGACATTGCATTTTTGGAATCTACGCACCTTGAAACGGAAAAGAAAAAATTTTGAGGGGGTGTTATAAAATTTTTTTGCTGAGCGAATACAGAGGTGTATTATTCACAGAATAATAAACCAAAAGTGTAAACAGGTGAATCAAGACCATTAAATGGCACTACCGATGATCAAAGATGATCTGAAGGGGGAAAAAAAGCGTACCTATTTCATGTTTTGGGGGCCAAAATTGGTGGAAATCATCAGAAATAGCTATTTCAATCATTCCACTTGAAAGAAACAATAAATTTAACAGCCAACAAGAATCTCTAGATCGTCAAAAGAATAATAAACCCATGTGACAAGGACTTTGCAGCGTTTTTGGAATCTACTCACCTTGAAACGGAAAAGAAAAAATTTTGAGGGGGTGTTATAAAAAATTGTTTGGCCGAATACATAGGTGTATTATTCACAGAATAATAAACCAAATAGGCTGGAGACGTTTACCATACTGCCCATCAACTGGGCACCCACCGTCCAGCTACTGAGCCCTAAAGGTACGACTGTCCTGGACACCAGGGCATCACCGTGTACGCGAGAGTTCCCCGACCTTGCACGGCCTCAACCCCGATAACTGTGGGAAACTCAGACCGGTCCGTCACCCACGATACCGCATTGGGGGTTTCACGAGCTGCAGCGAGCCAAATACGCGGAAAACTCCCGAGGGGAACAATACCAGCCGGAACCGTCGAGTCGGCGTTTTGACCGATCAAGTTTTGAAACTCTTTTTCATCATTCTCCAACTCACCCAGTTAGGCCCGGAAAGGGTAGTAATTTGATGGAGATCGGTATGAAAATGACCATGAATTGTGCGGTGGACTCCCAAATAGTACACACTGGTTGGTTGGGTCAAAAAACAAAAGAGCTAATATATTTAGGTACTTGATACAATAACTACCTTGTGGTGCATGAAACCATAAGCACCTGCGGTACCAGGTACCATTATCGCATAGTAGTACCATGCGTACCGTGTGGTACGATATGTATGCCCCTATATGAAACAAAGGAGCGTTCGAATTTCTTATTATGCATTTGATGTGACAAATTTTGTGTTTATGTATAAATGAACTTGATTCCGTCGTCTTACCTATCTTACAAGAAAGAGTAGCCAGCCTAAAGTTAGCAGTCACACCATTCTTTAAAATTGACTCAAAATCACAAAATCAAAATGTACTTACACTTCAGACGACATTAAGGAACAAATTCGTATCCATGTCTGTTGGTAGGTAGGACTTACCAGTTCGTTTGTAACTACCTACCAAATATCAGTCAAATGAGCTGTAGTGTGGTTGGTATTGGACGGAAAGATCCACAGAAGGTGGTTTGAAATGTAGTTAGTTAGAGATCCACACTGTTTCAATCAATTTTGGTAACCCACACCATCTATCATAAATCTACTCATAGAGGTTAAGAAACTAGAAAAAACATAATCAAATCTTGGGGTAAAATATATTATAATGGTTTGCAATGAAATTGTCCGATGTCTAAAGGCAAATCTTTTAAATGTCAGTTCAGTGTTTTTGAAATTCTACAAAATTTTCTTGACAATCTGTGTTATTACCCTACGTAATAATGTTAGGTTAGTTGGTTGGTTGGTTGGTTGGTCTGTTTGGTAGGTTTAGATGTTAAATATTTCCGGGATAATAGCATAGAGATCGTTGAATAACCATCATACAGACCCAAAACGTTACGCTGCAAATTATTACACAAAGGTTTACTATTTACCTATATAGATGGCCCTTCCGCGTAGATCATGTTTTCTGTGGTCAATACATACCCTCGTGCTCCCCCCCCCCCCCCAGGAAAGCCCTAAATCGAATACTGGAGCCAGCCGGGCAATCACAGTTTCATAAATAATATGCGGTGGATTAGAGAATTCTATCATTAACTATTTGTTGTTATTTATGAATCATAGCGTTTGTTCAAGTTACAAAAGTACCTGTCAACAAAATTCAAAATAACGATCATTCTTCAGATGAAATGATAATATCACGGAACAACCAACTCGACTTCATACAGCCATCCATGATTATAATCAGGTGCTCCCTAGCAATGTTATTGGGGCGGATTTTTTCCGTTCGATTCACGATCGTGTTGACTAAGCTTTTCGGTGCAAACGAACGGCTGGACGTACAATGCTTCGAGTGGTCTAAAAAAATTTGCAAGTTTGAGATCAACTTAAAAACGTTTAAAAAAAAAACTATACGCTTGTATTGAGGTTTTCGAGCTACGGCGTTCGAGGACCAACTAGACACCAAACGGGACCTACAAACCCAGCTTCATTAATTTTGGTTCATGGTAACTAAGGAAAGTGCGAAGACAGAAATTTTGGTTTATTATTTTTCAATAATGAACCTTTGGAATGGGTTAAAAAAAGTTTAACCCCCCCTCAAAATTTGATGTTCAACGTTTCAAGGCATGTAGAATCCGAAAATGCAATAAAAAAATTTCTGTCTGTCCGACATACGCCGTACTTCGCACTTTTCTTAGTTACCACGGACCATTTGGGGTCTAGTTGGTCCGCGAAGCTCGGCGTTACTGTCAGTCATCTCTAAGGGGTGAAAAATAGGGGTTGCAATTTTCAGAACGCCGTAGCTCGAAAACTCTCAATAGAAGGGTATGTTTTTTTTTAACGTTTTTAAATGGAACTAAAGAATTTTTTGAGACCACCCGGAGCATTTACGATCCGCCGTTCATTTGCACCGAAAAGCTTCATCAACATGACCGTGAATCAAACATCCGGCCCAGGTTGCCTTATAGTAGGTACCTACTAAATCATTCATCCCCAGTAATTTATTTGATCGTACATTCGAAACTCAAAATGCTTCAACGTCACCGCCCATTAGATACTCTCAGACTGTTGTTAGTTGTTCGCTTCAGAAAAATGATGAATTCCAAAACCATTAAACTTTCATTTAAAAAAAAAAAAAAAAAAAAAAATAATAACCTCGACAGGTTCAAAGATACAACTTTCCAAATGCGAACTAAATCACTCGTTTAGAAATCGTGGAAACCCATTTCAAAGAAAAACTGAGTTATTGAAAAAATAGTCTATTTCCACTAATACACGAAAAATACACTGCCAAGGTGATGGCACAGGAGCTTCCTCGTCACAATCAGAGTGACCCATTATAAAATAGAACAGACTCGGAAGCAAAATAACATAACATTACATAACATTACATAACGTGAAATATACATTATTACATAACATTACATTACATAACATAATATTACATAACATTACATGAAATATACATATTACATAACATTACATCCATAATACATTACGTCCATTATACATAATTGCGAAAGTTATGCGTGTTTGAAGAATTTCACGTTAGCGCATGCGCAGGGCGAACCGCTGGCTCTATCATGTTGAAATTTATATGGGACCTCAATGGGCCCTACCCGCTTAATCCCTGAGAATTACATTGAAATTGGGTGAAATCTTTGGTTACTACGGCTGTAACAAGGAAATTGAATCTAATTCACGCCAGCGCATGCGCAGAGCGCACCGAGGGTCCGATCATGCTGAAATTCATACTGGAACTCACTAGGCCTTGTCCAAACAACCCTTGAAAATTTGAGCGAAATTAAATCGAAATTGTGAAAGTTATGCGTGTTTGTTGAATTTAACGTTAGCGCATGCGCAGGGCGTACCGCTGGATCAATCATGTTGAATTTTGTATGGGACCTCAAGGGGCCTTATCCGCACCATCCCTCAAAATTTGAGCTGAATCAATTCAAAATCGTGGAAGTTATGGCTGTAACAAGGAAATGCGGACAGACAGACTCACAGACCCACAGACCGACAGACACGGAACCAAATTTGTTCAGTAGGCTTTGAAACGCAAAATGCAAGTGGAAATTTTGATTTCTGAAGACAAAAATTTTTTGGCTCACGAAAGTGAACACAAGGCTTCCGCTGCTTCGCAGACTCGGAAGCAAAACAAAAATACACTGCCAAGGTGATGGCACAGGAGCTTCCTCGTCACAATCAGAGTGACCCATTATAAAATAGAACAGACTCGGAAGCAAAATAACATTACATTGCATTACATTACATTACATAACGTGAAATATACATATTACATAACATAACATTACATTACATAACATTGCATAACATTACATGAAATATACATATTACATAACATGACGTCCATAATACATTACGTCCATTATACATAATTGCGAAAGTTATGCGTGTTTGAAGAATTTCACGTTAGCGCATGCGCAGGGCGAACCGCTGGCTCTATCATGTTGCAATTTATATGGGACCTCAATGGGCCCTACCCGCTTAATCCCTGAGAATTACATTGAAATTGGGTGAAATCTTTGGTTACTACGACTGTAACAAGGAAATTGAATCTAATTCACGCCAGCGCATGCGCAGAGCGCACCGAGGGTCCGATCATGCTGAAATTCATACTGGAACTCACTAGGCCTTGTCCAAACAACCCTTGAAAATTTGAGCGAAATTGAATCAAAATTGTGAAAGTTATGAGTGTTTGTTGAATTTAACGTTAGCGCATGCGCAGGGCGTACCGGTGGATCAATCATGTTGAAATTTGTATGGGACCTCAAGGGGCCTTATCCGCACCAACCCTCAAAATTTGAGCTGAATCAATTCAAAATCGTGGAAGTTATGGCTGTAACAAGGAAATGCGGACAGACTCACAGACCCACAGACCGACAGACACGGAACCAAATTTGTTCAGTCTGCTTTGAAACGCAAAATGCAAGTGGAAATTTTGATTTCTGAAGGCAAAAATTTTTTGGCTCACGAAAGTGAACACAAGGCTTCCGCTGCTTCGCAGACTCGGAAGCAAAATGGGAAAAACACTGTTATACCGGTTTCGGTGATCAAACCATCGTCAGTAACAAACAATAACAGTTATTGTTTGTGTGGAAAAACACTGTTATACCGGTTTCGGTGCAAACCATCGTCAGTAACAAACAATAACTGTTATTGTTTGTTACTGACGATGGTTTGATCACCGAAACCGGTATAACAGTGTTTTTCGCGTTTTTCGTTTTTTTCATCTATTAGTGGAAATAGACTATTTTTTCAATAACTCCGTTTTTCTTTTTCCAAATACAGTGAATGTTCGGATATTATACCCAAAATGCATTGCATTTTTGATATTGACCAGTTCGTGGTTTTTGGTTCCGTCAACTGTTTGAATACCTACCTATTCAGTGGCATGCAAAAATTTTGAAATTAGCCAATTTGGGTGGCCAGAATGGGTCAAAACCCGGAAATCTGCTAGGAACATTCTTGTTTAACACAACTATGTGGCGTAGCTATTTATGTATTCTCGATACTTCACGGATATTAGTATTAGGGGGAAAAGCCTTCGCCACGTTTTTAGGCACGATTCTCAATTACACGAACCCCCCGACGACCCCATATTTGGGTGAGACATGTTGATATTGAAGAAAAAAGGACCTTCCATCCCAAGTTTCGTGACGTATAGGTGAGCGGTGATATCGAAATAACGAGGTTGTCGTAGGACTTGATGCCTTCATTTTCGGTTTCTTTTACAGAAGTTGGAAAATAAAAAGACGAAAACCCCACGATCACGAATCCCATTCATCACGACTTCGTCCCACATCTATGGAAATATCTAACCTGGCCTAATGTTGCCCTACTGTTTCCTTTTTTCTTAGAAGGATGGATAATGGTTCTGACACTGACACGTTAACATTGTTATTTTGTTGATTCATGCCCACTGTCTACCCGTAAGTTTAGGACAATAGTATTTTGACACAATCTATACGAAGTCCTTCTGCAAGACTATTTACACAACTTAGGACATACTTCAGTAATGAAATGGTAACCGGGAGGAGGAAGGACTAGGATTGTTGTTACTCGTCATAATTTACAATCAGCTCAGATTCTCTAGAGGCATTTTTGGGTCTTTGTACTTGTATTTATTTTGGGTATACCCGTAAGAAACTGTGATTTGCTGTTCTATAACATGTCAGAAGTAAATTAATGCTATGTCGCAATTTTCACTCTAAATAAGTATTGAGTAGAAATTGACAACGTTCGAACAACTCCGTTTTTGGTTTATTATTCTGTGAATAATACACCTATGTATTCGCTCAGCAAAAAATTTTTATAACACCCCCTCAAAATTTTTTCTTTTCCGTTTCAAGGTGCGTAGATTCCAAAAATGCAATGTCCGTCCGCCGTCCGCCGTACGCCGTACGCCGTACGCCGTCCGCCGTCCGCCGTACGCCGTATCACGTGTACACGCTTCATTTTCGGTCTAAAAAAGTCGTTCTTTTGCACACATGCTCCATTTGGGCCCTAGTTGTGTCCCGAAACTTTTCAGCCCGATCGGAAATACCCAGGGATGTTATGGGTGAAAATGTGTATAAAAATAGGTACTTTTTGCGTTTTAACAACATGTTAGTAACATGAGCTTTTGAGGTATCTTTTTCCATGTTTTTGAGGACGAGAAGACCGAATATGAAGTCAATTTTGACCAAAGACGCGGAAATTGAGGTTTTACCAAAGGTTCAGCTCCCAAAATCGGTTTTTTATGAGTCAAAAACCTGGAAAACTGTCTGAAATCACCATCAATGTGTACAATAACATTGGAAAAAGTGTAAACAGGTGAATCAAGACCATTAAATGCCACTACCAATGATCAAAGATGATCTTAAAAAAAAAGAAAAAAAAGCGTACCTATTTCATGTTTTGGGGGCCAAAATTGGTGGAAATCATCAGAAATAGCTATTTCAATCATTCCACATGAAAGAAACAATACATTTAACAGCCAAAAAAAATCTCTAGAACTCCAATAGAATAATAAACCCATGTGACAAGGACTTTGCAGCGTTTCTTATTCGATACAGGTTTCCACGAATTCATTGTGAGTGATACATAGTTCGTAATTGATATTGATAAATTTGATAAAATTAATGAGTTCTGTAGGTTTTGGGATGAGTACTGATAGTTCGACGGTTTCGATTGAATACCAGCCAACCTCTGTCCATCAATATCAGTATCGTGGCACTGCTAAGATTTTCCTTGAGAGCTAATTTATTAAAGGTTGCCACCACTTCAGGATCTTTTATGAGAGAGGTTTGAGGAGGGAGGTAAGGTTAGAGAGAGAAGTCATGGACTTGAGTGCAGTAGGTATAATGGCGAGCCTGGTAGGGGCAGAGCACTATATAGGCGCCTTTCCACCCTCCCCCGTCCTTCAACGGCCATTGGAGCTGGTGGAGGAATGATGGAGGGAACCGATCTAGCTGCACTCCCCGAGTCACCTAGGCCTTGGCTTTATTGGAAACAATCTAAAATATGTACGTTTGAGTGGTATATTATATTATTACCTATGGCTAGGCCAGGAAGGTTTCCACCACTTTGAGTGCTAGGAGGTTGAGATGGAGGTCGTGAGGTGTGAGGTGACTGGCATTCTGAAAGGTTACACCTATGGCTGGGCCAGGAAGGTTACCACCACTTCAAATGCTAGGAGGTTGTGCCCAGAAAGGTTCCACCACATCAGCCAGGCCGGAAAGGTTGCCACCACTTTGGGATCTTTTATGAGAGAGGTTTGAGGAGGAAGGTAAGGTGAGAGACAGAAGTCATTGACTTGAGTTCAGTAGGTAGAATGGCGAGCCGTGTAGGGGCAGCGCATTATATATATGCACCTTTCCACCCTCCCCCGCCCTTGAACACGTTGCCATTAGGCCGGTGGAGGAACGATGGAGGGAGTAATCAGGGAGAGGGAGCTTTATTGAAAACAATCTAAAATATGTACATTTGAGTAGTATATTATAAAAGGGGGTACCAGGACACAGTACATGACTCTAACAAAGTAGACCTAATGAAGGAGATGAGACCACAAAGAATAGATTAGGGCTTTCTTCTTTTCGTGAGATCTCACTGATCTAGGAAGATAAACAAGGTGATAGCTAATATCGATGGAGGAGGAGTGAAACATGGATGATTCAGATCCACAGAACATCTGAAGAAGATTAGCAGCTTATTAATAATTAACAGCTAATGTGTGGTAAATAGCTTATAGTCATTATATCATGATTGCAATGACTATCTCAATTCAGACTGCATTGCTACTGGATACTGATTACTCTGATCCACCAATAAAAACAAATCAGTGTTTGTAAGGGTGAAAAAGTTTCAAATATTATGCAGAAATGAAACTTTTAGTCCGAAATTTCCAGTCCATGCTCGCGAATTTCTGCACAATCGATTGATAGTAATCGGAGTAATGCCATGTGAAAGATTTGTGGACAGCCAGACAGATCGGGCAGATAGACTTACGTAATTCAGATAGATTTGTCCAAAGAGGTCTAAAATCCAAACTGCGAGTGAGAATTTGAATTTAGGATGATAACAATTTTTGTTTCCCCATAAAAGTGTCGACAACGCTACGTTGGAAGGAAAACTCGGCAGCAACATCTCCAGTTGGGTCCAAATATATATTTTCTGCAGCGCTCACATGAATCCTGTAATTCTATTTCTGCACGCAGCTTTATTCCTTCCTACATCCGCCTCGCTGTGCTGCCAATCAGTTAACCATCCTCGCTCGCATGCGCTTTTTCCGGTGGCGACCGTAAAATCCGACCTGCGTGAGCCTCTTGCCCGGCCTTTGAGTCACGCACCTTTGAATTCAAAATGAGCAAGTTCCCCGATCATGGGGGAAAAGAATAATATATATGTGTAGTCCATATCTATGCTCTTGTCAGAATTTAGCATATTTATGGTATGAAAACAAGTTAGTCTTCTGTGAAGATTTTTTTTAACCGATATCAAAACAGGAAAATACAACTTCCAGTGTAGGTGATGGAATGTTTCACGTAATTGCGCATACATTAAATGGTAAAACCGCTAGGTATAAGGCATGAGGTGTTCAACCGTGGATAAACGATTTGCAGTGAAATGTGACTATGACGGCAGATGCAACGTGTAAGTATTTATAAGTTAAATCATTCATATTGCTGGTAAATCCAACCACGTTTTGTTGGCCTGACCTTTAATTTCTAGGGGCTGTTAGAATCCTGGAGATCTGACGGAATAACAACGTAATCCACTCAGAGCGACCAGCATGCTCTGAGTAGCATTACAATTCGGTCCAACAACTGATGAAATTTCAAAAAGTATTTTGGGTTGAGACGAAAAGAAGAGGAAAGGCGAGCGTGAAACTTTGATCCTTAGGTGCCTACTTATACAGTTCACACTTGACGAAATCATTTCATTTCATTCGCACCCTTGATCCTAATCGGTTTGTATAGGAACTTGCAGCTTGATCCTCATACTGGTAGGATGAGTGATATTGATAGTAATATACATATTACATTGAGGAATTCCGTAAATGGATTCTAAACGTTTTTATCTCTGTAGAGCCCTTTCTGGTTCTGAATGTATTGTGGTAGTTAGTACACAGGTACCTATTCGATATGTGCGCCACGCAGAGACAGGTTCTTTGCTGACTGGGAGTCGTAGATTACTTGAGGCGGTCAGTTTGTGTTGCAGTTGTTTCTTGGTAGTCGGGACAGAACCGCTGCCATCTCATAACCCTGTTCCGCAAAACAGATAGAGCACAAAAACTCAATGCCCGACAGGGAAGAAGAAAGTTCTTACGCCAGGGAAGCCGAGTGTGACGCGGCGAAATAGCAACCTTGGGATCAGACACGTCGGCTTGCCTCGAATAAAACACTCCGAAAATATCCCGCCTTTGAGTCACTTGATACATTTATAGTGCGAGAAACGGGGATGCAGTCAAATCCGATTGGAGACAACGGCCACCCGTCATCGGGTCTGTCCCAGTCTCTTTCCTCACTTGCAAATCGTTCCTCGCAGAATAATATTCTGGAAATGTAGCGAACCACGCAGAAACTACAGTGTAGGATCCTAAAAGGGGCGGTCAATAAAATTCGGGTGTGATTTATCGGCCCGGCAAAATAGAGGTTACTCCCTACATAAAAGGCGGGCATAACAGCTTTTAATTCAAACACACGTCCAAAAAATTCGCACATCAAAAAAGGGAATCGCACGGCTAATTTGGGAGTCGCACGGCTAATTTGGGAGACGCCCGTCTAATAAGGTGATTCAACGTTCAAATTTGTTATTGCCCTTCCAGAAATTGATTATAACGGCAGAAGAAGGATTCTCACAGTAGAAATGTCCAACTCCACATCAAATCACGCACTACAAATTAGTGTATCTCAACGGCTATTCTGAAGATAAACCCACAGCACTTGTATACTTTCATTCCGTAAGTTGATAAGGCAGTACCTACCCATTTGGAATTCGCTGGAGTTTAATTCTCAGGTTGCTCACATATTGAGGGTTCCAATGCACAATTGTAACGTACTAACGACTTTTTGACATTTTCATGTCTGCCCTGGCACATAGCACAAAAAACTGTCACGAAATTGCGTAACGAAATTGTGTTACAGTGCCTTTATAATGATTTCCGCTTACAACGACCCCGTTGTTAGGTTTGTTCATTTTCTACACTTTTTAACCCACAAAAATCGTTCACCACTCGTTGGAAAGCTCTCGATTTAACGAACATTTTCATGTTCTCCATAACATATTGACTATACGAATAGCGGAGCTATGGGCATAACTGTTCTCATATTTTGTTTACAAACTAATGATCGTGAGTGTAGAAGATAATTAATCCGGAATCGTCTATTTTATTGAAATTAGGTACCTACCTCTTAATATTAATAATGTCAAAAGCAATAGGTAAAGACATGAAAATGTCCCAATGCGTTGCAGACTCGTATGCAAGCGTTTTTGCTGTTTCTGTGATTCTGGATTTTGTTGGTTTTCTGATGATTTTCGCTTACAACCGATTCGTTGCTACGGAACTTTATCTTCGCCAGTTATCATCGTACAAAATTTATAATCTCAACACCAAAACATCACATTGGAGTTTTGGAACAAACTGCTACCAGTATAATTGTTTTATAGACAAATCCGTTTCAGAGCACCCAGAATTTATCCCTAGATTTTAATACACCAATGTATATATATTGTAGGCTCATAAGTATATATATATATATATGTGTCTGCTATCTCTGTGTTGTCTGACCTTGGGTATATGATAAAAATTCCAAATTTCGCCAAAATGTCCGCATGGCCAATCAAAGGAATGAGTTCGAAGATGTGCTATTTTTTCGAATTTTACCAACTCGAGGGGGGGTGAATTGTCAGGACCTTGCCGCGGCCCGATCTCAGAGTTTTGCATGTCACTCGTAGGTCGTGGGGGTTACCGTAACTTGAGGTGTGAAACAAAAAAGAATAATCCTTTACCTGAATTATATTTATGCCGGTATACGGCGTTCAAGTTTGGAAGGGACTTGTTGTTATCAAGAGTGTACGCTTATGATTCATACGCTTATTATTCACTTACAGTTTTATAGGGGTGTGATTTATCGGCCCGGCAAAATACAGGTTACTCCCTACATAAAAGGCGGGCATAACAGCTCTACTGAAAAGAATAAACCACCATTTTAAGAAAGCATAATTTTGAAAATGTAGGTGTCAATAATAATATTATTACCTTCAAGTTACAAGGATAAAAGTTTACGAAATTGTGTCTAATTACTTAGAAGTAGGGGGCGCTAGTGGAATAAAAATGAACCCTGGCAACACTCAGGTAACGCGCGCTCCTTCAACTTGAAATAGCTGTGCAAAACCCCTTTTTTGCTGTGCAAACCCCATTTTTGCTGTGCCAACCCCTTTTCTGATGTGTGATTGAATAATACGCTGGTATTGATCACCTATTTAGCCGTGATTGGAGTCAATATTGACGTTTACTTTATGCTGGGAGTTTTACTTTTTCTGAAGTGAAGATAATCTTTTTAGATGGAGATTCGCAGAAGGGAAAATACATTTTTTTGCCGTGCAGTTAAATATATCCCATAAAAATTCTTTCTTAACATAAAGGAGTGTTTTGAATTTCCAAAAAATTATCACTAAAAAAAAGAAATAATCAAGTGTTATTTCTGATTCCTCACTACCGAAGGTAGCCTTGGATTCGTAATTGAGCAAAAAAAATTATGTCCTCCTAAATTTAAATTTCCACTACCACTTTGCGTTTCAGACATCAAGGAACATTTTTGGTTCCGTGTCTGTCTGTGGTAATTCCTTGTAACGCCCATAACTACCCAAAACAATGGTCGAAATCGATTGACATTTGGAGGGTGATCCCATACAAAAATAATTGAAAAATTGCTGTAACTTTCGTCTGCGCATGCGCAAACGTGAAATACTTGAAACGCCCATAATTACCTTAATTACCTCGTTGAAATGAGTTCAAATTCAGAGGGTCGATCAGGAATAACACTGATAGTTCCTTATGAATTTCATCAGAATCGTACTGTAACTTTCGTCTGCGCATGCGCGAACATGAAATATTGACCATTACCTTGTAACGCTTCTAACTACACGAAACATAGTTGTAGAGAGCTGAAATTTGGAGGGTGCACGCAGGTTGGGTTGCAAATGGTCCCGTTTCAAAATCATGGAAATCGTTCTGTCTGCACATGCGCAAACGTGAAATACTTGAAACGCCCATAACTCCCTCATAAGGTAGTCGTAGAGAGCTGAAATTTTGAGGGTACACACGGGTTGGATCGTAGATGGTCCCATATCAAAATGAATCTACCCAACTATTCTATACGTTCATGTGATTCAAGTGAGGGATTCTAGGTTCTGCTTACTCGAATTGGCAGAATTTTTTCTTCTGTGTTCTGTAATCATCTACTGCATAAGTAGGTGCGTACTTGGTGCTACCTTAGACAACATCTGGAGGCCTAAAAACCTAGAAAAGGATTGAATTGCGAAAAACGTGTTGGGAGCTCATGTTTACCAGCTTACTGGCGGTGTGGTCTTACAGATGTGGTTTGCCTCAGACCATCCCAGAGAACCCAAATCCCCCCTTACCGTCATGTTTAAACAACAATTTCGTTGGCCGCTGTTGCCCAGTGATGAAAACAACTTTCAACTGAACTGCCATCAACATTTGGTCTTCGTCGGCCAATTTAGGATGTACGAAGAAACTGAACTCTTTTCTTTCTCTTTTGCCACGTTTTAAATCGTGATACTTCAAATTTTGCTTTTGCCCTCTCTTTTGATTCATCTGATATAATTTCAATAATTCTGCAGTGTCTGCAGTAAAAATTTGACGCTTGAGGTCAAATTAACTCATATTTTGTAGGGATTATCTTTGTTAGTTATTTTGTTCAAAATTCTTCCAAGTGACACATATCCTCAATCTTTTTACAATTTATGTTTTGCTCTCTTCACCAACCCGAAAGGTGAACGCAGCCTAGGTCATGTAAGAAAAAACGTCATAATAATCACTCAGAATGATAGTCTGACTTTATCAGGCCTCTCACTCGGTGGAGCGGCCTACAAGTTACTACGGATTGTTAGCTCACTATCAAGAAGTGAACCAAAAATGTCATATTGAGATGTAAGTTCACTAGGCAGAATCTCAAATTAAACAGGAGCTGCATCTCCCACCAACGGCGAAATAGAGACTTGTTCGATGCCTGGTGGTAGTGGTGATGATCTTGGAATGGTCATAACTTGGACATTATATCTCTGCAGTATTTTAGGAGAACCAGTGTCAAGTTTATATTATTCGCTTGATTTTCTGAAGTAGATTGCTTCGAAAAATAGCTAAAAAGATGGATCGACGAAATTGATATTTTTGTGGTGTCCTCAAATCTGTGGCTAACAACATGAAATCCAATAACATTTTTATGTAATCAAATCAGCAATCGCTGGGGCGTTGTTTCCCCTTTTTTCTCGGCTTCAGATGGATGTTGTTTGTGACTATTGCTGGTCCCATTTCGAATAACCAGTTGGAACCTTGGGTAGTGTGCCACACAGGATGATCCCCCTCAGATTAGATGATTACTCACCTCAAAGAAACCGAAAATCCGCCCTCGTTGCATAATCAGAGGCCCGTTACAACGTTTGGAGTTACTCAGCAAAAATAGGGCGATTTGTTGGGATGATGAAGGCGGGTGACAGCCGACACGCGCATCAAGCACGACTATCTTTGTCGCGTTGAATATCGAGGTGTCTTTATGGAACTTTGAAATAGTTCTGTGATCTATGTGAACTGGATTAGGACCGATTAGGACTGCAAGGGAAGAGGATGATTCCGACGCCAAATTACCCAGGCATTACAAGGAGCTCCCGTGTACGTGAGTAGGTAAATAGGTCACTAGAGCTTACGTCCAACCACCACAATTGTCTAGTTGGGAGTCACTAGTAACGCATTTTTCTTAAATCTACGTAAAATTCGGTCACCGCTTTGAGTTACAAAAACTCCTGAAATAGCAAACCAAATTCCATTTCGCACACAAACCGTGGAATCGTCGATTTTCACTGGCCACCAAAGAAGAGCCTTCGCATTGGCCTTCACTCTATGCGAGCAGGTAGTATTCTGATTCCTACTTCTCAAAAATAGGATTTAGACGATAAGAGAAGAAGCTGAGAAAACGTAAAAGACTGATCGATAGCTATAACCCGACTCATAAAACACCCTAACGGTAGAAAAACAGAAGATACCTAGTCTAGGATGATACGCAAAATCGATAGATCTTCGACAGCGATTGGTGGTAGAAACACAACCTTTCACTTTTTTTTTCTTTTCTTTGCAGGAAAACTTGAAGTTATTTACATAGATTACCTAATACGTTTTGAGTCTACTGATACAGATGATAGATCATGAGCCGGTTTCCTGTTAATCTAGGACTTATCAAACAAAAGCTGTTACCTAATTGGTTTATTATTTTCAGTACTAAACCTTTGGAATCGAGCATGGGAATAAAAGGTCCCCCCCCCCCCCCAACTTGACAGTTTTAAGGAGCGTAGAATCATAAAATTTAATTAAAAAAAAGTCTGTCGCTCCGCCGTACGCGACACATTCAACAGTTACCGTGAACCAAAATTAATGAAAGTTATTTTATAAGCCCCATGTGGGGTCTGGTTGGTCCACGAAGCTATGCGCTATTACTGTCAGTCATCTCTAAGGGTTGAAAAATAAGGGCTGACATTTCCAGAACGCTGTAGTTCGAACGCTTTCGATAAAATGTGGTTTTTACGACGGTTTTAAATTGATTATGAACTTGGGGACTTTTTGAAACCACCCGGAAATTTGTTGGTCCAGCTCCGTCAGGATGAGTGTAAATGATACGGTGTAAGTCCAGCCCAGGTATAACTGCTAGGGAACACCTGATTATAATCACGCATGGCTTTATGAAATCGAGGTTGTTCGGTGATATTATTTCATTTGAAGGAAAATTATTATTTTGGATTTTGTTGATAGACCTACTTTCGCAAATTGAACAACTTTGGTTCGCGCTCTTTCCAGTCTGTCCGCAAATCCTTGCCACACGCATGACTTGCTCAATTTTAATAAGATTCTGCTGAACATTTCAGGGACCGTT
The DNA here is from genome assembly GCA_954871275.1 of Leptopterna dolabrata. NCBI lineage: Eukaryota > Metazoa > Arthropoda > Insecta > Hemiptera > Miridae > Leptopterna > Leptopterna dolabrata. The sequence goes on from CATPAC010000227.1 coordinate 57,170, forward strand.
TGGGTTTGTCCCCAAATGACCCCCTATGAACTACAGAACTATCAGATCATTGGCACGACCACTGCGCGTGCGCAAATGCTAATCCGAGACACTAAGTTTCTTGCGAATCAATGGCCCGATTTTGCTCAAATTGGGTGGGTACTTGGGGTACCCGCAGAATTAGATCAAACTCGGGCTACTGGTGGGGTACAGCTCCAGGTGGTCCGTTGTGAATCGCTCGGATGATTGGTGGCATTTACATTATGGTACAAGACTGATGTACGTGTTCACAGTTACATAGACCAGTCACCGACAACAGGATCAAGATCAATACCCCCCCCCCCCCCCCCCCCAAATCAACCCTGTTGTAAACATTTACCAGCCAACGTTTTGCTCTTCCTTGGAGCAAAACGAATGTGTGTACCAAATTTCAGCTCTTAAAACCCTCTCTAACCTACTCCACAGGGCCTCCATAGGGTGCACAAAAGGCACTTCCTTGGAGCATAGCGAATGTGTGTGTGGCATTTCAGCTCGATTCGTTGTCTCTGGGGCTGTAGCCCTGTCAAAGAAGAAAAAGAAAAACAAGAAGTAGAAAAACTTGGAAAAAATAGCGAATTTCTAAAACTCCAGCATCTAATGGTCCCGAGGGTTGAAATTTGGTACACGTCCTTAGGGGCCCCTCAATAATGGGTGTACGAAAAGATAACCCCGGGGACCCCAGGTGGCCGGGGAACCCTACTTGTTCTGTCGTGTGAACATGTTCTTGGTCGCTTCGAGTTTATCTGTTTCCTTGGCGGGTGGGATACTCCCGCGTCCCGTATGTGTTTGCCAGTAGGACCGATTCTCCTCAACAAATCCATCTGCGATCAACTAATAAATGTCATGCGGGATTTCCCATGTTTTCGACGACGTGTACTGCATTTACATATCTATAGTTCCCGAAGGTATCGAGTCCAGATAGTAGGAATGTTCCCGTTGAATAGGCGTCTCATCCATAACAGAAGAGAATCATGACAATAGGATTGCTTCACAGGGTGTTGAACTTACCGAATTGATGGATCGTAAACAACTCACTTCCGTGAGAAGTCGACTGGAAACCCTTTGAAGATAAGCATGTTGTGTTGGTGGATCAAAAAGTTCAATTTTTGACATGTTCAACACAATATTATTTTTTGTATTCCACGTAATATTTAGTCGGTATTCATGGTTATAAGGACGTGCAACTATGATATTTTTATGCATGTTTGAGGTACGCCTTGAACCAACAAAACGAACAGGAAAACGTATGGTTAAGTGTTACCAATAGTTTTAGTTTTATGGCAGTATTGCCTCGATCAGTACTCAGTTGTTGATCCATTTCAAGGTGCGATGCCAAATGGAGATTTTTCAATTACGAGTATTTTACAATGTAAACAGCTTCCGGGGCTGCAACTCACAGATTTTGGAGATCAATTTACCTATTTTGCACACGTTATCTCCAAGGAATATACTGGGATTCCTCGGAAAGTCCATTATGTAATGCAAATTCCCTGACAAGAACATAATAATTATGTTGACACCACTGTTGCATTATTGAGATGAATAAATGGATTTTAGTCAAACTTGAAGCTACTACAGTTGAGCTATGCATTGTTGCCTTCCTAACAAAGTGATAACATCCGTTGCTCAATTTCTTTTAGATTTAGGTGTGAAGAGAGGACAAACGATATGAACTTACGGATTGAACATAGTTTTAAACCTTAGCACTCAGGAAAAAAAAAGTATGGTTTGTCCTAATGCTCCCACACTGGTCCCATACTACAGGCAACGCAAGTCTCTTGTGCTTCTCTGCCATCTTTTGAAATGTAACGCATGTGAACTACTCCAAAAGCAAGAGGCGTTTTATTTTATTGCTGATTATTGAATAGGTATTAACTGAATTATTTGTCAAAAATTCAAAATCCTCCTCTTACCATGGATATAGTTAGGAAGTACCTATATTAATTGGGTTAGAAAACAAAATAGAAAAGGACAGACTGAAGCAGTTCCATGAATTGGGGTTGACGGGCAGGGACCGGTATTGGGGTATTAAGGTCAAAACACCCAATAATTTAGCGGAGCGTTCAACCCATCATACCTTGCTTGACACACCTCGAGTTTCAACTCCTCTTTCAACTTCTCTACCTCCGGCGCAGTTGCAATATCCCCGAGTTTGGAGTGCTAAGGGTTAATTCACAGCTCACACGTTGAACGGACTGACTCTTGATAACGAACACAGATTGACATACTGTAGCGCCATCGAAGGCGCATGGTGGAACTAACTCCTTCTTCCATTTCAACGTTTTTATACTATACAATTCCGACTGTTTCCATTGTCTGTTTGAATAGATCTCTCCCAATTTGAGTGGTTATGTAGAAATATCACTAGAGAGACCCATCGTTTCGAAAATGATGTAATGAAATGCCAGAGAGACCGAACACGTTTACGGAAATATCTCTTTTGCAGACGGTTGAAACTCACTGCACCCAGGAAGGGAACGAATAGAATTCGTCCCAAAACGCTTTTAGAAGCGGGTAACAGGCGTTGAGAGGTTTCCGCGGTCACGTTTGAAAGTTTTTATTTTCCCTTTCCTCGTGAAGAGTTTATTATTAGAGATGACGATCCAGCATCTCAACTCGAAAGATATGAATGATGATCAAAGGCAGCATCCCTCAGCGCGTTCTGAGGAAAGTTATTTCCACTGTCCTGAGTGGTCTTTTACCGCAGGAGGACCTACTGGACGGAATCCAAACTTTGGGAGGTCGACACTCCCACTTCATGGATTCCTGATAGGCGATTACGTTTCCAGTTTATGTTGAGTTGTTTAGGCCAGATGCACCAGCCTCTATTCGTCAAAGCTACATCTCGGACTGTGTGACAGAGTGTGACAGTGGGGGTGGACCCTCGAGAGTCCCCCTTCTAGACCAGCGTGATTATCACCGGTTATGAAGGGATATCGATTAGGCTTCCACCCACTGATCCCGTCTCAACCGGGCCAAAAAACTACTCGAGAACAGCCGCACTGTTACACTCCTTTCCCAGAGGGAAAAGGGGGGAATGAAAAGTAGTATGAAGTTCTGGTTCAGGAAAAGACATCTGAACAACTTCAAGGTGACTAACCTCCGTCGTCATGGTACTACCTCAATAATGTTTACTGGCGGAGAACAAAGCTCCTACATACGAGTATTGGCGAATAATGTTGTCAGACGTTGTTGTCCAGTGAATTTTGCTCATCTGGGCAACCTCTAGGTGGTCAACATTCATCGTTGGATGGAACAACTATTGGGACTTGTAAATTGGGACACGGCATCAATCGCCTTCAAATGAGCTCAGTATATTTTAATTATACTGACACTAAACGAGAGGAAAGGGGGTGGGGAAGCCAATAGATGTATGTATTATCAAAGGGACAGGTTATTAGTAAAGGAATCCTTATGGGATACCTTTGGGCTTATCCTTCTGGTAAGCCCACAAAAAGTGGATGGAGTATGGTGAGTTTCTCGGCGCACACTACCTCACCACGCTCAGCTACCATGTGACAGAGTGTGACAGTGGGGGTGGACCCTCGAGAGTCCCCCTCCTAGACCAGCGAGATTTATCCCCCGTTAAGAAGGGATATCGATTAGGCTTCCACCCACCGATCCCATCTCCACCGGACCAAAAACTACTCGAGAACAGCCGCACTGTTACAACTGAAGGTTTGACCCTTCATCTTAGGTGCGGTCCAGCACCTAAATTGATAGATACGAGTGGCTCATCTAAGTATACATTGCAGTCCATTCGACCAGTAAACGATAGTGAGAATATGGTTTGATCCTACGCTGAGTTATAAAAAACACAACAGGAGTTGAACGTCAACATGAGTTGTAAGGTGGTCATAAAAAACACAGGTAAAACACAGCGTATGTACATACGTGTTTGAATTACATAATTCAATAGGTAATGATGTTAAGTAAGCCTATAGGGTTACCCGAAAGTTCCTCTGCCAAACGAACGTCGGCGCTACGGCCGAATGATTCGAGAGGCGAACGAAATTAGATTTTTTGGCGAAGTACCAAAGTCCCTCCACCACTCCCATACGTTTCAAACACAATAGCACTCCCGCCTAAAAAAAAAAAAAAACCCGCGCGAATAAACCGACCGAGTCAATCGATCCGCCTCTTGTTTTATATCGTCTGAAAGGGAGACATTGTTGTCTGAGCCTGAACATCCCCCAAACAGATTGTTCCCAATAAGAAAAACGCATTGGAATGAAGGACAAGAAGAATATGAGGCTGTCCTATTACTGAAATCCCTTATTTGTACAGCCTAATAATTTATATATATATATATAGGGACTGGAATTTGCATATTTTACATAATTTATGTGTTTTTTATCGTGTATATCGTTCTGAGGGTACCTATCTGAAGCGTTTAGCCTGTGTTAAATTTAAAGTTAAATAGTATATTTTGTTCGATTTCGGAGATTTTTGCATATTTTGGCCGTTTTGTGCATATTTCTTAGGCATATCTTAGGCCATTCACCGTTTAGTCCGTGTAAGTACTACCTGGTAGAGCTTAGCACAAAAAAACCCAGAGGGCATCAGGATAAGGTGTTTGGTTGCCCGGAAGAATCAGCCAAAAATGCAACACTCTGACCTCTCATCTGGCCTTACCCCATGTGAACTCTCAGCATTGAAATTTTTACCCATCGTGTCCTGTGATGTCGAGAAGTCGTTTTCTGCCTAAAAGTTGTTACTCAGCGACAACCGTAGGAGATTTACGGTTGAAAACGTGGAAAAATCAATTGTGATCCAGTGCTATTATAATTGTGATAGCGAGTGACTTTTCTTGTATAAATGTAAATATTGTATAGTCGAGAAAAAAAGGTGTGTACATTTTCATTCCATTTTCTTCCTTGATCCTTTCATATAATTTCTTAAGGACACGATAATAACTGGAACATGATGTATAGACTACCCACAACATAACTTAGTTCATTTTTGAAATATTTTAAATTTTTTTAAACGTAATTTTGCTTGGGGTGCATATTTCGCCCATTTCGAGCGCATGTTTTGGCCAAATTTTGTGCATATAATTCCAGTCCCTATTTATATAGAACCAAAGCACGAAGCTATCTGGAGCTATTGTGGGAAGGCTAATTACGGGTAAGTAGGTATTTCTTTCTTCGTTCTCTTATTGCATAATATTCTTTCTACTTCAATAATACAGTTCATTGTTCTGATACTTGTAAAATTATTGTTTTTCCTCGGTTTCACTTTCAAGCTCGCAATCCCACAAGGGTTGCCAATTATAGTCCGATGAATTTCGCTTTCGCTAGAACTGTAGTAATTTTAATGCAGCGAAGATGTATTTAGTTCTTCCCCGTACGTATATACCTAACTACCGAGCACTTACCTACACAATACAGTTCAGCAAATTTTATTGATTATTGGGACATCATTTACAATTTTGTAGGTCCAAGTTTATAGTATCACTGGAGGAAAGTGGTGGGTCTGCGGAAGCAGTAAAGTACATTATTATGTTGCACGTAGGTAGAGAGCTACCACTCCCACAATATCACCAGTAATACCAGTACAACTTTATGAGTTTTCAAGCAATCGTTTGACCTTAGCTTTCAGGTAACCTAGAGTTTGACCGTTACAGAAGCAACTCGAAGTTCCGAATAAGGTGGGGATTTTATTGGCTGGAGGTGAAGAGGTTGTGGAAGTAAATAATTCCAGTCCAACGGTTTACTGTCATATCGCGGAGCGAACGGATGTCAGCTGTCAAATAAAGTTTGTCTTCGACTGGCGAGTTTGTTCAACTAGAAGCCGTTAAGCTGATCAACTAGTTTCTTGATACTAATATTATGATTATTAATTTATCAGTAATTTCTTGAAGTTGAGTATACCCAATTATTAGCTATACTTAAACGTTCAAGAAAATACTGCGCAGAACGAAATCGTTTGAAACTTGACTGATCTAGGGATTTTCACCGTTTGGATTTGTGAAATTTAATAACTAAGAAAATACAATATCCCAATGAACATTTTTATTTCACGATGTATGTGTAAGACGTTTTCAGTTCTCTTCCTTTTCAAGGCCCAGAAATGTGCACCGACAGGCTTCGTCAACAGCAGGGTGAATGAAATTGTATACATTCAGCCCAGATATCATTGCTAGGGACGCCGCAACAATCGGGAATGGGCCCCGAGATAATCGTTGCTCGGGAGCACCTGATTATATTCACGGAGTATGAAGTCGAGTTGGTTGTTCTGTGATATTATTTAATTTGAAAAATGATGGCTCTTTTGGATTTTGTTGATAGGTACCTACCTACTTTTGTAACCTGAATAAACGTTATATTTCATGAATAACAACAATTATGGAATGTAATTCCCGGGCTGCCTCATACTCGATTTAGGGCATTTATACAGGTAATTTTTTTTTTAAATGCATTTATTAGGAAAAAATAAAAACAAAAAACACAGAGTATAACCTTGAAAATACAAATCATATACAAGTAATGCTAGAAAAAGTAAACACCAAATGCGTTCCCCCCTCTTTAAGTTAGATAACTTGTGCTGAGGGGGGGAGTCGCCTTAACCTATTCACATAGATTCAATCTACCTTCAAATTAAAGTCACTACACTTGCTTTCACTGGGTACTTGCTTACTGACTATCTGCTAAATTACAAAAAAATTCGTCAGAAATGAACTAACTGCTTGATAAGTTCGAAATTTTTCGAGCTAAGAACACATTTTATTTTATTAGGAAGGTCGTTGAAAATTTTGAGTCACTCATAGGAGAAAAAATGTTGACCTTTAGATGTGAGTCGGAAAGGGAGTTTCAAAGCCAGATTATCAGCTGAACGAGTGTCCAGCCACTGTCTCATACTGCAATAAGTTTTTATAAATATGGATGTGTACAGTTTTCTTATACCTACATGTTAGTAACATCCAATACATTGAATAATTAAAAAACTTGAGAGGTAGGGAAGCGCGTTTTTTGCGCAACAGAATTTTAATAATTCGCCTCTGGATGACACAACTTACAGATTCAAGGTGTGTTTTGTATGCAGATCCCCCTACGAGAATGCTATACGAAAGTAAAGATTGTACTAGTGCAAAATAAAACATTCGCAAGGTAGCCAAAGACATGAAATTTCTAATTTCCAAACACATAGGAATGACTTTGCGCAACTTATTACCAATGTTATCCATGTGGTAATCCCAAGACAAGCACTGATCCACCAACACCCCCAAATATCTTACGTGCGATACTTGCTTGATACTAGGGCAAACACAGTCCACAACTGAGCAGGTGGGCAAAACGTGACATTTTATCGTTTCCAAAGCCGGGATAGAGATATTTCTTAAAGAAAAAGCAATAAAATTGGACTTACTTAAGTTCAGCTTTAGACCAACACGTCCAAGCCAATTCATTACTGTAAGTAAGGCACTCGAAGCAGCTTGTTGGGATTCGTCCCATGTACTACGCGAGACAACTATTGCCGTATCGTCAGCATAGGTAATTATATCTCCGTCTACATGCAGTTCAAACAAACTATTTATAAAGCAGATGAAAAGCACTGGTCCAAGGACAGTGCCTTGCGGAATTCCAAAGGAAAAAGTGGCTTTATCGCTCAAAGTCGAGTTAATTCTTACTTTATGACATCGGTCTGTCAAGTAACTTTGCACCCATTTAGCGTAAACTAATTTCGTATGCGAGACGCAATCAAAAGCCTTCCTCAAGTCCAAAAATAATGCTAATGGTTTTCTACCACTATCAAGCTCAGAGACTACTTTTTCTGTTAGAGAGGCTATGGCATCTTGGGTGCTTAGTCCAGCTCGGAAACCAAACTGCCTATCATGCAGCAAATTTTGCTCTCCCAATTTATTTACCAGGTACCGCTTTGCCGCTTTTTCCATAATTTTGGCTATGTTGGAAACCAATGAAATAGGCCTATAATGATCTGGGTTTCGCGTATCACCAGTTTTGAAAAGTGGCGTCACAATTGCCATTTTATAAATTTCAGGAAACACACCCGTGGAGAAACTCAAGTTGATCAAATGAGCCAGTGGCTTGGAAATGTAGGTCTTGACTTTCTTAAGGACTTCAACTGTAATACCATCATAACCTGGACTGGATCCACCCCCGTAGTGAGTCAATTATTTGCCTGACATCCTCACATATTACAGCGTTTTATTATACTATCTACGGAAAGGGGCATCTACACAGGTAAATTATTACACAATGGTTTATTGTTTACCTTATGCTTCATGAATAACTACAAAAAATGATGAATGATTGAATTATTGAATCCCGCGCATTTGTATGAAACTTAAATTCCCGGGCCGGCTTCAGTACTCGATTTAGGGCTTTCCTGGGGGAGCTCGAGGGTACTGACCACAGAAAACAGTGGTCTACGCAGAAGGAGCATCTATACAGGTAAATAATAAACCCTTGTGTAATAATTTGCGGCGTTTATATATACCATTTTTTATACATTTTGTCAGAACTAACAAGCAGTTCAATGGGCGATGAAAAATCGTAAAAATGAATGGAATAACGCTAAGCTCAACAGCGGTGGGTGAGGGGGCTTCGAATGTTTTAAAAATATTAACCTTGAGAATCACGTTTTAAAGCCCTTCTGGTTAAAATCATTAAGATAAATAGGTACCTAACTATATCAATTTATCTTAAGCCATATCAAAATCTTAGAAACATCTTACTTAATAAAAATAGTATCACTATAAATTCGAAATAGTTTTAATAATTTGCTAATTTTTATTGCTAGAAATTTTCGTATGGTGCCGGCCCCCAGGCGCACGCCTATAATGTATTATGTAGCCTTTGCTTATAGAGGATCATCCGCCCCTTTAATTTTATTTGAGGCCAGATGATTACGTCCGCGACGCGCTGGCAGGGCAGTCGGGCATAAATTAGGCTGTCTACTTCGTTTACGTTTCTATAAAAATTCCGAACATCACTCAACATTGGTACATAGATTCATTAAACGATTGGAGTGTGACGTGCGGCATAAGAAGACTGTTTCAATTGTCAAAAATAATATTATTTTCAAACGACAAGAAAACGCTGCAAATCCCTGCACAACGGTTTATTATTTTGAACTGAATACCCTCCTGTTACAGATCACAGGTCTCCGTTTAGATAACCCTTCTATATAACATATTTATGTACTATTCTACACATATTATGTAGATCGCGGACCCTCCGTAGGTTAGTACCTAACCCCGTACTCGTTACTAGGTACCTACCTAAACCGTTGTGTAATAATTTACCTGTATAGGTTATCCTTCTACGGAGATAGAATAATGAACCGTTGTGTAATAATTTGCCCATCAATAATACTTCAACGGTTGTTCAAGTTGCAAAAGCACCTATCAACAAAATCCAGCCCCTTCTTGGTAGATGAGCGGTTGTGTAGGTAATAATTTACCGTTGTGTAATAATTTGCCGTTGTGTGATAATTTGCCATTGTGTAATAATTTACCCATCAATAATACTTCAACGGTTGTTCAAGTTGCAAAAGTACCTATCAACAAACTCCAGCCCCTTCATGCGTAGATGAGCCGTTGTGTAAAATTTACGGTTGTGTAATAATTTACCCATCAATAATACTTCAACGGTTGTTCAAGTTGCAAAAGTACCGATCAAAAAAATCCAGCCCCTTCTGGGTAGATGAGCCGTTGTGTAATAATTTACCGTGGTATAATAATTTACCGTTGTGTAATAATTAACCGTTGTGTAATAATTTGCCGGTGTGTAATAATTTGCCATTGTGTAATAATTTACCCATCAATAATAATTCAACGTTTGTTCAAGATTCAGAAGTACCTACCAACAAAATCCAATAGTCCATCACTCATCAAATGAAATAATATCGCAGAACAAACAACTCGACTTCATACAGCCATCCTTGATTATAATCAGATGCTCCGTAGTTATGATATCTGGGCCGGATTTATACCGTTTGATTCACGATCGTTGACGAAGCTTTTTGGTGCTCACGAACGGCTGGACGTACAATGCTCCGGGTGGTCTCAAAAAATTGTTTAGCTCAAGACAAATTTAATAACGTAAAAAAAACCATACCCTTCTATCAAAAGTTTTGGAGCTACGGCGTTCTGAAAATTGCAACCCCTATTTTGACCCCCTTAGAGATGACTGACAGTAATGTCGAGCTTCGAGGACCAACTAGACCCCGAACGGAATCTATAACCCGAATTTCATCAATTTTTTTTTTTCATAGTAACTAAGATAAGTGGCCCGTACGGCGTACGGCGGACAGACAGAAATATTTTTATTGCAGTTTTGGATTCTACATATGAAACGTAAACCATCAAATTTTGAGGGGGTAAGAATTTTTTTTTCATGCTCGATTCCAGTGGTTCATTATTGAAAATAATAAACCAAAAATTGTGCAAGTCGATCACATTTGAGCTATGGGGGAAAACAATTCCTGAAGTCACCTAATTCGAAAATCCACTGATGTCCTCATCTTGAGATTAACAATTAACTTTTGAAAGTTGAGAAACGGAGATAGGAAACCTTGAAACACTTAGAAAATAATTGTTGTGTACAATACGAGAAATGTATAAGCTGATTATCTAAACCTACATGGAATTATGGGCTGCAAATCGTCCTGTTGGCTTCCTTTTCCGCCAGCTTGAGGATTCCTGGAGTATTTATCTTAGACACGGCAGCTCTGTATATAAGGCGAAAGCATTAAAATTTTAAAGTTATAGTTATTCTCATCGAACACACGATCGGGTCAGCAAAGGATGTGAATGCCGCCTTTAAAACCGTGATCGCTTCAAAGCGGAGGTGATTTCATTTTCAAGCTCGTAAATTATTTTTATGAATTGCAGTTCTGCTGCTGAAATCGTGAAACAACGTATTCAAGTGGAGTTTCCTACTCTCCGAGATTTTCTTTCCAACTTTTTCCGTAATCTATGACAACCAAAATCGTCTACTGCTCATACCTTCTTGCTTTCAAAGGACTGTATCTGAGGCGACAAGAAATATTATGAAATTTCAGAGGCAGGTGGTGTATACATCGTCGGTATTTCATATCTTACTGGTAACGAATGTACTTACTAGTGGCACACCTGTTTTGGAACTGTCATTACAGGATTATCAGAAATTGCTAGCAAACACACTACCGAAACATGCTAAGTACGGCTGAACATGATCGTTCTGTATTCAAAAAGCTTAGGCTCTGTTTAGTTACCTTAGAATCATGTCTTGCATCGTTTATAATAGTAATAGTACGTAATAGTAGTATTAGTATAAAGTTCGTATAAATCGATTCTTGCTAGGCTTGAATGAAGAACAGGTGCGAACTACCCACCTGCTGCTAAAAAGCCAAATAAAAATGAAATCACAGGCTCGCCTTGCGTATTTGACGCACCCGCGTGGGTTGGAAGTAGGCGATCAGTTTGGGCTATGCAACGGTATAAATTTGAATTAATTCCTTCAGGTTTATAGAAGTTCGTTTCGAATTTCAAATCACGCGATAATGATTGTCAAAACGGAAAATCGTTGGCATTCTCGTTTTCGTTATGCAATTGTAAACCCACTCCATGAAGAATGCTTCCTCAGCGTTGGGTGATATTTCTGCATGAATTACCGTGATTGGTGTCAATGTAGTTTCTAATAAGCAGGCTGCAGCGGAAAAAGTGGGTACGACCCACTACAGAATGTTGATCAATCCAATGCCCAGTACTCTAATAAGTCCGATTCTCCCAGAGGCTTACATCATAACCCTAGTTCTTATAGGGATCCTAGTTTCTACAGGGGATGTTGGATTACGAGAGTGAAATAAGAGCATTAGAGGATTAGTAATGTGCCGTCCAAAAAGATATTACCAACCTAACATTTTTCGGCCTTGCCACTAGCAGTCTCAAGTCTATCACTCCCGGTATCATCAAGCTCGAAAGTCGGATTTTCTAATACGTAATATACACATACATTTTTTTCCATATAACCCATGGTGATCAAAAATCGTCAAATTCCTTCCCTTCGTCCAAGTTTCAATCAATTATATTTTGATATCGACAGAAGTGTTTCAGGCAGTCCCGAGCTGTCAAAATGATTTTATGTGGCAAGACCTCGATGATTCTTCGTTAATAAAACGGCGTGTTGTGATAATTTGTTAAGGTGTAAAGAGAACTAGGTCGGTTCTCTTTCTCACAAATCAAATACAGGCTGCTGTAGCAAAGTGCGGTATTCACCTACTTCGAACCCATTAATTTACTGCTGATTCCCATGAGATATATATGCAGGCATTGCTGGAATCTGTTACCTTGTGGCTCACTCCTCTCCATTTATGAATCGGTGGGGTCACCTTGACATAACTTTTTGCCGAATAACCAATAATGGGCTGGCCCGGCTTTCTGCCGGTCTGAATTTTGTTGAAGTATGTACCTATGCGTTGAATATTGACTAGTGTCAGTTTATTGTCGTGTCAGTGAACAATAGAAATTGGTATGCGATTAACCCGCTAACGTCGATTTACTGATCTGGACTCAGTTAGCCTCAACGCACCATGGTTCTTTTATGGTGGGGCGGTAGTATCAATAATTATTATTTTTTTGATCTCAGAGTTAGGCATACTGCGTAGCGTTAAAAATAGTGGTACAAGTATGTTATAGCCCCGCCAATATCGATTGTATCGATTATCTCAAATACATCGATCCTTGTGGTATCGATGACGTGTATCAGACAAGACGGTGGGTGTACAAGAAGTTTAGTTCCCATTCCGCCGCTCGCATTGTCAAGCGATCTGGATGCTCGCTAGCGCTCGCATCTCAAAAAAGATAAACAATCCCAGAAACTATCCCGTGAATGAGCAGGTTGTTTGGGACTTCTGAATAGATGGTACAAGTATGTTATAGTCACTCTTATTTTTTGGTGTCCTTACAATGGTCTTCCCGTATTCATTTTGAAAGTTGATATCGGCACCCGGGATGTAGGCATCGGGACGCCATATTGAGCCGTCATCGATACCACAAGGATCGATGTATTTGAGATAATCGATACAATCGATATTGGCGGGGCTATAACATACTTGTACCAAAATAGTTTCTGGCCGTACAGCATCACTGTATTATTTTCTTGAACGGGTTGCCTTGACCGAAGAATTACTAGGTAGGTACCTGCTTATAGTCCTCTGGATGGTTTAGGAGGGAAGAATGTTTAGCAGGGTGAACGGACATTGCGTGACCCACAGGAAGTAACCAGATACAGTCCACAAGTTCGGTGTTCGCCCCAGCATCGTATTACCAATTTTTTTTTTTTAAAGCGTCGATCCAAACATATAATATAGCCGAAATGAGTGGCTCGACTTCCGATAAAAGCCGTCAAGTGAGGTAGCGGCCAATAGGGGTTCAGGAGATTTTCTTTTTTGCCATGGATATGTCTTACCGCTGGGTGCCAGCCAAATTTTGCGTGACGCATTTTCAAGAGCAAAAAACGTAAAGCTATTTTACTAGGGTTTTCACTTACAGCCAACCCATTGCTATGGGTGTAGTAACTTCGTTAGTTTTCATCGCACGAAAATCGTTCTCCATTCGCTCGAAAGCTCTTTATTTATCTAGTAGTTATATATTAATTTATTTAAAATTCATCAAATTTTAATTCAAGATAATATACCTAAATAGGTATAAACAGTAGATCATGGATTTCTGTTGGAAAATATTGGAGGAAAAAATTGGATAACCCTTCGCCAAATATCTGATCATAATAACTGCTGCTACCATAGCAATTACATAATCATAACAAGTACTTTGCCTACGCTTTTATCTGCCTCTTTATTGTTTATACGTTGTTGCTCACGAGAAGAAACATGTGTGTCCCTTTTACCCGTAGCGATGTAATAACCACTGAGTATCGGTTCGTTACCAGGAGAATGAAGGTCTCCTGGAATTGAAATTGGCATTTCGGTGCTAAACCAAATTATGTAAATACTGTCTCTGAATCTGCACCATAAATAAATAAAGTGACCTATTTCATTTTTGAACGTGTTTTTTCTTACATTGGACATTTTTTACATGGGGAAAAATAAGACATATCCATGTAGCGATGTATCTGCATGTAATGTAGCTATACTCATTTTTTTACATCAATTTTTATATGGCATTTGGCTGCTCATTCAGCCATAGGTACATAAATTCAAGAATTCCATTTTACATAACTAATGGCATTATTTTGCTCACTATCTTATAATCACTCTCAGTCAAATATTCATATAATATCATTCCTCCACTGACAATTTCTACAAGAATTTCTACATTGTACGTAGATTAGAAAGGTTGCTGGATCTGGGGCGTCAACTTGTTCAACTATTGTTTCATTTTCGTTGACACAGAAGGGAATTTCATCATAACGTACTGTAGGTCTTCAACCTTTGGATTACACCTCTCATTGTGCTTTGGTAGATAAATCACTTTTGAAGTTGGTTTGCCCGCATATAGCGTCGTAAAACGCTGCACCCTCTTGTTTGGACCTATCCGTGAAGATCAGGTATAAATAATTCACCTGAAAACCAACTGCAGTTCGATTAATAGGGATACGCCAATCAAGGACCTGTGGACGTACTACGTACTACAGCGTGTTTAGCCGAAGTCCTGTGCTTAAGCCAGGCAATAGTATCGACGACTTCCACAGCCCACTAACTTCACCGTTCGTTTCCCATCGTGTTCCTCTCTTGGGAGAGGTAGCAGTACCGGAAGAATATAATCACATGCGTCTCAGGTCGTTTACTCTTCATAGATGGAGATATAATAAGCCTGGTTGACGATATCTATTACCCGATACTCCAAAGTCTTCCATTTAAGCAAACTTATCCTTTGAAGCATACAAGGCTTGGAAAGAAAGAAGTTATCTCTGGATGAAAGGTCAGGGTTTGTAGTCATTCCTTTGGTGGAGAGGCGAACCGGCAGACGAGGCATCTTCTTATAGGGCAGATTCAGTAGCGTCATATGTTTTGAAATTATTCAAGCGTCACGGAGAGGTGGTCTGAATACCACCATATTCTCCCAGCTTCTCAGTTTGGATTTCGGCTTGCGCCAGCTTTGTTTAGTTCTCCACATTCAAATGTCCTAATCAAGAATAATGTGGCACCTACTGACACCCTGCTTGGATGTCCAAGAGCATATTGCAACGTAGAGCCCTCCATCCTCTCACTGGAATGGGTAATTTTCGTCAAATTCTTTTTCTAAAAAGAAAGAAAAAATCAGAATCTTACAAAAATTATAGTTCGAAGCCCGTTTTCAAAAAAAAAGCTGTAGTTTTTAATGAGGGTGATGAAAAAAATTTTAAATGTGGCAAAACATGACGAAAGAGGTCTGTTGATATCTGACTGACTGTAGGCCCAAGGAGGTCAAAACCAAAATCAAACTTCCCCTTGGTTTGATTTTAAGGAAGTGTTTTTTAATTTATTTATATAAATATTTACGGTTTCATCCATCCCATCCATTGCGGTTCTGTACATCGTTTAAAGTTATGCACTAGCGCTCTAATCAGGAAAATTGAGTTGAACTACTCAGCGATTCACCTGATACGTAATTTCTAGCGGGAACTCGGAAATTAAAATTTCACACTTGTTTTCTGCCTATACTTTCCAACGTAAATACCTCATTATGTGGTCAATAAGTTAATTTCTGTTATTGAACAGAATTTGGCCATAAAAAGGAGAATTTGTGATTAAGAAAATTGTCCATTTAGGGGTTTCACCAATACTTCCTGACCATGGTTAATAGGTCATTGTTTTATCGAATCTTAAGATTAGAAGCGTTGGTTAAGGACAAGTGGGTTTCACGAGTGTAATAAAAGATTATGTTTTCATAAAACATTGTTTTCATAAAACGTCGATAAATAGATCACAACAGTTCTAGTTACGAGTATCTGTAATTTCCTCATCATCAATACTTACAGGTCATCTCTACAGACGCAAAAAATGTATATAGGTCACTCGTCCACCTGCCAGCTCGGCCTAAATAATTGGAACGATCCCTCACTTTGATAGTGCATACCTATCCCCTCTTCGCTCTGATATTTTGAAGGTAAAACGGGTTCTTTTAGCGAATTTTCTAAGAAAATGAAGCTATTGCAATGGCTTCGAAATTTAAATAATATAAATTTTTGGAAATTTTCTTCATAGAAATCCGTTTCAGACCATTCTAAAACGATTCCTGAAATTTAACACTTTTTAGCGAATTTTCAAAGAAAATGAAGCTATTGCAATGGCTTCGAAATTTAAATAATATAAATTTTTGGAAATTTTCTTCATAGAAATCCGTTTCAGACCATTCTAAAACGATTCCTGAAATTTAACACTTTTTTATATGTATATATATATATATATATATATATGTGTCACTCCAGACGATAACTCTCGATAGATTTGAGATAAACAGCTCAAATTTGCACAAAAAATCTATCTTGGCAATCGAAAGGCTAAGTTCGAAGATGGGCGAAATTGGCCTACTCTAAGGAGGGTTTTGGCGCATTTAAAGTGCGCAAAAATTACCCAAAAATCCCCAAAATGTTATTTTCCAACAAGTGACCCCTCATTTTAAAGGTTTTTGCACGCTGAACACGATGGTGGAATCGGAGTTTAGATATCTTGATCCGTTCTCAAATTAGAGCATTTAAAGTGCGCAAAAATTACCCAAAAATCCCCAAAATGTTATTTTCTAACAAGTGACCCCTCATTTTAAAGGTTTTTGCACGCTGAACACGATGGTGAAATCGGATTTTAGATATCTAAATCCGTTCTTAAATTAGAGCATTTAAAGTGCGCAAAAATTACCCAAAACTAGGATAATCTTTAAACTCTTACCCCCCCCCCCCCCACCCCCTTAGAGTGGTCAGATTGAAAAATGTGAGAATTATTAATTGAAGACGAGAGTTCGAAGCAAAAAAGGGGGAGGCAAACGATTAGTACAACTCCTTGAATTTCCCATTTGACATATAATTGTTATGATACCTTCATAGATAGACAAGTACCGGCCCACGTATTACTAGAAGGAAGACGAAAGAAAAAATCTATTTCAAATTATTCAATTTAGGTACTAACAGTAGGAGGAAGAAGTTTTCCTTTATTCAAAACCATAGCCATTAATTCGAATATTTCTTTGAAAATTCGCTCATTAAGTCATGCTGCATGACTGGTTTTTTTTATATGTATATATATTTATATATGTGTCACTCCAGACGATAACTCTCGATAGAATTGAGATAAACAGCTCAAATTTGCACAAAAAATCTATCTTGGCAATCGAAAGGCTAAGTTCGAAGATGGGCGAAATTGGCCTACTCTAAGGAGGGTTTTGGCGCATTTAAAGTGCGCAAAAATTACCCAAAAATCCCCAAAATGTTATTTTCCAACAAGTGACCCCTCATTTTAAAGGTTTTTGCACGCTGAACACGATGGTGGAATCGGATTTTAGATATCTTGATCCGTTCTCAAATTAGAGCATTTAAAGTGCGCAAAAATTACCCAAAAATCCCCAAAATGTTATTTTCTAACAAGTGAACCCTCATTTTAAAGGTTTTTGCACGCTGAACACGATGGTGAAATCGGATTTTAGATATCTAAATCCGTTCTTAAATTAGAGCATTTAAAGTGCGCAAAAATTACCCAAAACTAGGATAATCTTTAAACTCTTACCCCCCCCCCCCACCCCCTTAGAGTGGTCAGATTGAAAAATGTGAGAATTATTAATTGAAGACGAGAGTTCGAAGCAAAAAAGGGGGAGGCAAACGATTAGTACAACTCCTTGAATTTCCCATTTGACATATAATTGTTATGATACCTTCATAGATAGACAAGTACCGGCCCACGTTTTACTAGAAGGAAGACGAAAGAAAAAATCTATTTCAAATTATTCAATTTAGGTACTAACAGTAGGAGGAAGAAGGTTAGGTAGGTATCTTATCAATTTATTATCAGTATCATACGAATATTTGATATTCAAAGGTAGGTAGGTACTTAACATGATAAAAATAATATCAATGAAGAAGGAAGGATCTACCTACCTAGTAGAGCAAATCTTGAACTGGTTTTAGATACCAGGCCTGAAATCGTAGTCAAGAGGAAAGGCCATTCAGAAGGAACAAGGAATCTACTCATAACAAACGGTAGAATCAGGATGGACAAAACGTACAAATTAAAATAAATACGAAGAGAATATACATAGAAAACCAAATTTTAGACCGAAGTTTTCCTTTATTCAAAACCATAGCCATTAATTCGAATATTTCTTTGAAAATTCGCTCATTAAGTCATGCTGCATGACTGGTTTTTTCTTTAAAATTGGAGTCGCATCTAAATGCTATTGGTGTTTGAGGAAGGAAGCATGAAGACACTATTTTCAAAGTAGGCTTTTAGCGAGCGAAGTTGCCAAGAATGCGGTGGCCTTGGTCATTCAGAATGATTTGTGTAGGAAATTAGTGAGCTGTTCCATTGCCAACGCACAAGGGGGGGGGGGGGGGGGGGGGGGTGGGGGGCACGGGGTTCGTTGGTCGGAAGTCAGATTGTGTTTTCACGGGAGTGAGGATGCATCGAGTCGTCGACGTTTTCAAATCTGACGGATTCCCGCGGATTTCTTCCGACGTCCTCAGCGTGCGTAATTAGTAATTCAGAACTGCGTTAAACAGTGGCTTTTATAGAACCAATTTGGTACTGGTATACTTTACAACTCCTTTTGAGTTTCAGACAGCACTTGTCTGAAGACTATACACTTGTTGGTGATCGAACGTTCATTATGCACTTGGCTCCATAGAACTCTGGAACGACATTGACCCTCAAAAAATGGTTGAAATGGTAGTGTAAAAAATAGAAGTTGTATCGACTTTATGGCTTTCTTGAAAGAAGCCTGCACGTAAATGGGGGAATACAAAAAAAAACCAGTCATGCAGCATGACTTAATGAGCGAATTTTCAAAGAAATATTCGAATTAATGGCTATGGTTTTGAATAAAGGAAAACTTCGGTCTAAAATTTGGTTTTCTATGTATATTCTCTTCGTATTTATTTTAATTTGTACGTTTTGTCCATCCTGATTCTACCGTTTGTTTATTACGTAATTGTACTAAGTGCTTATTTATTTGATCGCTGTGGGTTCATATTAGGTAGGATAGGGTAGTTAGGACTTTTGACTTACCTACTCAAGAGAGTGCAGTAGGTAAAGGAGTTGTTATAGAAAATCATGAGTGCTTCAAGTGCAGGTTGTTTTTCATGCAGGCTCAATCTTGAAATAAACTATGAAGGAAGGATGTGGTTTCTGGAAGGATCACTTGGAAGAACATGTGGGTGCTACGTTGAAATATTGTTCTATTCTAGTATTCAACATTGAGTGGACCTGAAACTGCTTGAGAATTATTGGAATCGAAAGTTGCCTGTACGGATACATCCGCAACTTTCCATTCCACGTTATGGTTCACGATGTAAACAGGACCAATGGTGCAGTGTAATTCGGTTCGGTACCTAAGCACCTCTCATGTGATTTCCATATCTGACCACTCTAAGGGGGTGGGGGGGGGGTGGGGGGGTAAGAGTTTAAAGATTATCCTAGTTTTGGGTAATTTTTGCGCACTTTAAATGCTCTAATTTAAGAACGGATTTAGATATCTAAAATCCGATTTCACCATCGTGTTCAGCGTGCAAAAACCTTTAAAATGAGGGGTCACTTGTTAGAAAATAACATTTTGGGGATTTTTGGGTAATTTTTGCGCACTTTAAATGCTCTAATTTGAGAACGGATCAAGATATCTAAAATCCGATTCCACCATCGTGTTCAGCGTGCAAAAACCTTTAAAATGAGGGGTCACTTGTTGGAAAATAACATTTTGGGGATTTTTGGGTAATTTTTGCGCACTTTAAATGCGCCAAAACCCTCCTTAGAGTAGGCCAATTTCGCCCATCTTCGAACTTAGCCTTTCGATTGCCAAGATAGATTTTTTGTGCAAATTTGAGCTGTTTATCTCAATTCTATCGAGAGTTATCGTCTGGAGTGACACATATATATATATATATATACATATAAAAAAGTGTAAAATTTCAGGAATCGTTTTAGAATGGTCTGAAACGGATTTCTATGAAGAAAATTTCCAAAAATTTATATTATTTAAATTTCGAAGCCATTGCAATAGCTTCATTTTCTTTGAAAATTCGCTAAAAGAAGTGATGAACATTCTATTTGAAAGGAAGATTCCTCAACAGCACTCTATCGAAACAATCTGTTATTTGTGGGGTTTTGATACACAAAAGTGATCTTTTCCTTGAAATGAGTTGAAAATTATGGCGATTCGTCTATTAAGTGTGTAAAAGACTACTACGTTGTGCTCTTTTGAATTTCCTGGGAACCCTCGTAACTTTGCTGAAGAAATTGCAAACCTCAATGGATAAATCACATGTAGCGATTTCCCCGTATAATTAAGATCGAACTTCTACGCCAATTATTTTAACTATACCTGTTTAACTATTAAACTATATTATTGTACATCTTATGGAGTAGGTAGAATCATGAACCTGATGTCCTGCCAAGGTTGAGCGCGAGTAAATATTTTTTTGTGCGGGAGAAGCGCCAGCTATAACGGGCATCATTCTGTAATAGGATAAACGCTTTGCAACCGACTTTATCCTTATACAAGCAAACTTGACCTGCAGACTGTACACAGTTTACTCTGAAACTTCAGACACTGTAAAGCCAGCTACTCATTTACCCGGAAGTCAAGATTCCCTAATACTTCCCTGTAAGTCAAAAGGCTGTTTCCAAGTTTGTTGTTTCTTTTCCAAAAGGAGGTATTTTGAACCATTTTCTGGCTCCATTTCCATCGAAATCCTACTATACTTCTGTGTGGACATGGTACTTGATTATCCTCGATCCGTTTGTCTGACTGAGTGCACAAACATGATATTTTAATCCTGGATAACATGCAAGTTCAATGATCTTTACAGTGGAGACGGTGTGGGGAAAACGGCAGTAAAAAATGTAGTAGGTAGCTACCCATCTTCCGTGATCCGATAGTCCGTTTTAAATGTAACTTGTAGAGTATGTTGCTGTGTCCGTTTTACAGTTGCAATATTATCATCTCCTATTACCACCCGGTAGGTAATAGGAGTGGGTAGGATTGTATCATAGTGGGTACTCATAACAATATCAGTACTCATTTCAGTTGTACGCTGCTTCCAAATTCATGGTTCAAAGTTTTTTCAACGGCGTCATTCTCATCTTTTCTGTATCCTGATCTTTTCTATTTCCAATGTTGCAATCACAGATGCAGAATTTCATTCAAGCTAAAGATTGAATAGAGAAGTGCATGTTAGTAGCTACTAACCAGGGATTCTTTTCGTTCCTGAACAAACGTTCTCATCTGCGCACATCATAAACATCAACTATCCTAAATATTCAACTCCTAGTGTTAAATCAGAATATTCAGGTTATTAATTAAGTCAATTATAAATGTTCAAAATCGTTTCCATTATTTCATACTCTTATCGCACATAATACGAGTATCATAATCGTCTTCTTAGAAACCATTAGGTATTCCTGTGAGTAATGGGAATATTGTTTAATTATAATGTAGAGAACTTCGTATTTCGTTGTTTAGGAGTGACGAAGGGTTATTCCCGAAACCGGTCTTCTAATAAAACACTACATGCAGATACATCGGTACTTGGATATGTCTTATTTTCCCCATGTAAAAAATGTCGAATGTAAGAAAAAACACATTCAAAAATGAAATAGGTCAGTTTATTTCTTCCAATTTTTTCCAACAGAAATCCATGATCTACTGTTTAAACCTATTTATATCTTGGCTTAAAAATCGATGAACTTTAAATAAATTAAACTGCAAGATAAATACTAGATAAATCAAGAGCTTTCCAGCGAATGGAGAACGATTTTCGTGCGATGAAAACTAACAAAGTTACAACACCCATGGCAACGTGTTGGCTTGAGTGAAAACCCTAGTAAAATGTCAAATAAGCGTTAAGTTTTTTGCTCTCAAAAATGCGTCTCGGAAAATTTGGCTGTCCCCCAGCGGTAAGACATGTCAAAACTATTCAAAAAGCAGAGGAATCGTCCAGCATTTCACGCAAACAGTCCCTGATTCGTTGCACCTCTGCACCTTCAATGACACTATCAGTGCGAGAACAACATCACCGTCGTGGGTCGATACGAAAGGGTTTGTTTAGCTTTCATTCACACAGATTGACCAGACGGCCTTGGAAGTAATGTATTCCCTCAAGCAACTTCCTTCTCTGGTATATGATCTGAGTCTTCTACATACGAAAATAGAATGGTCGTCCGCTTTCTTCCTCAAACCCACGGAAGATGACTCGAGGAATTCTCACCACAGATGAGGTTTTCTGCATGCTGCGCTGAAATCATGAATCATCATACATCCGCCCACCGAACATTTGCGGGTGGTAACGAATGGGGAATTTCTTTGTAAAACCGCACTGTAGGACTCGTAATTTTTGATGTTCACTTTGTCTTTGGGACGCTCAAAATTACAACATGGGTGACTCGGCAAGGTTTTTTTTACTCCTTTCGAGGTGATTACAATCTCTACACTTTACAAGAAGGTTGAGCTATGCGATGACGCAACTGAGTGCGACGTCTAGCTCAGATTCGGACGACCCCGAACTACCTACCTACTCACAAACCGGCAGCCCACAAGCCACCGATTGCCTTTTGATGGGTGTTGAAACGCACTTTTTTCTCAGTCTCTTTCCATATAGATAAAGAGGGATTAAGCAATGATACAGACATTAATTTCGTGGAGTTTTTCCCCCCGATTATAATGGGTGTGCATTGGGATGGTAATTTGGTTCCTGTCATTGATCAACCCTACTACCAGCAAGTTGGAAGATCAATGAAATTGCACTTGAAGCAGCGCATAAGCTGTCGGTAAACACAGTGCTTTCCTGCAAAGATTATGGTAAGACCGGCCGCACTAACTTGAATAAACGTAATAATAAATTTGTTTCCAGATCAATAAATCCGTCTGTTGCTTTTGATGATTCTGGCTAACAAATAATGAGCTATGCAGACAACCCTATTGTTCAGTATGCTTGGTTTCGAAAAACTCTGGATTGTCCCAAGAAGTTACTCATTATTTGATGTTGCTTACGATAAAATGAATTTACACACGAAATAGAAATGTTCAGGGTACAACTGAATTCCGATCATTGAGTATCACTGTGAGTCTGCCTTAGATGAGGATTACCTATTTGGCTTCAGTCATGCACAGATTGATTATTCATCAAGTGTAAGATTCGATGAAAATAATAGTGCAAACAACGTGTAGCTCAATCAGTTTTAGGCGAGGGCCTGTATCAATGTCAGCCCACGCGATGGGCAATTAGTAGCTCATTACACAAGCAGTGACGATCACTTCCATTGAGATATCGCCAATTTGCCAACATGTAATCGGTGTGTGATTTTTTCTGCCTACAGTTCTATCTCCCATTCATGGATTTACTGGCTCGAACTGAGAGTTCAGATTGTTCTTCGCATTTTTTTTCAATTTTTTTTTTAGTTAGTGTTGATAAAACGAATCAATGTAAGTAGAAAGCAATACTTATTTGATATTTCGATGAATACATACAACCAAAACGGGCGAAGCTATTTGAGGAATTGAATGATATTGATAATTTATAAGAGAAGAAATATATTAATGGTTAGACGAGTCGGCAGAGAAAACGCTTCATACTGGTTGAAATTATAGGTTGCACTGGCACGGATTCGTATGTACCGTCTGATACTCCGATTTGAACTTATTGAAAACATCGGCTTTAGAAACCCAAATAATTGTCAAACGATATACTACAATACTAATATTCGCTGTGTCCAAGAAGCATGTTAAATTATCGCAGTATCTCATAATCTGTGGAAATCGTGCATGGAATGCATGGGTACCGTAGTATTAGAGCATCATAGTTCATTAATTTATGTTTTCGTTTTTTCCCCAGACAGGACACATTCGAACTTCCAACGGGAGCTACCTCATAGAGCCGGCGGAAGAATGGGTGGACTACCGAACACCAATTCGTCACATACTCAAAAAACTTAATTCAGGCCCGTCTCCACAATCTAACAACTGCCACACGCCTGAAAGAGGTAATTTCTATTATTTAAAAAAATCACAGCTTTGATCACAAAGAATGTACCAAATCCATGAGCTAGTCAACAGGTTCCAAAAATGTAGGCCCTGGGCTTCGTCAAGGCCTCAAACCATATGACCCCAAGTTAGAGTGAATTCTGCGCTTGAACATATTGGTGACGTCATGGGAGAAGCAGTACCTACCTAGCTGTACATGAAGTAATTTCTTATCTAATGACGAGACCGAAGGCCTTTTCTTTATCTTCTAAATAGGTATGCGTCGGTTCATTTGCTACCTCTGGTAGCAAGTTGGGTTTCGGTTGAGTGGCGCTTATTGTTTTCTCCATCTCACGTAACGACCTCTACAAGCTGTCAATATTCTTCCTGTTGTCTACTCAGTAACTGTAAATTACCTGATCTCCTCCAAACACTTGGTGGCAATAATTGTACATGAAATACAGATATCAGTTTCAGTTACGTAAACTGGGAGAAAAGAATCAATCGGTTTTTGGTTTATTATTCTGTGAATAATACACCGAGAGAAAAAACGCAATGTTTTACCACCTCGTGGTGCTCGCAGGCCGGTGAAAACTTTGAAAAAAACCCGCTAGGGACTAGGCGTACCCGATAGGAATGGAAAAAAGACCCGTTAAGAAACATTTCTATCGGGTACCCACAAGATCATCCCTGCAAACGGGTTTTTAGTGCAGCTCCTATCGGGTAATTTGTGCAGGAAATGCCCGATAGGAATCTACTGATAAGACCCTATCGGGTAATCACAGCACGTACGTGCTGGGATACCCGATAGCAGCCGAACGTGCTGTAAAGAAACACCCGTTTGGTTTCCAATCGGGCAAAAAATTGAAAACAATCGGGTAATCCTTGCACGTCCATGCTGTTCCTAACGGGTCTACCACCTAACACCCGTTTGATTGCAATCGGGTCTACCACCTAACACCCGTCTGATTGCTATCGGGTCTACCACCTAACACCCGTTTGATTGCAATCGGGTCTACCACCTAACACCCGTTTGATTGCAATCGGGTCTACCACCTAACACCCGTTTGATTGCAATCGGGTCTACCACCTAACACCCGTTTGATTGCTATCGGGTCTACCACCTAACACCCGTTTGATTGCTATCGGGTCTACCACCTAACACCCGTTTGATTGCTATCGGGTCTACCACCTAACACCCGTTCGATTGCTATCGGGTCTACCACCTAACACCCGTTTGATTGCTATCGGGTCTACCACCTAACACCCGTTTGATTGCTATCGGGTCTACCACCTAACACCCGTTTGATTGCTATCGGGTCTACCACCTAACACCCGTTTGATTGCTATCGGGTCTACCACCTAACACCCGCTTGGGATCTATCGGGTTCTACGAATGGACGCCCGATAGAATCCTAGCGGGTTCTACGAGTAGACGCCCGATAGTATTCTATCGAGCGTCCACTCGTAGAACCCGATAGGATTCTATCGAGCGTCCACTCGTAGAACCCGATAGGATTCTATCGAGCGTCCACTCGTAGAACCCGATAGGATTCTATCGAGCGTCCACTCGTAGAACCCGATAGGATTCTATCGAGCGTCCACTCGTAGAACCCGATAGGATTCTATCGAGCATCCACTCGTAGAACCCGATAGGATTCTATCGAGCGTCCACTCGTAGAACCCGATAGGATTCTATCGAGCGTCCACTCGTAGAACCCGATAGGATTCTATCGAGCCTACTTCTCACTACCCGATTGGATTCCTAATGAGCCCGTTTCCACCCTAACCGTTTGCATTCTCCAATGGCTCTACCAATCAGGTAATTATTAGTAGAGCGTATGGAGATGCAAAAGGGTAGCGATGGATTGGGATTAGGAGGAATCCTACGGAGTAGGGGGAATGAGGATTTCGAAGCCTGGTGAGGAACCTGCGTGAAACATATACTCATGAAATTGAAATACTCATTGAAATCAAAGTGTTGATCAAACAGTTGAACAAAGAAATGAAAGTTATAAATGTATAGAAATGTGAATAAGTAATTCTTATTTCTAAAGGTGAACACAGCTTGGGCAAAGAAGAGTTAACACAAGTGTTTAGGTCATCAATTTATTCATAAAAGTCATAAAGTTCAAATTCACAATAAAAAACGGCAATAAATAATTTGTTTTCGTACGCAGATTGTTTAGCAATTTGTTTCTTAACTAAGTACAACAACAAAATAAACAGTTTAACAGTTGTCTATGTTCATGTTTAATTACAGGCTGTTCCGCATTAATACGTAGTGATTGTAGTCTAGAGCCTTAACTAACGTATTTGGGAAAGTATATCGGCGGTTTGACAGTTTGTAAAATGAATGAAAACCAAGGGATTCGACTTCATAAGCTTGGAAATGAGTTGAAAACATGTGAGTCACATAGTTGAGCCCTTTTACGTAGGTCTCGTATGTTCTAAGGTCTAAGTACATGGTTAAGATCTGGTAAAATTGTGGAAGCCCTCTATCGTCTAAATCGAAGCATACCATATAGTCTGGATTGAATTTAACACCATCGTAAGTGGTAACGAATTTGATACATCGAATTTCAGCAGGGTCAATTTGGAGGGATGTGCTAACCTCCAACAGTTCTGATTGATCAGTAATGATAGATAATTTCCCAGGCTCGTCTAGTCGATTGGGAAGGGAGTTGTGGAAGAAAAGATAGTTAAGGTGGTACTGTTCTTTCTTAGCGGCTGAAAATGGAGTATTAATATTGTTAAAAGAATTCCTCAATCCAGTTTTCAATTGTTTGTTTTTTGATTCGAACCTGAAGCTGGAGAGAGCTGACAAGGGTCCATGCTTCATCATCATTGATGGGTAATGGGTTAGAAAATGGAATTTTGGCTGCAACGCCGGCGGAACTTTAGGCTCACCGCCTTCAGATTGAGGGAGATGAGAGAGTTTGAATGACAAATGTACGAAAGTTTTAAGAAACAGTTCGATCACATCGGCAAGGTACAGTGATTTCATGTTACTAACAGAATCTTGGCTAATCAATTTGATCACTTCGTTCATTAGCAAGTACAATTTGTAATACTCTTCAGCATCTGAGGCAACTCGTGCCCCTCTCCCTCCATGCTCACGCCTTTTTTTAGGAGGGTTCCTCGCGCTCCTCTTACCACGAGTGGTGGTTGCTTTTTTTTAGTGGAAACTCTACTCCTTCTAGAACGTTTATTAGGGACCTCATCTCTCTCCCCACCATCATTATCCTCCTCCTCCTCCTCCTCCTCCTCCTCCTCCTCCTCCTCCTCGTCGTCGTCGTCGTCAGCAAATTCATCGTCAGTGAAATGAGGGTCGTAATCACCTACTTCTACCCAGTGACCCACCATGAGACCAAAGTAAGCGAGGAATGTTCGCATTTCTGAGGCAGACATCCTCATGGTGAAATTGTTGCTGGGGGCGGGAGAGATGGGCATGGGTCTAGAGGAATAATCTGGACCGTACGACAAGTTTCTGATACGATCGTTGAGCTGAGGAAGAGTGAAGCATTTGTTTTTGTAGATGAGACCCTTGAGGACGACTAACATGACATAGCGTGCTACGCCTTCGAACATGTCATGCATAAAGTCGACTGAACAGTTGTTTTCGATCCTAAAGTAACCCAGCTCTTCCCAGACACAAGGCTCTACAACACCCGTTAGCGAAGGAGTATTAGCAGAGTAATCGGCTTTGAAATTGTCACTAGTCCGCAACAGGTCGGGGTCTTCCCTCAAAGTTGTGTTGTAATCCTCTTTACGGATGCGACATATCCTAGAACACCTACTTGCATTGAAGCTACTAGTGAACCCCAGCATAGAATTCAGCCCCAGGTTATCACCGACCAGGCACCCAACAGCAAACTTGACAATTACAGATCCCCTGCTCCCGACAGACACGTTGATGCCCTGTTCGTACAGGAACTTGAGTTCATCTATGACAGGAGTGAAGACTGCTTTGTTCCCATGAACAGAACGTAGCCGAGATTTGAAAACAGCTGCCAACATGATGAACCGGAGCTTGGACGCCAAACGTGGAGGGGCGAACGGAAGGGAGTAGTAAACACCACCTAACTTATGAATGCCTGAGTGGCTACCAAGTGCATTACCAGCTTCAAAATCGTCGTAATAAAGGTGGAGAGGGAAAAAATAAGAGCCGTCTGCAGCGTGCTGACGTTGACGAGCATGTGACAACCACACCCTACTTTCTGAAAAACACGTCACCTCCATTGTCTCAGAGCAAGCCTGCCCCCATTCCACCACCTCCTGAAAAAAACCTGGGATTTCAAAGAGCTTTTTAAGAACCACCCTCATCGGAATGAACTGAACGAATTGATCTGAGTCGCCGTAACCCAAGTGAATGTCTCTGTCAGTAAGTGCAGCTACTTCTCCTGCTCCACTAAGTTCTTTACTCACAAATACTGACACAGGTTTGATGAACGTCCCTAGCTGAGAGAAGTAGTTCAAGCGAGAGTGGATCGTGCGCATGGGTTTCACAGAGCTGTCCATAATGGATTTGATGTCGTCGACAAACGACGTCAACGTCGTTTCACAACAGGTCGGCATGGTCGTGCTAGCGTAGCGATTGTATACATTTCTGAGACCCAAAGAGTGAAAAACCTGATGATAATGATTGAAGCGGTGCATGAAAAACTGTACAATCTTCTCTGTCGTACCAGTATCCTCTAAGGCGTCAGCAGTAATTTCAGCTAACTCCCTAGAAAGCAGTGCGGCAATATCATTGTTTGACCTGACGACGAGAGGCGGCCGCCGCTGCCCCTCGTCGACCCTCATTAACTCACCATCATCATCGCAGGAGGAGGAGGAGGAGGAACGAGACATAGCTGCTTGACACAAAACATCACAACCATCGTCATGCATATGCGACTGAGGACGTGGAGGGTGAACCCTAACAAGATGTTCCTTCAGTCTCCAGGGGAGGGAGGTATTGTACCCACACATACCGCAGTGCAAAACTCTCTTTTCTTTGTGTTTCTCTCCACTACTAAGACATTGGTTCATAACATGCTCAATCAAACGGTTGACTTCTCTGAATGTTAAGGGACAGTAGTGACATTTGTAATGTTCTGTACCACTCATGTTGGAACAGTGATGTATATACCCAATGAAATATGGTACACTTCAACACAATTTTATTTAGAGTATATATTATTATAGAATGTTATTTAGATATTATTCAGAACGGTCATCAAGCAACTGTTGATGCACAAATTAATGGTAACTAAGTAGCACCACCTCAGTGTAGACACGTTGTAAAGCAATCAGTGATGAGGACGTGGTGGGTACGTCAGCTGTTTTTTACTCTTACTGCTACGTACTGCAACTTTCTAGCGTTCGACCAAATCCTGTAAGGACCGTGGAGTACTGCCCAGTTCGCTGGATGAGGCAGGGGAGCTGCTGGAATGGGGGGGAGGGGAAACGGGCAGAGTGCTGGTATCAGACTCTGGAGTGGCTGTAGCAGTGGTTAGCTTAGATGGGGTCACTCTTGTCGGGGTCCTACTGTCTTTGTGGAATCCAACTTCCTTAACGGGAGTTGTTGGCCATGTAGGAGACAGAAGGGGAGGTGGTTCAGATACACCTGAAAGAGCAGGGCTTGCCTCAGGAGGAACTGCTGTTGCTGATGGTAGATGTACCTCCTCAGATGGGTCAAAAATTGATTTTGAACTTGAAGTGAATAGCAAATGTGACTCAATACCCCCTGAAGTTGATGGCAAATGTGAATCAATACCCCCTGAAGTTGATGGCAAATGTGACTCAATACCCCCTGAAGTTGATGGCAAATGTGAATCAATACCCCCTGAAGTTGATGGCAAATGTGACTCAATACCCCCTGAAGTTGATGGCAAATGTGACTCAATACCCCCTGAAGTTGATGGCAAATGTGAATCAATACCCCCTGAAGTTGATGTGAAAGGTAATATTACTGAAGCAGGAGCATTTGTTATTTGAAGGTCACCAAGTATTTCGATATTGGTGGGATGTATATTGTAAGAATCTAATCCGTGTTCTTCTGCAAAGGCTTTTGTACAAGTACCATAAGTTAACAGTTCCGAATCACCAAGAATGTTACCGTGTATAATGTTTTCCCCAGTTAAGTTTAAGAAAGTTATCAATCTACCTGTTTTGCCACTCACAACAAAGCATACACATTCGCCCTCTACAATGGCGTATTTTTGTATCAACACTTGTACAAATGAATTTTCATCACTGGAGCCACCATCAGCAGGAGGAGCAGCAGCAGGGGGGGGTTTGATGTGAGACTCTAGAAACTGGGAACAGGTGGAAACGAGAGTCACGGCAGAGAGGAGGAAGTCTGTCGAAACCTTTAACTCATAGCATACCAGTTCTAGAGTTTGCCAGATGTGTGTACACTGAGGTGGGTACTCACAGTTCAGCACGAATATTAATTTAAAACAAAGATCGACTGCCTGGAGTATGGTGTCAGCTCTAAGGCTCAAATCTAAATATTTGACTAGACAATGGCTGACGGAACCTAATTTTCCTATTGCTATGACATACGGTTGCAACGTTCCTTGTTCGGCTTCCAGGCGTTGGGCGTGGAGGTTGTCCACCTCAGACTCCGTTTCCAGGAATGTGACGAAGTGATCCGCTGATTCCTTCTTTGAGATCTGAATCGTAGCTTTACTTGCTTTGGTCTTCCTTAATCTTCGTGTCCCAATAGCGTACGGGAGGGCGACGAGAGCTGCAGTCGTTCTCTTGTCCTCCTCTGAAATATCACGGAGCACATTATCAACACGTTCGTACAGTACAATTCAGTCATTACAACCACCTCATGGTCAAATAAAGCAATTTCAACAAATCATTTGTTTACAAATGCGTGAAGAAGAAAAATCCCTGGTCACAACAAAATATTAAAATTGAAAAAATGTTTCCTAGTCAATTTGAACACAGAGTAGGCCAATCACAATTATTTCTCACCGGTATTGTTGTCGTAGTACTTCAGTATTGCCTCGACGAACGTCTCCCTCCCTTTCACTCTTCTGGAAGACCTAGCCTCCGATACTATGGCCGGGTGGAGTTCTCTAAGCTTTTGGTACAGCTTCCCCTCCGGGATGTTATATATCTCCTTGAAATCAGATTCTATCTGTACAACAGAAAACAACAACTATTATTACTGATTACTCAAAAAACATTCCTCGCTTTAAACAACTGCAGGCACAAGTATATAAACAGAGCACATGAAATACATTCAAATTAAGAACTCACCACTTTCGCTGCGTGGACGGACGACTTGAAGAACGGGAAGTAGTCGATGTAGTGGAATAGGTTGTTGTTTTCACAGCATAGGTAGTCGTGCCGCAGCTTCGCTGTCCTCCGTAACGCCTCTTGTATCTCTTTGGAGATCGACGCCCGGCTCAACCAATCACTTCCCCTGATGGTTTGGATGGAGGGATGATTCTCGAGTTCCTCTTCCCACTCTAGGAAAATAACATTAACGGTTAGGACTCCTCACAATAAATAACACAGAAACGGCAGAGAAGGAGGGTGGTAGGAGGAAAAGAGATGAATAGAGAGTAGACTCACCTGTCAGGGTTTTCCGTACGGGCGGAGGGGAGGTGGTTGGCTGCTTCGGCTTCTTCGTGTAGGCCCTCTTCTGTTTGCCTCCCTTCCGTTTCCTTGCTTCGCTTGTCCTCTTGGAGTTTGCCTCCTTTATTTTATCGTACTTTTCTTTATTGGCCTTCCTCCAGGAGTCCTTGAGGTTGTTCACTTTGCTCCACAAGTGCCCGTAGGGGTACTTCCTTGGTTTTTTCGTCGGCGTGCTGTCACTGCTGTGTGACGAGCCCCCCCGCGTCGATGCTGATAAAGTAAACCACAGCGAGGAGGGATCCCGGAAATATCTCGCCAACTGAGCAGCTATGAAACTGAAACGTACACAGCAATTCAAACACGTGATTATTATGTCTTTATGCAGAGGAATGTTAAGATACGAGTACTCCACATGTAATACTAATGTACTAACAAACAATGCGTAATCACAAATTTCAAGGTGTCACTCACTTCAATTCTTTATAAGAGAAATGGGGGATGACGTTCGCACCCACGGGGGTGGCTTGTCGGTGAAGGTGGTTTATAACAATATCCGCTACCACCTTCCTGTCAGATGAGCTGATTGCCCTGGTCCTCTTCGACCCTGCTAGCTCAGCGCAGCTCTTCCCTTTCTCAGTCTTTTGTAGTATTTTTGTGACCTGTTAGGGAGAGAGGAATAGATGTACATTTAATATAAAAACCCTATAAGTTTGACTATGAGTACATGATACAATTTCACACGGATGGTGTCATGCACATTACCTTATCTAAAGTGTTAATGAAAGCAGCCTTATCGACTCGCTTGTATCTGGCGACGTGGGGGTCGTCGTCGGCGGCTTCGTCGTCGTCGTCGTCGTCAGAAGATGGATCGCTGAGCCGTAGTTCACTCGGCAACGACTCTCTACGGCGCGGGATCGAGGAGTAAGACTGCAACAAAAACACCGTTCACCTCGTAACAATACATACTTATATGGTGGAAGTTATTGTCAAACATGAACACTGTTTCCGTCTGCCTGTCGTCTGTAATTGTAAGTGACAACACTCACCGGCGAAGGAAGTGTTGGGGTGGAGTCGTCACTTGATATGGGTCTAGCAAGAGATGTCGAAGAACGTCTGGGAGAGGAGAGTGGACCGAATTTCGCCTTCCACCCTGTTGCGTATCGCACCTTCTGTGGCGGAGTCCACAGTCCTGTTGCTACTGCTTCCCAGAGGACCCTGTCTGGTTCTAGGTCGCGTAAATCGTCAGTTTCAAATCCGGCAGCTGTGGCAGGGGAAAAAAATGTCAGCCATGAGACCAAGTGAACACCCGATACGACGAGCAAGGCAAGGCAAGGCAAGGCAAAACAGTTTGTTGAAAATATTTTAAAGTACAACACTACCCGATTGGATTACTAACGGGTACCCATACCCTCAAACACCCGTTACGAATGTTTACGACTATTTGGCAAAGTCCAGATGAACCCGTTTGGAACGAAGTGAACACCCGATACGACTACAAGCGGCAAGGCAAAACAGTTTGTTGAAAATATTTTAAAGTACAACACTACCCGATTGGATTACTAACGGGTGGTATACCCTCAAACACCCGTTACGAATATTTCCGACTATTTGGCAAAGTCCGGATGAACCCGTTTGGAACGAAGTGAACACCCGATACGACTACAAGCGGCAAGGCAAAACAGTTTGTTGAAAATATTTTAAAGTACAACACTACCCGATTGGATTACTAACGGGTACCCATACCCTCAAACACCCGTTACGAATGTTTACGACTATTTGGCAAAGTCCAGATGAACCCGTTTGGAACGAAGTGAACACCCGATACGACTACAAGCGGCAAGGCAAAACAGTTTGTTGAAAATATTTTAAAGTACAACACTACCCGATTGGATTACTAACGGGTACCCATACCCTCAAACACCCGTTACGAATGTTTACGACTATTTGGCAAAGTCCAGATGAACCCGTTTGGAACGAAGTGAACACCCGATACGACTACAAGCGGCAAGGCAAAACAGTTTGTTGAACATATTTTAAAGTACAACACTACCCGATTGGATTACTAACGGGTACCCATACCCTCAAACACCCGTTACGAATGTTTACGACTATTTGGCAAAGTCCAGATGAACCCGTTTGGAACGAAGTGAACACCCGATACGACTACAAGCGGCAAGGCAAAACAGTTTGTTGAACATATTTTAAAGTACAACACTACCCGATTGGATTACTAACGGGTACCCATACCCTCAAACACCCGTTACGAATGTTTACGACTATTTGGCAAAGTCCAGATGAACCCGTTTGGAACGAAGTGAACACCCGATACGACTACAAGCGGCAAGGCAAAACAGTTTGTTGAAAATATTTTAAAGTACAACACTACCCGACTGTATTACTAACGGGTACCCATACCCTCAAACACCCGTTACGAATGTTTACGACTATTTGGCAAAGTCCGGATGAACCCGTTTGGAACGAAGTGAACACCCGATACGACTACAAGCGGCAAGGGAAACAGTTTGTTGAACATATTTTAAAGTACAACACTACCCGATTGGATTACTAACGGGTACTCATCCCCCCCCCCCCTCCAAACACCCGTTATGTATACAAGGGACAACGAAAAACAAGTTGGTGCAAGTATTTAACGTCCAATACTACCCGATTGAATTACCAACGGGCACTAACACACGTAGCAATTTCCCGATATCGTAACAATGAAATTTAAACCAAGATCATCATGAAATCCGAATATTATAGAAAAACCGTTTACATTTGGTAAATTGGTTGGAAACAAATTCAAATTGTCAGTGTGGGTGTGCAAGTCATTTCTACGTGTAGGTACATAATGAAATCGGAATATTATACAACAAAAATTAGCGTTTGGTCATTACGTTGGCAAAAGGAAATAGTAATACTCAACAAAACAAAACTAAATTCAAATTGAAATGTCACTTTGGATGTAGAAGTCACAGGTATGTGAGTATATCTTGAAATCGGAATATCATACAACAACTGTTTCATTTGGTAAATACGTTGGCAACAGGAAATAGTAATACTCAACAAAACGAAATTAAATTCAAATTGAAATGTCACTTTGGATTTGGAAGTTACAGGTATGTGATTATATCTTGAAACCGGAATATCATTCAACAAAAAGTTTCGTTTGGTAGGTAAATACGTTTGCAAAAGAAAATAATAATACTCAACAAAACAAATTCAATTGCCAGTGTGGGTGTGTAAGTCATAGCTACGTGTACATCATGAAATCGGAATATTATACAACAAAAATTAGCGTTTGGTCATTACGTTGGCAAAAGGAAATAGTAATACTCAACAAAACAAAACTAAATTCTAATTGAAATGTCACTTGGGATTTAGAAGTCACAGGTATGTGAGTATAT
Source organism: Leptopterna dolabrata (assembly GCA_954871275.1). NCBI lineage: Eukaryota > Metazoa > Arthropoda > Insecta > Hemiptera > Miridae > Leptopterna > Leptopterna dolabrata. The sequence continues at coordinate 92,279 of CATPAC010000227.1, forward strand.
CTTGAAATCGGAATATCATACAACAAAAGTTTCATTTGGTAAATACGTTGGCAACAGGAAATAGTAATACTCAACAAAACGAAATTAAATTCAGATTGAAATGTCACTTTCGATTTGGAAGTTAAAGGTATATTAAATATACCTTTAACATAAATTTTATGCGATTATCATGAAATCGGAATATTATAGAAAAAGAGTCAAAAAGGTTTTTGCTAACCTTGAAATGCAGCAACAATTCTTGCATCCAATTTCCAAGACTCTAGAATATCAGTCAACTGTTGGTCCGCCATTGAAATAAAAATGAATTCTGTAGTACAACGTACCAGGGTCCGAATGTCTGTTTGGTGACGGGTGAACGTTGATAATTGAAGCACAACAAACAAGAAACACAACTAATTTGAAACAACTGATTTGAAACACAACTGATTTCAAACAACTGATTTGAAACACACGCGCAACACACAGAATGAAGAAGCACAGGGAAGTAAGCAGAACAGGTGAGTGACGCGAGTGATCGGGAAGAAGTGGTTGTCGCCATAAGGGGACGTTGGGGTTATATAGAGGTCTCCCCACCATGCCCCACCTGGTAACGGGTTTCCCTGCTCCAAGCGGGCAGGCATGTGCTCCTATCGGGTGTCCGAATGTTTCTAGCGGGTTTTTCAAATCCCCTATCGGGTGCTAAGATTCCTAACGGGTATCCGATTTCAGACACTTTCCCATTCCCCATCGGGTGTTTTTTACATCCTATCGGGTGTCTGAATGTTTCTAGCGACTTTATCAAATCCCTATCGGGTGTTGAGGTCCCTATCGGGTATCCGATTTCACACGCTTCTCTGATTCCTATCGGTTGTTTTCTGCCTCCTATCGGGTGTTTGAATGTCGTGTAACGTCTTTTTACCTCCCAAACGGGTTTTCATTTCTATCGTGTCAGGTTTCCCGATTTCAAACGGTTTTCCGATTCCTATCGAGTTTCTGTTACTCCTATCGGGTTTTTCACAACTTCCTACCGGGTACTTCGAAACTCGTAACGGCTTTTTCAATTGAGATCGGGTGTTTCATAACGTCCTATCGGGTGTTTCGAATCCCTTAACGGGTTTTTCAATTCCTGCTTCTAACGGGTTACTGTAATGTGTAACGGGTTTTTAAATTCGTATCGGGTTTTCACTCACTTGCTAACACGTGTACGGTTTTTCTAACATTTCTGCCAGAAACTCCTACGTGCCTACCATTAGTATAGGTACCTGTGCCTACTAGGAAAAAATATTTTAAAAACCCCATCACAAATACCACGAGTGATTAACGACTCATTCCATTGATAATTCAATTTAATTGATAATGTACGCATGCACATGCACAACATAACAACTTACAACATGTAGTGGACTTGTAGAAATAAATGACATATAGGTACTTACTGCCCTCAGATTCCTTCCGGCATTGAATGACGCCATGAAATGTTGCAAAAGCGATGCACATCACTTTGTAAACGCTGTCGTTTTTATCAAAACTTTATTCAATACAATATAATATTATATTACACTTCATTCACAGAGATGTTCATAATGAGTATAGCTCGGGTGAAAATGACCGGCCAAACTACTCAATTTGGCTCATGCCAAATTACTTCTCGCCCTAGAATATATTATTATAATATCATAGGTCATCATGCGCTCAACAACCGTTTTCCTACACTGTTTAATTGTTCCAAGTTCAAATTGTGGCTGGAACTAATTAATACCCGATAGACTTGTTGCCTACTCGATAGGGAATCATTGGACAACCCGATTGATTACTAAGCGGGAGCTGTTAACAATTATATCACCCGATAGGCAGCCAACGGGTATTTTTTGAATATTTTCCTGCTCGATTGGTTTTCCAAAACCCGATAGGGACTCGTATGTGCAACCCGATAGATGTTCACTCGGGTGTTGTTATCAATTACATCCACCCGATAGAGCTACTAACGGGTATTTCAACGAGGTCGAGCACCCCCCGCACCAGAGAGAAATACTCGTTGGGAGGGGAGGTAAAAATTCAATGAAAACCAAGTCTAACTGACTCTCGACTATACTGAGGACTCATCAGTACAAAAAAAAAATACGGAGTCATAATTCTCTCAGGTGGGGGTGCTCAGCATAAATCTGTTGATAATATATATTAAACTCGAAAACTGGTGAAGGACGACAACATGTCAATTGGATTATGCTTGTGGACAGCCACCCTGCGGGTAAATGGGCGGGTGGGTTGGGCAATGATCAAAGATAATTTGAAATAAAAAAGAAAAAAAAGCGTAGGTATACCTAATTCAAGTTTTGGGGGCCAAAATTTGTGGGAACCACCGGAAATAACTATTTCAATAATTATTTTACATGAAAGCAACAATAAATGAACAGCCACCATTTCTGCATATAGAATAATAATAAACCCATGCGTGACAAGGACTTTGCAGCGTTTTTAATTTTCAGGTCCAGTATCATGTCCTTCACAATTCCCTCAACTTTACCATATTTCTTCGCGTGAACCCTCCCATGGTAACAAGTACATGTCCTCCAAACGTCCATATTTACGGGAGGTGAAGGGAAAGAGTTGTTATTCTCAAATTCTCACCACTCCCCAAAAACAGTTATCCTTTAGAAATGGTGAATGCAGGCTTCGCTTCCTATACCTCCTCACAGGGATTCGGGCTACCTGGGCTATCATTAAACCACAAATATTTTCCCAACTCTTCATTAACTGTTGCAGGCTTTTGTGTGAGGATTCTACGTATCTCGTCTTGTACTAAATCCTCACATAAAACCTTTCAACGGTCACTCGGAACCTGGGAAAATATTTGTGGATCCGTCTCCAGAGCCAATGCCCCTTTGACCAAGTTCAAATTGTAAAACCCTTCAACGCTCACTCGGAACCTGGGAAAAAATTTGTGAATCCATCTCCGGAGCCAATGCCCCTTCGACCAAGTTCAAATTGTGGCGGGACCTACTTGACACCCGATAGAAATGTTGCCTACTCGATAGGGAATCATTGGACAACCCGATTGATTACTAAGCGGGAGCTGTTAACAATTATATCACCCGATAGGCAGCCAACGGGTATTTTTTCAATATTTTCCTGCTCCATTGGTTTTCCAAAACCCGATAGAGACTCGTCTGTGCAACCCGATAGATGTTCACTCGGGTGTTGTTATCAATTACAGCCACCCGATAGAGCTACTAACGGGTATTTTGTTCGGCATTTCCCTGCTCGATTGCATTGTTCAACCCGATAGATGTTGGTCGATGCAACCCGGTTGATTATTAAGCGGGAGCTGTTAACAATTATATCACCCGATTGGTGGCTAACGGGTATTTTATGAATATTTCTCAGCTCGATCGATTTTTCTCTACCCGATAGGGATCACTCAATGGAAATGGTAGATCTTCAATCGGGTGTTGTTAGCAACAAACATCACCCGATAGGAAGACTAACGGGTATTTTTGTTCACTATTTCCCTGCTCGATTGGCTTTCATAGGCCCGATAGCGATGTGTGATGTAACCCGATAGATTATTAAGGGGGAGCTCTTGACAATTATTTCACCCGATAGGCGCTAACGGGTATTTTATGCATATTTCCCAGCTCGATTAATTTTATTTCTACCCGATAGGAATTTTGTATAAACCCGATAGATTATCAATCGGGAGATCTTAATGCTCAGATGACCCGACAGTCAGCTAACAGGTATTTTTTTGAACATTTCCATGCTCGATTGTTTTTCGTACACCCGATAGGAGGTTTGCATAAAACCCGATAGGTTATCAAACGGGAGACGTAAATGCTCAGATGACCGGATAGTGTGCTAACGGGTATTTTTTTCAACATTTGCTAGCTAGATCGTTTTTCATACACCCGATAGGAATTTTGCATAAACCCGATAGGTTATCAAACGGGAGACGTAAATGCTCAGATGACCCGATAGTGTGCTAACGGGTATTTTTTTCAACATTTGCTAGCTAGATCGTTTTTCATACACCCGCTAGGAATTGTGAAAAAAACCCGATAGATCATCAAACGGGAGACGTAAATGTTCAGATGACCCGATAGTGCGCTAACGGGTATTTTTTTGGAATATTTGCATGCTCGCTTGGGTTTCATGGACCCGATAGGAATTTGTTATGAAACCCGATAGACAACCAACAGACCCGATTGATTTCTTAACGGGTGTAGTTCCCATTTATAAAAGCCCGTTAGGGTTAAGTCGCCACCCGATACGATTTTGACGAATACCCGTTAGGAATTACCAAAACCCGCTTGTTTTTACGAATGCCCGATACAAAAATATCCGAACCATACCCGATAGGAGGGGCTAATCTAACAGCCCGATAGATTTTTATGGCAGCCCGATAGAAATTTATGTCGTACCCGATTGGAGTTACGTCTTCCCGATAGATTTTTACCATCACCCGATACGATTTACACCCTACCCGCTTGGGATTAGGCACACCCGCTAGGTTTCCTATCGGGAAATCAATTCCGAGTGTTCCTAGCGGGCATGGTGCGCCACATTTTTCTCTCGGTGTACACCTATGTAATCGCTCAGCAAAAAATTTTTATAACACCCCCTCAAACTTTTTTCTTTTCCGTTTCAAGGTGCGTAGATTCAAAAAATGCAATGTCCGTCCGCCGTACGCCGTATCACGTGTACTGGCTTCATTTTCGGTCTAAAAAAGTCGTTCTTTCGCACACATGCTCCATTTGGGCCCTAGTTGTGTCCCGAAACTTTTCAGCCCGATCGGAATATTCCCAGGGGTGTTGTGAGTGAAAATGTGTGTAAAAATAGGTACTTTTTGCGTTTTAGCAACATGTTGGTAACATGAGCTTTTGAGGTATCGTTTTCCATGTTTTTGGGGACGAGAAGATCGAATATGAGGTCGATTTTGGCCAAGGAGTGGAAAATTGAGGTTGTACCAGATGTTCAGCTCCCAAAATTGATTTTGTATGAGTCAAAAACCTGCGAAATCGTCTAAAATCACCATCAGTTTGTAGAATAACACTAGAAAAAGTGTCAACACGTGGATCAGGACGATTAAATGGCACTACCAATGATCAAAGTTAATTTGAAAAAAAAAAAAAAGATCGTACCTACCTACCTAATTTGTGTTTTGGGGGCCAAAATTGTTGGAAACCATCAGAAATAGCTATTTCAATTATTTCACATGAAACAAACAATAAATGTACAGCCAACATTTCTGTAGAATAATAAACCCCATGTGACAAGGACTTTGCAGCGTTTTGTGATCATGCTCTCCGGGCAACAATGATTATGCTGTTATGGATATGGCTGAACCTGAGACAATATTTCTTGTAGTCCGGTAGGTACATGATTCCTTTGTAAAAGACCTTATCTCTGTACAGTTGTGTAGCTGATTAAAATACATTCGGTCTCGATGGGAGCTGTAGTTCCTAATTTGTTCCTCGCTACTTTCTCAGCAATCTACTTCTCCTGAATTGCTCATCCCAGATTGGGTGCCATTCATATGATAGAAAGAATTGGAACAGCTCACTTGATCATCAGTCCGAATGCCTATTATTCAGATCAAAGGACGTCCTAGATACTTCAGGTACCTAATATAGTCCTCTCGAACTCAACATATTATTTTGCAGGTCGCTGCTGAGTCTGAACTTTCTTGACCACCAAACTGCTAGCGAGTCCACAGAGTGATAGAAGAGCAGTGTTTTCCTTCAGCACTGGTTACGAATTTTATATTACGAGATATATTTTTCTTGTTTAAGACAAGTACGGCTCTTGATGTTGTAACAGTGCGGCTGTTCTCGAGTAGTTTTTTGGTCCGGTGGAGACGGGATCGGTGGGTGGAAGCCTAATCGATATCCCTTCTTAACGTGGGATAAATCTCGCTGGTCCAGGAGGGGGACTCTCGAGGGTCCACCCCCACTGTCACACACTTTCACAAGGTAGCTGAGCGTGGTAAGGTAGTGTGAGCTGAGAAACTCACCATACTCGATCCACTATTTGTGGGCTTACCAGAAGGATTAGCCCAAAGGTATCACAGAAGGATTCCTTTACTAATAACCTGTCCCTTTGATAATACATACATATATTGGCTTCCCCACCCCCTATCCTCCCCATTAGAGTGTCAGTATAATTAAAAACGCTGCAAAGTCCTTGTCACATGGGTTTATTATTCTATTGGACATACCTACAGAAATTTTGTCTGTTCATTTATTGATTCTTTCATGCGTAATAATCGAAATAGCTATTTCTGATGGTTTCCATTAATTTTGGTCCCTAAAACACAAATCCTAGCTGTACGTTTTTTTTTTTTTACTATCTTTGATCATTGGTAGTGCTATTTGATCGTCTTGATCCACGTGTTGACACTTTTTCCAGGGTTATTATACAAACAGATGGTGATTTCAGACGATTTCCCAGGTTTTTCACACATAAAAAACGCTGCAAAGTCCTTGTCACATGGGTTTATTATTCTATTGGAGTTCTAGAGATTCTTGTTGGCTGTTAAATTTATTGTTTCTTTCATGTGGAATGATTGAAATAGCTATTTATGATGATTTCCACCAATTTTGGCCCCCAAAACATGAAATAGGTACGCTTTTTTTTCCAGATCATCTTTGATCATTGGTAGTGGCATTTAATGGTCTTGATTCACCTGTTTACACTTTTTCCAATGTTATTATACACATTGATGGTGATTTCAGACAGTTTTCCAGGTTTTTGACTCATAAAAAAACCATTTTGGGAGCTGAACCTTTCGTAAAACCTCAATTTCCGCGTCTTTGGTCAAAATCGAATATGAAGTCGTTCTCGTCCCCAAAAACATGGAAAAGGATACCTCAAAACCTCATGTTACCAACATGTTGCTAAAACGCAAAATTTGTATACACATTTTCACTCATAACACCCCTGGGTATATTCCGAACGGGCTGAAAAGTTTCGGGACACAACTAGGGCCCAAATGGAGCATGTGTGCGAAAGAACGATTTTTTTAGACCGAAAATGAAGCCTGTACACGTGATACGGCGGACGGCGTACGGCGTACGGCGGACGGCGGACGGACATTGCATTTTTGGAATCTACGTACCTTGAAACGGAAAAGAAAAAATTTTGAGGGGGTGTTATAAAAATTTTTTGCTGAGCGATTACATAGGTGTATTATTCACAGAATAATAAACCAAAATCAATTTTGGGAGCTGAACATTTGGTAGAACTCAATATTCCACTCTTTGGTCAAAATCGACTTCATATTCGGTCTTCTCGTCCAAAAAAACATGGAAACCGATACCTCAAAAGCTCATGTTACCAACATGTTGCTAAAACGCAAAAAGTACCTACCTATTGCTTCCGAGTCTGCGAAGCAGCGGAAGCCTTGTGTTCACTTTCGTGAGCCAAAAAATTTTTGTCTTCAGAAATCAAAATTTCCACTTGCATTTTGCGTTTCAAAGCCTACTGAACAAATTTGGTTCCGTGTCTGTCGGTCTGTGAGTCTGTGAGTCTGTGAGTCTGTGAGTCTGTGAGTCTGTGAGTCTGTGAATCTGTGAGTCTGTGAGTCTGTGAGTCTGTGAATCTGTGAGTCTGTGAGTCTGTGAGTCTGTCCGCATTTCCTTGTTACAGCCATAACTTCCACGATTTTGAATTGATTCAGCTCAAATTTTGAGGGATGGTGCGGATAAGGCCCCTTGAGGTCCCATACAAATTTCAACATGATTGATCCAGCGGTACGCCCTGCGCATGCGCTAACGTTAAATTCAACAAACACGCATAACTTTCACAATTATCATTCAATTTCGCTCAAATTTTCAAGGGTTGTTTGGACAAGGCCTAGTGAGTTCCAGTATGAATTTCAGCATGATCGGACCCTCGGTGCGCTCTGCGCATGCGCTGGCGTGAAATAGATTCAATTTCCTTGTTACAGCCGTAGTAACCAAAGATTTCACCCAATTTCAATGTAATTCTCAGGGATTAAGCGGGTAGGGCCCATTGAGGTCCCATATAAATTTCAACATGAAAGAGCCAGCGGTTCGCCCTGCGCATGCGCTCTGTCTGTCTGTCTGTCCTTCTATGCACGGCCAAACGGCTCGACGGATATCGACCAAATTTGGCACGAATATCCAGTAGGCTCCCAAGTTGTGCAACGTCGCATTTTCAATTCCCTGACCATAGCGGAACTATGGTCGACCATGGTCAACTCCTGAATGGCTTGACGGATATCGACCAAATTTGGCACGAATATCCAGTGGGCTCCCAAGTTGTGCAACGTCGCATTTTTAATTCCCTGACCATAGCGGAACTATGGTCGACCATGGTCAACTCCTGAATGGCTTGATGGATATCGACCAAATTTGGCACGAATATCCAGTAGGCTCCCAAGTTGTGCAACGTCGCATTTTTAATTCCCTGACCATAGCGGAACTATGGTCGACCATGGTCAACTTCGTTAATTGAAATGGTACCCCTATTTTTTATCGCGTATTCGTAATCTACGTGAAATTCTATCTACGATCGACCCTTCGGACTACCCCCGCGGTCGACCATAGCGCATCCATGGGCCCCTCCATGGTCGAATCCCGAATTGCTCAACGGATATCGACCAAATTTGGCACGAATATCCAGTAGGCTCCCAAGTTGTGCAACGTCGCATTTTTAATTCCCTGACCATAGCGGAACTATGGTCGACCATGGTCAACTCCTGAATGGCTTGATGGATATCGACCAAATTTGGCACGAATATCCAGTAGGCTCCCAAGTTGTGCAACGTCGCATTTTTAATTCCCTGACCATAGCGGAACTATGGTCGACCATGGTCAACTTCGTTAATTGAAATGGTAACCCCTATTTTTTATCGCGTATTCGTAATCTACGTGAAATTCTATCTACGATCGACCCTTCGGACTACCCCCGTGGTCGACCATAGCGCATCCATGGGCCCCTCCATGGTCGAATCCCGAATTGCTCAACGGATATCGACCAAATTTGGCACGAATATCCAGTAGGCTCCCAAGTTGTGCAACGTCGCATTTTTAATTCCCTCACCATAGCGGAACTATGGTCGACCATGGTCAACTTCGTTAATTGAAATGGTAACCCCTATTTTTTATCGCGTATTCGTAGTCTACGTGAAATTCTATCTACGATCGACCCTTCGGACTACCCCTGCGGTCGACCTTAGCGCATCCATGGGCCCCTCCATGGTCGAATCCCGAATCGCTCAACGGATATCGACCAAATTTGGCACCGATATCCGGTAGCCTCCCAAGTTGAACGTAGGCGCATTTTTAATTCCCTGACCATAGCGGAAATATGGTCGACCATGGTCAACTCCTGAATGGCTTGACGGATTTTGATAAAATTGGGCACAAATACCCGGTAGGGTATGGGATTTTTCCGTCGTTTATTGGTTCCACGATACTGCGTACAGCGAATCTCGGATAGCGAGCGAAGCGAGCGGTCAGGCTAGTTATGTATAATGGACGTAATGTATTATGGAAGTCATGTTATGTATAATATGTATATTTCATGTAATGTTATGTAATGTTATGTTATGTAATGTAATGTTATGTAATATGTATATTTAACGTTATGTAATGTTATGTAATGTGATGTAATGTAATGTAATGTTATGTTATTTTGCTTCCGAGTCTGTTCTATTTTATAATGGGTCACTATGATTGTGACGAGGAAGCTCCTGTGCCATCACCTTGGCAGTGTATTTTTACATACATTTTCACTCATAACACCCCTGGGTGTATTCCGATCGGGCTGAAAAGTTTCGGGACACAACTAGGGCCCAAATGGAGCATGTCTGCGAAAGAACGACTTTTTTAGACCGAAAATGAAGCCGGTACACGTGATACGGCGGACGGCGTACGGCGTACGGCGGACGGCGTACGGCGTACGGCGGACGGCGGACGGACATTGCATTTTTTGAATCTAGGCACCTTGAAACGGAAAACAAAAAATTTTGAGGGGGTGTTATAAAAATTTGTTGCTGACCGAATACATAGGTGTATTATTCACAGAATAATAAACCAAAAACGCTGCAAAGTCCGTGTCACTTGGGTTTATTATTCTATTGGACGTACCTACAGAAATGCTGGCTGTTTATTTATTGTTTCTTTCATTTAAAAAATTGAAATATTAGCTCAAATTTTGGCCCCCAAAACTTAAATTAGGTATACGCTCCTTTTTTTTTCCAAATTATCTTTGATCATTGGTAGTACCATTTAATCGTCTTGATCCACGTGTTGATTCTTTTTCTAGTCTTATTCTAGACATTGATGGTGATATCAGACGATTTCGCAGGTTTTTGACTCATAAAAAATCTATTTTGGGAGCTGAACATCTGTTACAACCTCAATTTTCCACTCCTTGGTCAAGATCGACTACATATTCGGTCTTCTCGTCCCCAAAAACATGGAAAACGATACCTCAAAAGCTCATTTTGATTTATTATTCTGTGAATAATACACCTATGTATTCGCTCAGCAAAAAATTTTTATAACACCCCCTCAAAATTTTTTCTTTTCCGTTTCAAGGTGTGTAGATTCCAAAAATGCAATGTCCGTCCACCGTACGCCGTCCGCCGTACGCCGTATCACGTCTACAGGCTTCATTTTCGTTCTAAAAAAATCGTTCTTTCGCACACATGCTCCATTTGGGCCCTAGTTGTGTCCCGAAACTTTTCAGCCCGATCGGAATATATCCAGGGGAGTTATGAGTGAAAATGTGTATAAAAATAGGTACTTTTTGTGTTTTAGTAACATGTTAGTAAAATGAGCTTTTGAGGTATCGTTTTCATGTTTTTGGAGACGAGAAGACCGAATATGAAGTCGATTTTCACCAAGGAGTGGAAAATTAAGGTTGTACCAGATGTTCAGCTCCCAAAATTGATTTTTTATGAGTCAAAAACCTGCGAAATCGTCTGAAATCACCATCAATTTGTATAATAACATCAGAAAAAGTGTCAACACGTGGATCAAGACGATTAAATGGTACAATCAATGATCAAGGGTAATTTGAAGAAAAAAAAAAAGGAGCGTATTAGCTAATTCAAGTTTTGGGGGCCACAATTTGTGGAAACCACCAGAAATAGCTATTTCAATTATTTTACATGAAAGAAACAATAAATAAACAGAACTATAGACCAATAAAATAATAGAATAATAAACCCATGTGACAAGGACTTTGCAGCGTTTTACTAATATGTTACTAAAACACAAAAAGTACCTATTTTTATACACATTTTCACGCATAACTCCCCTGGATATATTCCGATCGGGCTGAAAAGTTTCGGGACACAACTAGGGCCCAAATGGAGCATGTGTGCGAAAGAACGAATTTTTTAGACCGAAAATGAAGCCGGTACACGTGATACGGCGGACGGCGTACGGCGGACGGACATTGCATTTTTGGAATCTACGCACATTGAAACGAAAAACGCTGCAAAGTCCTTGTCACATGGGTTTATTATTCTATTGGACATACCTACAGAAATGTTGGCTGTTCATTAATTGTTTCTTTCATGCGTAATAATCGAAATAGCTACTTCTGATGGTTTCGATTAATTTTGGCCCCCAAAACACAAATTAGGTACGCTCTTTTTTTCTTTTTTTTTTTTAACTATCTTTGATCATTGGTAGTGCCATTTAATCGTCCTGAACCACGTCTTGACACTTTTTCCAGTGTTATTATACAAACTGATGGTGATTTCAGACGATTTCCCAGGTTTTTCACTCATAAAAAATCAATTCTGGGAGCTGAACATTTGGTAGAACTCAATTTTCCACTCTTTGGTCAAAATCGACTTCATATTCGGTCTTCTCGTCCCCAAAAACATAGAAAACGATATCTCAGAAGCTCATGTTACCAATATGTTGCTAAAACGTAAAAAGTACCTATTTTTACACACATTTTCACTCATAACACCCCTGGGTATATTCCGATCGGGCTGAAAAGTTTCGGGACACAACTAGGGTCCAAATGGAGCATGTGTGCGAAAGAACGATTTTTTTAGACCGAAAATGAAGCCTGTACACGTGATACGGCGGACGGCGGACGGCGGACGGCGTACGGCGGACGGACATTGCATTTTTGGAATCTATGCACCTTGAAACGTAAAAGAAAAAAGTTTGAGGGGGTGTTATAAAAATTTTTTGCTGAGCGAATACATAGGTGTATTATTCACAGAATAATAAACCAAAAGTAAAAAATTTGAGGGGGTGTTATAAAAATTTTTTGCTGAGCGAATACATAGGTGTATTATTCACGGAATAATAAACCAATATACTGAGCTCATTTGAAGGCGATCAATGCCATGTCCCAATATACAAATCCCAATAGTTGTTCCATCCTAACGATGGATGTTGACCACCTAGAGGTTGCCCAGATGAGCAAAATTCACTGGACAACAACCTCTGACAACATTATCCGCCAATACTCGTATGTAGGAGCTTTTTTCTCCGCCAGTAAATATTATTGAGGTAGTACCATTACGACGGAGGTAAGTCACCTTGAAGTTGTTCAGATGTCTTTTCCTGAATCTGAACTTCATACTACTTTTCATTCCCCCTTTTGGTTTATTATTCTGTGAATAATACACCTATGTATTCGCTCAGCAAAAAATTTTTATAACACCCCCTCAAAATTTTTTCTTTCCCGTTTCAAGGTGCGTAGATTCCAAAAATGCAATGTCCGTCCGCCGTCCGCCGTATCACGTGTACAGGCTTCATTCTCGGTCTAAAAAAATCGTTCTTTCGCACACATGCTCGATTTGGGCCCTAGTTGTGTCCCGGAACTTTTCAGCCCGATCGGAATATACCCAGGGGTGTTATGAGTGAAAATGTGTGTAAAAATAGGTACGTTTTGCGTTTTAGGAACATGTTGGTAACATGAGCTTTTAAGGTATCGTTTTTCATGTTTTTGGGGACGAGAAGACCGAATATGAAGTCGATTTTGACCAAAGAATAGAAAATTGAGGTTCTACCAGATGTTCAGCTCCCGAAATTGATTTTTTATGAGTCAAAAACCTGGGAAATCGTCTGAAACGACCATCAATTTGTAGAATAACACTGGAAAAAGTGTCAACAGGTGGATCAAGACGATTAAATGGTACTGTCAATGATCAAAGATAATTTATTGGAAAAAAAACCTACCTTATTCGTGTTTTAGGGGCCAAAATTGTTGGAAACCACCAGAGATAGCTATTTCAATTATTTTATATGAAAGAAACAATAAATAAACAGCCAACATCTCTGTAGGTAGGTATGTCCAATGGAATAATAAACCCATGTGACAAGGACTTTGCGGCGTTTTTCCCTCTCATACTTCTGCTACCCAGAAATACTTCTGCTACCCAGTGTAACAGTGCGGCTGTTCTCGAGTAGTTTTTTGGCCCGGTGGAGACTGGATCGGTGGGTGGAAGCCTAATCGATATCCCTTCTTAACGTGGGATATATCTCGCTGGTCTAGAAGGGGGACTCTCGAGAGTCCACCCCCACTGTCACACTCTGTCACAATGTCCAACAGCTAGTTTTTGCTTGCATCAGAAAGATCCATTATTATAACATTACCTACCTACTTCTCGGATTTTCTCGTTCTTCTCTCATTCTTTCGCCCTCCACAACAGTTGCAGATATGAAACAAAACTTTTTTTCTCAAAACAAAAACACAAAATCATCTCTGTTTTCTTATCAATATGGAAATTCGAGATTTGAGGGCCGACGTATCTTTGAGTCACTGGGGGCTCGAAGCTATAATTCTCCTGGATCCGTCATCGACCCATTAAGTAATTGGTGGCTGGAATGGAACCCTGTTATTACGCCGTTGAAAAGAACACTGACCCAGATGAGGCGTGTTCTGTCTGCCCAGGCCATCGTGATCCGATATGGGAGCCCCGGCCATTGTACTCTCCGAACGGTACCTATCTTTCGATGTCCTCGGGGGCTGTTCATTGGAAGATATCTCCTTGACTGATTGAACCCGGTCTGTTAAGTTGGTTGTTTGTTTCTTTGATCTCCTATCAAAATATCGTTGTGGGAGGGTTGCATGGATCATGCCTGTATAGATTTTGCTTCCTCACTACCGAAGATAGGGAAGCCGTGGATTCGTGATTGGGTAAAAAAAATTATGTCTTCCAAAATGAAAATTTCCACTTCCATTTTGCGTTTCAGACATCGAGGAACATTGTTTGTCTAATAATGGTCGAAATGGGCTGGAATGAGGAGGGTAGGTGCGGGTTGGGTCACAGACGGTCCCATACCAAAATCATTGAAAAAGTAAAGTAACTTTCGGCTGCGCATGCGCAAACGTAAAATACTTTAAAGCTCATATAGCTACCCTAAATATCGTTGAAATGAGTTCAAACTTAGAGGGTCGATCAGGAATAATACTTTGATAGTTCGAAATGAATTTCATGGGAATGGTTCTGCAACTTTCGTCTGCGCATGCGCGAACATGAAATGTTGACCATTTCCTTGTAACGCTTCTAACTACGCGAAAAACAGTCGTACAGAGCTGAAATTTTGAGGGTCCACGCGGGTTGGATCGCAAATGGTCCCGTTTCAAAATCATGGAAATCGTTTCGTCTGCGCATGCGCAAACGTGAAGTACCTACTTGAAACGCCCGTAACTACTTTAAATATCGTTGAAATGAGTTCAGATTTGGAGGGTCGATCGAGAATAATTCTTTGATAGTTCCATAAGAATTTCATTCGTCTGCGCATGCGCGAACATGAAATGTTGCCTCTTGTAACGCTTCTAACTACGCGAAAAATAGTCGTAGAGAGCGGAAATTTTGAGTGTACACGTGGGTTGGATCGTAGATGGTCCCATATCAAAGTGAAACTACCCAACTATTCTATACGTTCATGTGATTCAAGTGAGGAAGCTACACTGCTACTCGTATTGGCAGGCGATTTTTTTCTTGGATTTCATAGAATAATTATGTCGATCTTAACATTATCTTAAACCCTTATATCGAAGGATTGAGGATCCTTATATCCTTAGAGAGGGATTGCAGCATCTGCAGTGCTGTCATGGTTGGATGTGAATATTATTCGAATGCGGCTATGTTGTCGATGTCGATCAACGTTACTCGGTGTTGTAGCGCGAAAATTCGTCATCCCGCCATATTTAAATTTACGCGGTTTCGGCACTGCCATTAATATACGACTTAGAACGTGGCCGGCTTTATAGAAGGCCGTGGCGCAAGATTTGGCATCGCTGAAATAGCTTCTTGGCTCCATGAATGAATGCTTCAATTATTTTGTTATTATATTACAAGTACCTAGGTATAGTAACGAAAACAAAGGTCTTCTGAATAATATATGTTATTTAAAAGAAAGGTATTGAACTAACACCTAGAACAGGTATCTTTTCCATGTTTTTTTAAGGGTGAGGAGACCAAATATGAAGTTGATTTTGACCAATGAGTGAATAATTATTGAGGCTCTAACGAAGTTTTAACTTTGAAAACTGGCTATGTATGTGTCTAAAATCTGTGAAAATGGCTGTAATCACCAGAAATTTTTATAACAAAGGAAGTAGTATCGACAGAAATCAGGACAATTCAGTGCCAAGTTCAATGTTCGAATATAACTTGTCAAAAATAGGAGCGTTCAGTGCCAAGTTCAATGTTCGAAGATAATCTTGTCAAAAATAGGAGCCTAATTTGAGTTTTTGGATTCAAAATGGGTGAAAACAGTCAAAAATAGCTATGTCAATATTATTACACATGAAATAAACAGTAAATGAACAGCCAACATTTCTGTAGATAGTCCAGTAGAATAATAAACACATGTGACAAGGATTTTGCAGGGTTTTTGATTTTGATCACAAACATTCTTGGAATAATTATTCGAAATCACATTGACCGCACGTAATGCTGTATTCTAATGTGGAATCCCCACATCCAGTCGATCTCTTTGAGACAAATGTTAGGATGTCTTTTTGGTTAGACTCCTTCGAAAACGTATCCTTGAACTCTTGCGAGATTAAAATGTTCATAACATCCAATGATGAGTGTCACAGAATATTCTGTTTTCATAACAATCACTGTAGCTGAATGACGGAAAGACTGTAGGTACGTATCTTTAGGTTTTGCAAGGGTCCATTCTTTCTATTCTCCCTCTTGAAAGTACCTACTTATTTACTGTACTTAAATCATTTTCGGAAAAATTTTGTACATACAAACCACTGAGCTTGGTTTTGGTTCCCAGTTAGTACGGGGAATCGCACGAATCAACATCTTCTCTTTATCCTTGGGAAAACGAAACCAAGTCACATATTCTCTTGTACTTCCGTAATTACTTTTGCACCCTGGCA
The DNA here is from genome assembly GCA_954871275.1 of Leptopterna dolabrata. NCBI lineage: Eukaryota > Metazoa > Arthropoda > Insecta > Hemiptera > Miridae > Leptopterna > Leptopterna dolabrata. The sequence goes on from CATPAC010000227.1 coordinate 108,608, forward strand.
CGACATAATTTTCCGGCATTTTGTTATCATGAAAAACAATAAATGTTGTAAACAATATTATTGTTGAAAATAATTTTCGCGAGAAGACCTACAGGTGAACTATCGAAACCCAGAAATAAAGAAACCTAGGCTTATTGGTGGGTGGTTGTCGCGGCTGGCCTGAAGTGCGGTGTTGCTTAGGCTGGGGACACACAGCTTTTATTTTCCAAACGGAGCACTTCCAAGAACAACGCGAGCAGAGAAAAATCCGTCGCACGCACGCGACTAGGTGGCACACAACAGCGTTTTTATCCTGCCGTCGCTCGTAGCTGGGAAGTGGTGGGGATGAAGGTGGGCTATTGACCCTTCAAACTTGAGCGGGAAATTCCGCGCGTTTTATTCCGTCGTCCGACGGGAATCCGGCGCGGAGCGGGCGCGTGAAAAACCTACCTTGTAATGACATACTATGCGGCTCCGGTTCCGGTTCTCTGCAGCCGCAAGAACCGTGGGGGGAAAACCGCGTTTGGAGCTACATGACACACTATGCTAAAAACCGAAAGGGGGTTGTAGTTGGTGGGAGGGGGAGTTGCGAGAGATGCGTCTCTTTTCAGTTCAGTCCTAAAATGGAGCTTGCTCACTTCATTAACGTAGTAGTTGTTTGTGCTGCTGAAAGTGAAGGCTTGATCTCACAGACTTCACGTCGTCGGAGGTATTCGGTGCACCCGTACAACTATCGCCAGGATAAATTTGTCCCTTTTGTTCCCTTTGTCCCACACTGCTGGTTGACTTTCAACCAGCGAAATGAGCGCTTCTTACGACATTAAATTAACAGAAAGACAAAAGCGAGTGCACAAAACAAGAGGTGAACAAAAACTGAGCTTGCGGGTTCATCGGCCAATGTGTCACTAGACACTTGTTTGCTTGGGTTCTCCCCTCAAACCGCGCCGCAGGTGGAATGCAGAATTTTGAAAACCGGCGACAGGTTGCGGCAGAGAAAACCGGACGCGGTCACCGCAGTGCGATTTTTCTAGTATGTCACTCCCTCAAGAAAACACTTGCTTGCTGATTCCAGCAACCGGATACGTTTTTTGCGGTTTGCGGTTTCCAGCACAGTATGTCATTACACTTTAGGCTGGGGACACACATAGCTTTTATTTTCCACGCGGAAGGACTTCCAAGAACAACGCGAGCAGAGAAAAATCCTTCGCACGCACGCGACTAGGTGGCACACAACAGCGTTTTTATCCTGCCATCGCTCGTTGCTGGGAAGTGGAGGGGATGAAGGTGGGCTATTGACCTATCAAACTTCAGCGTGAAATTCCGCGCGTTTTATTCCGTCGTCCGACGGGAATCCGGCGCGAAGCGGGCGCGTGAAAAACCTGCCGAAGGGCGAAAATCCGCTACACGCCGATGTTCCATTTGACTGCACAGATGTCAGGTTCCGCGCATGAGGCGGGCGGAGTTCTTGGAAGGACGCCCGCGTCGGAATCGCGATGTGTGTCCCTAGCCTTAGATGCAGGTGGAGATTTTCCGAGCTTATCAGGTGCTGCTACCTGGGAGCTTGAGTGGGAAGTAGAGCCGTCGCCAGCCCTCTCGCTTTTCTTTATCTCTATCTTCTCGTCTTGACTTCATGGAAATACTGTCCAGCCTCGTTTGATATATTCAATTCTGCGCTCAGATCTTTTTCTGATTTTCGTTGACGTTGAAAACGAATTTCGCGAATCGTAGTTAGACGAATTTCCCTTCTTCACCATCATCCTTGATAGTTCCTGGTGAAGAATTTCACCCGTCCATCATTTATCCGGTAAGTCCCATCACCTGTAGAGTCTGCCTTCATTTTACAACTCTAGTACCAACGATTGAAGCTAACTAGACATCCCGTTTATCTATTGGCCCTTCTCCAAGTATTGCTATCGTCGTCGTCGTCATCGCCGATCGTCGTTTCATCTGCTTTGCCGGACTGAATACAAGCAGCCCCTCCGAGTTTCACAGTGACCAACATTTCCCGTACCGGTATGCTTTGCTCCCGCGTTTCTCATTTCGTTAGGGGTCCATTGCATTTTGAACAAAATAATAAGTGTGATGAATTTAA
>CATPAC010000228.1:0-52323 GCA_954871275.1 Leptopterna dolabrata
TACCCCCACTCCGGTCCTACCATCATCAGACCGAAAAAATTGAATTCCTCGTGATTTTTACACAAACATACCTTTTTTCGCCGATTTTCTGCTGTTACTCTACCGAATTCGTATAATTACCCCCACTCCGGTCCTACCATCATCAGACCGAAAAAATTGAATTCCTCGTGATTTTTACACAAACATACCTTTTTTCGCCGATTTTCTGCTGTTACTCTACCGAATTCGTATAATTACCCCCACTCCGGTCCTACCATCATCAGACCGAAAAAATTGAATTCCTCGTGATTTTTACACAAACATACCTTTTTTTCGCCGATTTTCTGCTGTTACTCTACCGAATTCGTATAATTACCCCCACTCCGGTCCTACCATCATCAGACCGAAAAAATTGAATTCCTCGTGATTTTTACACAACGATACCTATTTTACCCAATTTTCTACTGTTACAACTACCGAATTCGTATAATTACCCCCACTCCGGTCCTACCATCATCAGACCAAAAAAATTGAATTCCTCGTGATTTTTACACAAGCATACCTTTTTTCGCCGATTTTCTGCTGTTACTCTACCGAATTCGTATAATTACCCCCACTCCGGTCCTACCATCATCAGACCAAAAAAATTGAATTCCTCGTGATTTTTACACAAGCATACCTTTTTTCGCCGATTTTCTGCTGTTACTCTACCGAATTCGTATAATTACCCCCACTCCGGTCCTACCATCATCAGACCAAAAAAATTGAATTCCTCGTGATTTTTACACAAGCATACCTTTTTTCGCCGATTTTCTGCTGTTACTCTACCGAATTCGTATAATTACCCCCACTCCGGTCCTACCATCATCAGACCAAAAAAATTGAATTCCTCGTGATTTTTACACAAGCATACCTTTTTTCGCCGATTTTCTGCTGTTACTCTACCGAATTCGTATAATTACCCCCACTCCGGTCCTACCATCATCAGACCAAAAAAATTGAATTCCTCGTGATTTTTACACAAGCATACCTTTTTTCGCCGATTTTCTGCTGTTACTCTACCGAATTCGTATAATTACCCCCACTCCGGTCCTACCATCATCAGACCAAAAAAATTGAATTCCTCGTGATTTTTACACAAACATACCTTTTTTCGCCGATTTTCTGCTGTTACTCTACCGAATTCGTATAATTACCCCCACTCCGGTCCTACCATCATCAGACCAAAAAAATTGAAATCCGCCTGATTTTTACACAACGATACCTATTTTTCCCAATTTTCTGCTGTTACTCTACCGAATTCGTATAATTACCCCCACTCCGGTCCTACCATCATCAGACCAAAAAAATTGAAATCCGCCTGATTTTTACACAACGATACCTATTTTTCCCAATTTTCTACTGTTACAAATACCGAATTCGTATAATTACCCCCACTCCGGTCCTACCATCATCAGACCGAAAAATTGAATTCCTCGTGATTTTTACACAAACATACCTTTTTTCGCCGATTTTCTGCTGTTACTCTACCGAATTCGTATAATTACCCCCACTCCGGTCCTACCATCATCAGACCGAAAAAATTGAATTCCTCGTGATTTTTACACAAACATACCTTTTTTCGCCGATTTTCTGCTGTTACTCTACCGAATTCGTATAATTACCCCCACTCCGGTCCTACCATCATCAGACCGAAAAAATTGAATTCCTCGTGATTTTTACACAAACATACCTTTTTTCGCCGATTTTCTGCTGTTACTCTACCGAATTCGTATAATTACCCCCACTCCGGTCCTACCATCATCAGACCGAAAAAATTGAATTCCTCGTGATTTTTACACAACGATACCTATTTTACCCAATTTTCTACTGTTACAACTACCGAATTCGTATAATTACCCCCACTCCGGTCCTACCATCATCAGACCAAAAAAATTGAATTCCTCGTGATTTTTACACAAACATACCTTTTTTCGCCGATTTTCTGCTGTTACTCTACCGAATTCGTATAATTACCCCCACTCCGGTCCTACCATCATCAGACCGAAAAAATTGAATTCCTCGTGATTTTTACACAAACATACCTTTTTTCGCCGATTTTCTGCTGTTACTCTACCGAATTCGTATAATTACCCCCACTCCGGTCCTACCATCATCAGACCAAAAAAATTGAAATCCGCGTGATTTTTACACAACGATACCTATTTTTCCCAATTTTCTACTGTTACAACTACCGAATTCGTATAATTACCCCCACTCCGGTCCTACCATCATCAGACCGAAAAAATTGAATTCCTCGTGATTTTTACACAAACATACCTTTTTTCGCCGATTTTCTGCTGTTACTCTACCGAATTCGTATAATTACCCCCACTCCGGTCCTACCATCATCAGACCAAAAAAATTGAAATCCGCGTGATTTTTACACAACGATACCTATTTTTCCCAATTTTCTACTGTTACAACTACCGAATTCGTATAATTACCCCCACTCCGGTCCTACCATCAACAGACCAAAAAAATTGAATTCCTCGTGATTTTTACACAAACATACCTTTTTTCGCCGATTTTCTGCTGTTACTCTACCGAATTCGTATAATTACCCCCACTCCGGTCCTACCATCATCAGACCAAAAAAATTGAATTCCTCGTGATTTTTACACAAACATACGTTTTTTCGCGGATTTTCTACTGTTACTACTACCGAATTCGTATAATTACCCCCACTCCGGTCCTACCATCATCAGACCAAACAAATTGAATTACTCGTAATTTTTACAAAATAATGCATTTTTTCCCTGATTTTCTACTGTTACAACTAATTAATGCGTATAATTACCCCCACTCTGGTGCAACCAGGGTCATTAACTCAATCACACAATGGAAATTCTAATCCCCTTAATCATTAGTGGATGAAACTTATTGTTCTCGATTTCTTACTGTTTGAATTCTAATATTCATTAATTGCCACCACTATACTGCAAATACCACCCCTACCCAATTTTGCCTGAACATTAAATTCAACATATTTTTTTCATAATTTAAGTATTTCCGGTTCCTATAATAATATTGGTATAATTACCTACACTTAGTCCAACCATCCACTTCTAACCTTGTAAGGCTGACATCTAAAACTCACTTTTACACAATAACCCTTTTTAACACGATTTTGTACTGTTAGAGATTTATAATAATTACCATAATTATCACCACTCTACTCCAAGTACCATACTTTACCTAATAAAATCCTTTTTCTTAACCCAACTGAGGGTTTCAGAGCTTCTTACACTCTGAATATATTTTGCTACCACTGGGGCGACAGACAGGGCTTTGTAGTCACCTCTGGGATTGTGGTGGAGAACAAAATATCTATTCCTAACCTAACTTGGGCTTTCAGATATTTTCCTACTATAGGGGCGACGAAAATGACATAGTAATCACCATCCTAATATCTTAGCTTCACAAGAGCTTCCCCATCCTTGAGGGAAGTTACCAACCTCACAAAAACACATTCCCCTGTGTTTCAGAGCTATTGCAGTCATTAAGAGGTTTGTTACCACAAACCTACCAAAATATCTGACATGGGACTGCTAGGTACTCCTTTACAGTCCCCATCTCTAGAGGCCCACATTGGGACTCCTAAGCTACCATCGTCGCCCCTAACCTACCAAAATATACCTATATATATATATATATATATATATATTTATTTATTTATATATATAATATACATATATATATAAATAATATATTAATAATATATTAATAATTAATTATTAATATATTAATAATATATTAATAATATATTAATAATATATTAATATATTATATATATAATATATATATATATATATATATATATATATATATATATATATATATATATATATATATATATATATATATATATATATATATATATATATATATATATATATATATATATACATATAAAAAAGTGTTAAATTTCAGGAATCGTTTTAGAATGGTCTGAAACGGATTTCTATGAAGAAAATTTCCAAAAATTTATATTATTTAAATTTCGAAGCCATTGCAATAGCTTCATTTTCTTTGAAAATTCGCTAATACCTACAGCTTGTCAAATTTCACAAAAACTTCTTCATCCAATTAGCTTTACAAGTAATGCACTGCTGCAGTAACAGTATCCACACACGAGCAGCATACCTCGGTACTCCTGATTTGAAAAATAATGCGGCATAACAACTACCTTTCCACGAGACACATTAAATTGAACTGGTGAAAGAGAAGCGTTCTGTTGCAGTTTGATAAGATCGTTAACCGAGGTTCATAATTTGTTATTAAGAAATACTTGCGCAAGCAAAATCACGTTCTAGTGACACCTCCCTGTCCATTCTCGTTGAATGTTGGAACTAATCATTCGCATGTTTTCAAACGTTCAGTTATCATTTGTAACTCTTCTACAACGTTATTTTTAAATCTATGTATATCAATGTAAAGCCTATTAGATGAAGAAGTTTTTGTGAAATTTGACAAGTTTTAGGTATTTTTTGTAACCTCAGTAGAACGCACAATCTTTTTCAAAATTTTAAATTTTGAAATTGTCGAATGTTCCAATTGATATCGGCCATATTTTAAGTAACTCTGACCATTGAAAACAGAAGAATCTTACAGGAAATTTCACATTTGAGGTAGTCTCAATATTTTCGAATTTATTAGCGTTTTTATGTGGTAGGAATAAAAAGTTGGAAAAACACAAATTGTTAGATATCATTAAAACGAAGAACTTCTCGAAAAATTTCTACTGAGCATTTTTTGTTCCAAATGAAGAGTAGAATCGATTCCCAGAGTTTCTCCAGAAGGAACTGGGACACCCTGTATACGTATAAGATATTTGACAACTAGGACAAACTTTTTTTTAATACAATTTTGATTACAAAAAATGTTTATTATAACACTTATAACAACTCACTCAATGTAATAAACATTTTTTGTAATAAATCACCATATCAGGTGGATGGTACATGGAAAATTCGCGCGTTATTTTCACGCTGCATAACTGGAAATTGTCAATTTGATGGCGCCATTGCTTCCAGTGCCTTCGTGGTATGTACCAGAAACGATTATTGTTTACGCCAATAAGTAATTGGTCGATATGTTAATAATTCTTTTGTTAGATTCTAAGTTAAATTTAATTTCGTTTAGGTTTGCGATGTTAGGTGAAGTTTTGGTGCCTATGATTTCGATTGTGAGTGTCAAGTGCGATAAGAGCGAGATGATCCTCTATCGGTATTGCAGTCCGCAACTTCGACCCGTCTTTGTAAACACGGTTCACGTCTTGGTTGTCATCGTACAATTACGTCCGTGCCCCCCCCCTCATTACATCTCACTCCTGCTACGATCTCCGTCTCACCAGTCCTGTATGAAACCGCTTTGCGTCAACACCCGACAGATCTCAAGATCCCCAAAACTTGCGCGCTGGAGATTTCCGTAAGGGGCCTTAAGGTACTTCGCCGTTTAAGCACCGTCTTCGCACCCGACTGGCAGTCGTCGCTGTTAGGATCGTCGATATTTCGGGTATCGCAAATTCAGGTATCCCTCTTCATTTGAAGAAAATACGGATTCGGCAGTTGAGTGTGCAGTGGGGGCACATTCTCACCGTCTGGGCGATCTGCATCAACCAGTCTCGGCATCCCGCTCCCCTCCCGGCCATCAGCGGTCTCCACTTCCATTCCCGCTGCCGGCACAGTAATTTTTTTGGTCCTCGGACTTGAACATTAAGTGAAATTAATGAATGAGTAATTAAGTTAATTTCAATCCAGATTCTATTTTATTTTCATACAAAAGGGGCTCCTTAGGTTCATTTTTCACAGTTCTGTTTTATTTTCAATATATATATATATATAATCTATTTTAACAAGGTAGAAATTGGTTTTTATGATTTTAGGATAAGGACCCATTCTCCTTGACAATTATACTCGCAGGTACTGCAAATTTTGATCGTTTAACCAGACCCTCGATACTTTATGTCGCCAGAACGAGTACCAGCACCCTCGAAATGCCAAGCCTGGAGACCCAAAATCATGATGCCATTTCATTTTTTGTGTCCACCATCTGCAACTGTGTCTTTCTGTGTCTTCTTCACACTGCAGCTTTGTGGTGGGAAATCCAGTGACCATGAAGAACCTGAATGAGATCACGCTCTGGCCGAGGATGGATCCCCGCTAAAGCGTTATGTTTCTTCAAGTTCGTTTACTTAATAGAAAAAAAGTCAGTTCACGATCCCGGGTCACGAAGGAAAGCAGTTTCAACTGGGTCCGAAGAGAACTGCCCCAAGTGAACGGTCGGAGGGGGAAACAAGATGTATGGAGATAAGTGACCACCTCGCGCCTCTACAGCCGTTTTAATAACAACGCCCAGTCACCGCGGGAGACCCCTTCAAAGTACCTGATATTTTATATCTTTTTTCTAGGTTACAAATCTAGGGAGAGAGATAATAAAGGAACACTTGTACGGATTCGTGGTTGAAATCCTCGGCCTGGGAGAAATATCGTCAATCGTGACGACGAGCGGCCGCTTGATGGATCGAGTTCACTCCCGAGGTAAACGAAGTGGAGTATGAGGAGGCCACTAACTAACGACTTTACTGGGTGAACTATTTCTTATTTTGCTTCCTCACTACCGGACGTAGGGAAGCCTTGGATTCGTGATTGAGTTTTAAAAAAAATTAATGTCCTCCAAAATGAAAATTTCCACTACCATTTTGCGTTTCAGACATCAGGGAACATTTTTGGTTCCGTGTCTGTCTGTGGTAATTCTTTAAATCGAAATGGGCTGACGTTTGGAGGGGAAGTGCGGGTTGGGTCACAGATGGTCCCCTACCAAAATCATTGAAAAATTACTGTAACTTTCGTCTGCGTATGCGCAAACGTGAACTACATGAAACGCCCGTAACTACCTTAAATATCGTTGAAATGAGTTCAAACTTGTAGAGTCGATCAGGAATAATACTTTCATACTTCCAAATGAATTTCATCGGATTCGTAATGTAAATGTCGTCTGCGCATGTGCGAACATGAAATGTTGACCATTTCCTTGTAACGCTTCTAACTAAGCGAAAAATAGTCGCAGAGAGTTGAAATTTTGAGGGTACACGCGGATTGGATCGCAGATGGTCCGATATCAAAACAAGCCTGCCCAACTATTCTATATGTTCATGTGATTCAAGTGAGGAAGCTATACTGCCTACTCGAACTGGGATACGTTTTTGGTTCCGTGTCTGTCTGTCTGTCTGTGGTAATTCCTTGTATCGCCCATAACTACGCGAAATAATGGTCGAAATGAGCTGAAATTTGGATGGTAGGTGCGGGTTGGGTCACAGATGGTCCCGCACCAAAATCGTTGAAAAAAACGCTGCAAAGTCCTTGTCACATGGGTTTATTATTCTATTGGACATACCTACAGAAATGTTGGCTGTTCATTTATTAGGTATTACTTTCATGTAAAATAATTGAAATAGCTATTTCTGGTGGTTTCCACAAATTTTGGCCCCTAAAACTTGAATTAGGTACCCTCCTTTTTTTCCAAATTATCTTTGACCATTGGTAGTCGTCTTGATCCACGTGTTAAAACTTTTCCTAGTGCTATTCTACAAATTGATGGTGATTTCAGACGATTTCGCAGGTTTTTGACTCATAAAAAATCAAATTTGGGAGCTGAACATCTGGTAGAACCTCAATTTTCCACTCCTTGGTCAAAATCGACTTCATATTCGGTCTTCTCGTCCACAAAAAAAAATAACTTTCGTCTGCCCATGCGCAAATGTGAACTACATGAAACGCCCTTAACTTCCTTAAATATCGTTGAAATGAGTTCAAACTTGGAGGGTCGATCAGGAATAGGTAATACTTTAATAGTTCAATACGATTTTCATTGGAATTGTACTGTAACTTTGGTCTGAACACGCGCGAACATGAAATGTTGACCATTTCCTTGTAACGCTGTTACTACGCGAAAAATAGTCGTAGAGAGCTGAAATTTTGAGGGTATACGCGGGTTGGATTGCAGATATTCCCTTATCAAAACCATTGACATCGTACCGTAACTTTCGTCTGCGCATGCGCAAACGTGAATAGTTGAAACGCCCATAACTACCTTAGATATTGTTGAAATGATTTTAAACTTAGAGGGTCGATAAGGAATAATACTCTGATAGTTCCACATGAATTTTATTGGAATCATACTTTAACTTTCGTCTGTGCATGCGCGAACATGAAATGTTGAAAAAATGTTGAATTGTTTGATCTTGTTAAGCATGTTAGGTAATTGATGACTACTGTATTTATTGCTATTCAATCATTTTGACGCATCATTTTTTTACCAACTGATTCTACACGTCCATCTTACAATAAGTGAGGAAGCTATACTCCCCACCCAACTTGGCAGACGTTTTCCTTCGTCTTCTATAGGTGTTACAAATGAGTAGAAAACCTTCAATCCACCAATTTCCCGCAAGACTTGGCATACTGCCACAACCTGCAAATGCAAGAAATTTGACTTATTCCACTCTCAACGATTTTGACGGCACCGTCTTTAGGAACGTTTATTTCGACTAGAAACTATACGAACATTGTTCACCGATGGATCGTAAAAGCCAAGGAAAGATGGTGTAGTAAGTTCGACTGTTTCAAAACTAGTTCCGCGCCATAATTTTTTATTTGGCAGTCAGCCTTCGTTGAATAAAGTGTTTTCGAAAGGTATAAATAGCTGTTCTATTCCACTGGTAGTTAGAATTTTTCACATCCTGAATGAATATCATAATGGAGGAACCCGAATGAAGGACCCAAGGTATCTTTAATCATCATCAGTCGTACATTTATTAGGCTCGGCGCCTCTGAAGTGGCCGAAGCCTTATATTTTCACTTCGAAAATATTTGAAAAGAAACGCAATATAATATATGCCTGTGTTTTGTGTGCGTATTTTACGTTAATAGCGATGAAAAAAAATTGCTGCCTATTCTAGTGTTTTACATTTTTTCCTCCTGGAAATTACCGATCAATTTCACTAATAATAATATTGTTCGAAGTATGAATGGAGGAATTCTTGAAAATGGTAGGTCTGGAAAATTTGCATTTGAATAAAAGAAATTTCTTAAATGATCAAATCAAGTTGAACACGATGAACACGTTACGTAGGGCCCTTCCTTCCGGTATGCGTAGCAAATTTACTCCGCTCGTACACCTGCTCACCACATATTGATCTCGCAAAATAATGAATGGTTTTTCACGGGGTCTGAACAACACCACAACACACACAGGTCATGATCATAAATTTTTGCAAATTAGCTCTCTGAGGAGGTGTCCAAATCAAAAAACGCTGCAAAGTCCTTGTCACATGGGTTTATTATTCCATTGGACATACCTACAGAAATTTTGGCTGTAAATTTATTGTTTCTTACACGTGAAATAATTCGAATAGCTATTTCTGAAGGTAATTTTGGCCCCCAAAACACGGATCAGGTAGGCCTTTTTTTTCCCCTTCAAATTATCTTTGATTATTGGTAGTGTCATTTAATCGTCTTGATCCACGTGTTGAAACTTTTTCTAGTGTTATTCTACAAATTGATGGTGATTTCAGACGATTTCCAAGGTTTTTGACTCATGAAAAATCAATTTTGGGAGCTGAACATTTGGTAGAATTTCAATTTTCACTCTTTGGTCAAAATCGACTTCATGTTCGGTCTTCTCGTCCCAACAACATGGAGTACGATACCTCAGAAGCTAATGTTACTAACATGTTGCTAAAACGCAAAAAGTAGGTACCTAATTTTACACACATTTTCACTCATAACACCCCTGGGTATATTCCGATCGGGCTGCAAAGTTTCGGGACACAACTAGGGCCCAAATGGAGCATGTGTGCGAAAGAACGAATTTTTTAGACCGAAAATGAAGCCTGTACATGTGATACGGCGTGCGGCGGACGGACATTGCATTTTTGGAATCTACGCACCTGGAAACGGAAAAGAAAAAATTTTGAGGGGGTGTTATAAAAATTGTTTGCTGAGCGAATACATAGGTGTATTATTCACAGAATAATAAACCAAAACGCTGCGAAGTCCTTGTCACATGAGTTTATTCTCCGAATTCACTGACGAGGAGGAGGAAATCTGGGAGGAAAGTCTCCAAGAACTTGAAGTTGTTTTCATGTCCAGGTAATTCACTTATATGCAAAAGTGCGACCCTAAACTTGTTAAAACTGTTCATAAGGAAAGAAATATAAAACACGGCACAGTACCTAACCCACCATTTTGAATCTTCGTCAGAAAACTGATAACACAGATAACATGGTTGCTGTCGACGTTTACCACACCTCGGACTTCAGTTAACTTAACACAAGTGATAACGCACTTTGATAACATCTTTGCGACCGATTTTCTCCACGTTTAACCAGTTTAACACATTTAACTCGTTAACACGTCGACAACGGCCCGACCATGAATACCCCTTAATTTGCTTTGAAATGGGCGAAAGTATTGAGCGCGAAGTAAAGGATTTTTGAAGTAAGGTTTCCTTTGCAAATTTTTAGACTGAAACATTCATGGAGTGCATATATGGAGGATTTTGGCACGAACTTCTATGGTTGATTAATAATAATTTTCCGACTCATCAACTCAGAAAATATAATAAAAACTTGGTATTATGAGTTTTGTAGGGGTATAAGTACCTACGTAATAAGTAAACATCCCAAAGAAGGCGCGAGACAAGTCTTTCTTTCTAGCTAGCTTTCTATTCTGAATTTGAACACGCTTATATAAAAGCTGTGATATGATTGTTTTTCAAGTTTTAACATTTTAAACTGTTTTTCTGATATACCTACACACTGCTGTTTTTCTACTGCTTAATGAAAATTCAAAAATGAAACCCTTGTTTTTATGTGTTTTCCAGTGTACTATCCTCAAATAGTCACTGGTGTCACTACGGGCTTTTGTTGGCAAGTGAGAAATTAGCAATGTTTCGCCTGATAGCATTGGAAGAAAACTTCACAGTTGTGTCAGTCATCGATGGGTATGCTACTTATCGGTGTCGAAATATTCAAAAAATAGGTTAAGAGCCTCTGAAAGCAGTTCATTGCAGTTCCAAACGTCTAATTTCAAGTGCCACTAATCAAGCGTAGGTAACAATGAACTGCAGTAACACTCATGACATAGGGTACGGATCACGTATTTTTAAATAATTACAAAAATTCATAATAGGTTTGTTCCATCCGAGCGAGTTCAGTAGAACGTATTATGCGCAGATCGATCCGCGCATGAAACTGTGTTCCTACCGTGTCGGTTCCATGAACCCAAACTTCTACTTTCTACATCGACTGTACCGAACCGTGTTCCTTCCGCGTCAAGTGCAGAACAGTCCCGTACCGAGTGCGGCACTTTTCCGCACTCACGGCGATCGAGTTTTTGAAGTGAACCCAAGAGGTAACAGTCTGTAACCTCCCCAAAATTCATTTGTTCTGTTGGTGCCGTGTCGTGACCGCCGTTACCGTGACTTGTGCTCCAATTCAATTCTGAGAGCCAAAGAAGACTGAGAACCAAATTTGCGTTCCTACCGTCATATTTTCGAACTCGCACTCGTATCTGCACCTACCCCCACCCCATTCGGTTCCGTACTGGCGGGTGTCGCACTGATGAACTCACACTGACGCGGATGGAACAAACCTGCTATCTATCGATAGACCACGAAAACTCATGAGCGCATGCCGGTTCACAATACTACAATAAGTTACAGTGGTATGAAACGGGAAAAATATAATTTGGGTCCCCATTTGGGAACACATTTGGGTCCTAGTTGTGCTCCGAAAAACAGCAGCCCGATCGGAATACACCCAGGGGTGTTATGGTAGAAAAATACAAAAATATGGGTTTTCGAGGGACGTTTGAGGTTTTAGTTAACATGAGCTTGTGAGGTATCGTTTTCCATGTTTTGTAGGGCGAGAATACCGAATATCAAGCTGAGTTTGACCGAAGAGCGAAGAATTGAGGTTGTAACGAAGGTTAAGCTCACAAAATTCATTTTTTATTTGTCAAAAACATTGAAAATTTTCTGAAATCACCATACATTTGCATAATAACACTAGAAGTAGGTAGTATCAACAGGTGAATCAGGACAATTAAATGGTACTAGGTATCAGTGATCAAAAATAATCTGTTTTAAAAAAAACAAGAAAAAAAGCCGTGCCTAATTCATGTTTTTGGGGGCCAAAATTGGTGGAAACGTCAAAAATAGCCATTTTAATAATTGCACATGAAAGAAGCAATAAATGAACAGCCAAAATTTCTGTAGGTATGTCTAGTAGAATGAGGCACCCTGGCCCTCGGTAACGTGTTAACGTGTTATCACGAATCTCCGGGTGGTGGTGGTGGTGGTATGATTCTATTGCTAGCAGTTAGCCATGGAGCACTTCGGTGGTGAATCTCCGGGTGAAATGTAAAAAAACAACAACAACGTCCTCGGTATTTTGCTACCTTCCCACCTAGGTTATATTTGACGTTTGTTTACAATTTTGAGTTTTTATTTACAAAAATAATGCCGATGAAGAGCCAAAAACAAAACCAAGTTGACGAAATTGTTGCAAAAACAACAGTCTCATCAGATTTTTCTGAGGACGAAGTTTTCTACTTAGCACGTTTAACACGGCAAGCTCAACCGTGAATACCCCTGATATCTTAATTACATACTGGAAAACGGTATTATGTTGTTATTTCTATAGATACTTAACAAGAGGGAAAAATAAAACATCGCATTTTCAGACCCACTCATCACGGCAACACGTTTGGATAAGAAGTAGTCGTCCGATTCACAAGTTTTCCAGTTGTCAGGGTAACTTGGTCCAAAACAGTGACACTCATGACATTATTCAGCTGTTTTCAAACGTTTTTCACATCCCAAATTTTAGGAAAGTTTTTTGAAGAAAAAAAACTTGATCTTGACAAAAATGTTTATCACAAGGGTTGGGACTATAAGTAATAACAAACAAAACCAAGATAGGACTACAACCTACAAAATTTATAGCTCCTGAACAGCAATTTCCCCAAAATGTTGATAATGACCCTCACACGTCTCTTTCCACACATTACATTTTTTGGACATTTTGCTTCCGAGTCTGCGAAGCAGCGGAAGCCTTGGGTTCACTTTCGTGAGCCAAAAAATTTTTGTCTTCAGAAATCAAAATTTCCACTTGCATTTTGCGTTTCAAAGCCTACTGAACAAATTTGGTTCCGTGTCTGTCGGTCTGTGAGTCTGTGAGTCTGTCCGCATTTCCTTGTTACAGCCATAACTTCCACGATTTTGAATTGATTCAGCTCAAATTTTGAGGGATGGTGCGGATAAGGCCCCTTGAGGTCCCATACAAATTTCAACATGATTGATCCAGCGGTACGCCCTGCGCATGCGCTAACGTTAAATTCAACAAACACGCATAACTTTCACAATTTTGATTCAATTTCGCTCAAATTTTCAAGGGTTGTTTGGACAAGGCCTAGTGAGTTCCAGTATGAATTTCAGCATGATCGGACCCTCGGTGCGCTCTGCGCATGCGCTGGCGTGAAATAGATTCAATTTCCTTGTTACAGCCGTAGTAACCAAAGATTTCACCCAATTTCAATGTAATTCTCAGGGATTAAGCGGGTAGGGCCCATTGAGGTCCCATATAAATTTCAACATGATAGAGCCAGCGGTTCGCCCTGCGCATGCGCTCTGTCTGTCTGTCTGCCCTTCTATGCACGGCCAAACGGCTCGACGGATATCGACCAAATTTGGCACGAATATCCAGTAGGCTCCCAAGTTGTGTGTCGTGAGTCCCTCCCGGGAACACTCCTATCATATTAAGTTCTCACCAATATCCAAACGCCAAACTAAAGCTCCGTGAATAAAGATATGAGTGGGGACAGGCGACAGAACCCAGGGTTACTCAACCTGGGGCCCCACTACCAGCTCCCAGCAAGGAGCTGGAGGGAGAGGCCCCCAAGTACTATATAACCCCGGATCCTGGCGCTCAAGCTTCATTCGACACTTCCTCTAACCAGCTCTCTCTTCTCTCTCTTACCTTACCTCCCAGATGATCGGTTGAATACAGCCGCCTGGGAATTTCACCTCCTCTCTCCTCTCTCCTCCTTCCCCCCTTGTCTAGATGATCGGTTGAATACAGCCGCCTAGACAAGGGACCTCTCCTTTCCTCTCCTTCACCTAGATGAACGGTTGACTACAGCCGCCTAGGTGAAATTCCCTCATCCACCTCTCTCTCCTCCAAAAGTCGTAGATGTTCGGTTGACTACAGCCGCCTGCGACTTTTCCTCCTTTTCTATCCTTTACCTGAATTCACTCACTCACCTTCCTTCCACGCCACCGTGATGAGAATTTTAAATTCATCACAGTGGTGAACCCGACGTTCACCCAACCTTCTTCCTTCCCACCTTCCCACCCCATGTGTCGCCCCAGTCAAACAGTTCGGTGTCCCGCATTTTAAATCAATTTAAAATTCACAAAGTTCAGTAATTTTTGCAATTTTGGCCCACCCTCAACCGCACGGAGATCAACTCTCAACATTCAACTCCAACGCTCAACTCAACCACCGCTCCCGCCGATATTGCAAATTTCAAAATTCAAAACCACGCCAAATTTTTGAATTTTAATTACAGAAATGGACCCGAACTCCCCGACGCCGCCGCTCCTGCGACCAGCCACACTGCAGCCGCCCGCCGCTGCGACATCCGACGCATCGGCCGACAACCCCTTCTCCACGCTCTCCCCGCCCACCTCTGCGTCACCAGACGCCGCCGCCGCCGCCGCTACAGCCGCAGCCGCCGCCAACGTCATGACGGCGTCCGCTGCGTTCCCTCTGTCGCTGCCCCCCTTCTACACGCACGACCCGGCGCTCTGGTTTTTTCAAGTTGACGCAGCGTTTTCGGCCGCCAACATCCGCAGCCAGAAAACGCGGTATTCCCGAATAATCTCGTTACTGCCCTACGAGATCCTGCTGCAGACCTCTGACATCTCCCCCGACGCCGCCGCTGCGTACGACGACCTCCGCAGCCGCCTCATCAGCACCTACCAGCCGTCGAAGATCGCCCGAGTCGCCGCCCTCTCCCAACCTCAACACCTCGGCGACCAGAAGCCCTCCCACCTCTACCGACGGCTGCGACACCAGCTGCAGGGTATTATGACCGCCGACATCGCCCGCACGTTCTGGTTACGTGCCCTTCCCCACCCCGTCCAGATGGCCCTAGCCAGCCATCTCGACGGCCCCGACGAACCCCTCCTACGGCTCGCAGACACTCTACACGACTTGGCCGCTGCGGCCACCGTCGGTGAGGTGCGCACACCGCGCCACCCCCCGCCGTTCCGGGACCGCACACAATCCCGGGACCGCGGCCGCGCACCCTCCCTCAACGAACGTCGAGCCCCGTCGGCGGATCGCCGACGCGACTCGTCCGCCGACCGCCGCAGCCGGCGCTCACCCGAGCGCCGCAACGCATCCCCTCCCCGCCAACGCAGAGGACGGTCCCCAGCAGCATCCAAACCGGCCCGCCCCACCACAACCAACTACCTCCCTGCGGACCCCCCCCACCGTTGTTTCTATCATGTAAACTTCGGTGGGGAGGCCCGCAAGTGCCAACCCCCCTGCTCCTTCGCCCCTAAGCAGGGAAACGCAGCCGCCCGCCGGTAAATCCGGCGGGCCCCCCTCCTCGCCAACACGGGGGGGACCATGCACATACCCCCCCCGCCCGCATTCACGCAACCACCACCACCAAGCCTCGCTACCCCTCCTACGCCGCCGCCACGGCTGCCAACCTTCCGGCCGCGCCTGCAGCGCCACCGAAAAATCCACCCCACCACAAACGAAACAACCCCTCCACGCCCGCCACCAGGGCAACCAACACTCCGGCCGCCACTCACGCCGCCGCATCCGCTTCCCCACCACGAAACGTCACCTCCCCGCCCGCCAACAGGGCAGACACCCTCCCGGCCGCCACTCACGCCGCCGCACCCGTTCCCCCACCACGGAACGTAACCTCCCCGCCCGCCTCCAGGGCACAACCCCCTCCAGCCACCACCCAACCCGGGGAGAAACCGAAACCTACCCCTCCCAAACCGGCCAAACCTCCCAACAACCCACCCCGCGTCTCCTTCGCGGAGGACCTGCCACCACCATCACACATCCCTACCTCCACCATCAAACAGAACGCCCTACCGACCCACCAGCGACTTTTCCTGCGCTGCGGGAAAACTAATGTCCCTTTCCTGGTGGACACGGGGGCGGCGCTGTCCATCTTCCCTAACAACGTCCTCCGTCGTCAGGCGCGCTGCTACCGGCAGCTTCTCTACGCCGCCAACGGTACCACCATCCCCTCGTACGGGACGTACCGCTCCTCAGTTCACATGAGCGGGCTCGCGTACGAGTGGGAGTTTACCGTGGCGGACGTGGAGAAGGCGATCCTGGGGGCCGATTTTCTAGCCTATTTCGGTCTCCAGGTCGACGTCCGAAACGCGCGCCTGATCGACCCCGCCACCAAAAAACCCATACCCGGCTTCATCCACGCAATCAACCACCCCCCCACACAGTTCGAACGCCTCCTCCTCAACTACCGTCCCCAGCGCCGCCCCTCTGCACACATCTCCACTGTCCAGCACCACATCGAGACCACAGGACCACCCATCACCGCCAAAGCCCGCCGCCTACACCCCCTGCAGTTGTCGAAGACCCGCCAACACTTCGACAAACTCATCGCCGACGGTATCATACGCCCCTCAAAATCCCCTTGGGCTTCTCCACTCCACATCGTACAGAAGCCCAATGGGGATATCCGCCCCTGCGGGGACTACCGGCGGCTCAACTCGAAAACTACACCAGACCTCTATAATGTCCCCCACCTGCGTGACTTTTCGTCACATCTCCATGGCGCCACTATCTTTTCCACCCTTGATATTTCGCGAGCGTTCCACCACATCAACATCCACCCCCCCGACGTCCCGAAAACCGCTATAATTACCCCGTTCGGGTTGTTCGAATATGTGAAGATGGGCTTCGGATTACGGAACGCCGCGCAAACTTGGCAGCGCTATATGGATAGTATCTTGCGAGGCCTGCCTTTCGTATTTTGTTTTCTCGACGATATACTGATCGCCTCCAAGACCCCCGAAGAACACCTCGACCACCTACAGCAAGTCCTCAACATCTTCTCCACCGAAGGTCTCCTGGTCAACACAGACAAATGTGTCCTCGGCCAACCCTCCGTCCGCTGCCTCGGCCACCAAGTATCCTCGGACGGCATCACACCCCTCCCCGACAAGGTCCACGCAATTCTTGACTTCCCAGAACCCCGCACGGTCACCGAGCTCCGCCGCTTCCTGGGTATGTTAAATTTTTACCGTAGACACATAAAACACGCCGCCCAACATCAACAACCACTCATACACGCCATTCCCCAACCCTCCAAAAAAAATGATAACCGCCCCATCACCTGGACCCCCCAACTTTCCGCCGCGTTCAAAATTTGTAAACAGGACCTAGTAGACGCCGCTCTATTGGCCCACCCCGACCCTCACGCTCCCCTCTCCATCACTACCGATGCGTCCGATTGGGCCATCGGGGCAGTGCTCCAACAGCACACCGGCGCCACCCCCCAACCCATTGGCTTCTTTTCTAAAACCTTATCCCCCACCCAGAAAAACTATTCAACTTTCGACAGGGAACTCCTCGCCATCCACGAAGCCATAAAACACTTTCGTGACTTCGTGGAGGGCAGGCAGTTCTCTGTCATTACAGACCACAAGCCCCTGACCCACGCCCTCCTTCAAAATCGTAAGTCCGCCTCCCCGCGTCGCCTCCGGCAGCTCGAGTTTATCGGGCAGTTCACGTCCGATATTCGATATCTGCCGGGGGCCGACAACTGCGTGGCGGACGCACTATCCCGACCCACCCCTACCCCGGCGCCGGTGGCGGAGTTGCTGCCATTCCCCTCTCCTCAATCCATCAAATCCAAACAAAACCCCACCTCCGACCCTGCCCTTTCCAACCTCATTTCCGCATCCAAGTTGGAACAACTGCCTCCCCTCGACCTCTGGTGTGACGTAACGGCCGACTCACCGCGCCCTTACGTCCCACCGGAGTTGAGGAGGCAGTTGTTCCTCCACTATCATTCCCTCCATCATCCCGGCATTCGGGCGAGCCGGGACCTCATCAAGACGCGGTACTTCTGGCCCCATATGAATACAGATATTCGTAACTGGGTTCTCGGGTGCCAGAAGTGCCAGCGTTTCAAAGTCTCGGCCCACCCGCATGTACCTCCTCAACCAATCCCCGACTCCCTCCCGTGGGAGCATGTACATTTGGACTTAGTGGGCCCCCTTCCCCCATCCGAGGGGAAGAAATACTGCCTCACGATGATCGATCGTGCCACCAACTGGGTGGAGTGCATCCCCCTCTCCTCCATCACCGCGGACACCGTCGCAACGGCTTTCCTCTCTCAATGGGTCAGCCGTTACGGTTGTCCGCGAACAGTCACGGTCGATCAAGGGAGGCAGTTTGAATCGGCCCACTTCTCCGATTTACTACGCTCCCTCGGGATCCAAAAGATCCACACCACCCCGTACCATCCCCAATCCAACGGGAAAATAGAGCGGTGGCACTCGGTCCTGAAACAGGCCATTTCTACTTCAACAAATTCCCCTTCCTGGACTAAAACCCTTCCCTACATTTTGCTCAGCCTTCGAACATCCGCCCGTCCATCAGACCAAACTAGCCCCGCGCAAAATGCATTTAAAGACCCACTACGTTTACCGGCCGATATTTTCACTCCACACCACACACCGTCAATTAACAGGGAACCACTACACTCAACAACACCGACAAACGACACCACTTATCCCAAACGATTTTTCACCACAACACACATGTACCTGAAAGAGCCCGGCATCCATAAAACTTTCCAACCACTTTACGCCGGGCCCTTTCAAGTCATTCGCACAACACATACAACCGCAACCCTGTTAATTGACGGCAAACCACATACAGTCCCGTTAGCCAGGTGTAAACCCGCACCTGTGCTAACCCCAACACCTAACACTATCAGTCTCCCGCCGTCCGTTCACGATGCACCATCAGCTCTTCCCGCAACACCCGTCACCTCCGTCGTTTCCGGATTTCGACTCGGATCCGGAAATGGCGGCGATTCTCCGGGACGTTTTTGTCCCGGACCCGCTTTCCCCCCTACCCCCCTCGCCCGGGCCTACCACACCGCTTTATTTTGTTCCGCCACGGATCTCCGGGTTACCTCCCCGGCCCCGACGATGGAAGTACCCCCAGTGGCGAATTCTACGCGAATTTCGCGTAGCACAAGCCACGGGGGTACACCCCCCCTACACCCCAACCGACCCCCTGATGGATTCCATCCGTCACGAGTTCCGCCTTGCGGAACTCATGCCTCCCCCGCCTCCCGTTCAAATTTCAGCCCCCCCTGTCCAAATTTCAGCCCCCCCTGTTCCAATTTCAACCATTCAACTTCACAACCCCCCCATACCATCCAAAAACCCAACACCCCCCGCCCAACCGCCGATTTCGGAGCCCCCCGTTTTAATTCCCCCCCAATTTTCCATCTTCGATCCCCCTCCCTCCCCTCCATCGTCGGGGATATCCCCAATAGTTCCCGCCGGGACGAAACGGCCCGGGCGACGGAACGGACGGAGGGAGCGTCCCCACGCCCCCCTCGTCCCGGCGGCCAAGTCCCCCGCCCCGCTATGAGCAATCACGGCGGGGCCTTGAGATTCCGGGACAGCGCTGGTGTCTCATCTACCCACTCGCACTGTACCGGAACTCGAGGCCCCTCCGTGGCCGCCTCAACACGTCGGCCGCCGGCGACTGCCCCCAACACACTATACTCACACACACACACACACTACCACTCGCCACACCACACCCAGGAACCGGCGGATCCTCGCAACCGCCTCCCACAAAGTGACCAAATGTGTGTACATACCTCTGTACTATCTGTATATACTAATTCATCTGTAAATACTGTACATACTCACCCGTCATCTGTAACTACTCATTCACCCTCTGTACATACTCCATCTCATTGTAAATATTGTTCATCTCATTGTAAATATTGTTCATCTACCTCATCTCGCCCTTGCCGATCACTTCCCTAAATGCCAATGTTTAGGGATCATGACCACTGCACTGTACATACTCTCGCCATCTCATCCTACTTATTCTACCTTATGTTACCTACCTTATGTTCTACTCACTTATCGTCTAACATGTTATTACTTATCATCCACTATGTTACTTACTTATCATCTACCATGTTACTACTACTAAATCTACTATGTACTACTAGTTTTTAAGCACCGCCTTCAGCTCAACCTCTGTTTGCATCGGCCCTCAGCCCCTGTCTCTTTGCGCCTTCCGCGCCTCCTCTTGTTTGCCGTAGCCCTCAGCTCCTGTCATTTTGCGCCTTCAGCGACCACCTCTTGTTTGCCGTAGCCCTCAGCTCCTATCATCTTGCGCCTTCAGCACCAATAGTGGTTCAAACTGGGGGGACCTCTGTCGTGAGTCCCTCCCGGGAACACTCCTATCATATTAAGTTCTCACCAATATCCAAACGCCAAACTAAAGCTCCGTGAATAAAGATATGAGTGGGGACAGGCGACAGAACCCAGGGTTACTCAACCTGGGGCCCCACTACCAGCTCCCAGCAAGGAGCTGGAGGGAGAGGCCCCCAAGTACTATATAACCCCGGATCCTGGCGCTCAAGCTTCATTCGACACTTCCTCTAACCAGCTCTCTCTTCTCTCTCTTACCTTACCTCCCAGATGATCGGTTGAATACAGCCGCCTGGGAATTTCACCTCCTCTCTCCTCTCTCCTCCTTCCCCCCTTGTCTAGATGATCGGTTGAATACAGCCGCCTAGACAAGGGACCTCTCCTTTCCTCTCCTTCACCTAGATGAACGGTTGACTACAGCCGCCTAGGTGAAATTCCCTCATCCACCTCTCTCTCCTCCAAAAGTCGTAGATGTTCGGTTGACTACAGCCGCCTGCGACTTTTCCTCCTTTTCTATCCTTTACCTGAATTCACTCACTCACCTTCCTTCCACGCCACCGTGATGAGAATTTTAAATTCATCACATTGTGCAACGTCGCATTTTTAATTCCCTGAAAATTGCGGAACTATGGTCGACCATGGTCAACTCCTGAATGGCTCGATGGATATCGACCAAATTTGGCACGAATATCCAGTAGGCTCCCATGTTGTGCAACGTCGCATTTTTAATTCCCTGACCATAGCGGAACTATGGTCGACCATGGTCAACTTCGTTAATTGGAATGGTAACCCCTATTTTTTGTCGCGTATTCGTAATCTACGTGATTTTCTATCTACGATCGACCCGCGGTCGACCATAGCGCATCCATGGGCCCCTCCATGGTCGAATCCCGAATTGCTCAACGGATATCGACCAAATTTGGCACGAATATCCAGTAGGCTCCCAAGTTGTGCAACGTCGCATTTTTAATTCCCTGACCATAGCGGAACTATGGTCGACCATGGTCAACTTCGTTAATTGAAATGGTAACCCCTATTTTTTATCGCGTATTCGTAATCTACGTGAAATTCTATCTACGATCGACCCTTCGGACTACCCCCGCGGTCGACCATAGCGCATCCATGGGCCCCTCCATGGTCAACTCTGAATGGCTTGACGGATATCGACCAAATTTGGCACGAATATCCAGTAGGCTCCCAAGTTGTGCAACGTCGCATTTTTAATTCCCTGACCATAGCGGAACTATGGTCGACCATGGTCAACTTCGTTAATTGAAATGGTAACCCCTATTTTTTATCGCGTATTCGTAATCTACGTGAAATTCTATCTACGATCGACCCTTCGGACTACCCCCGCGGTCGACCATAGCGCATCCATGGGCCCCTCCATGGTCGAATCCCGAATTGCTCAACGGATATCGACCAAATTTGGCACGAATATCCAGTAGGCTCCCAAGTTGTGCAACGTCGCATTTTTAATTCCCTGACCATAGCGGAACTATGGTCGACCATGGTCAACTTCGTTAATTGAAATGGTAACCCCTATTTTTTATCGCGTATTCGTAATCTACGTGAAATTCTATCTACGATCGACCCTTCGGACTACCCCCGCGGTCGACCTTAGCGCATCCATGGGCCCCTCCATGGTCGAATCCCGAATTGCTCAACGGATATCGACCAAATTTGGCACCAATATCCGGTAGCCTCCCAAGTTGAACGTAGGCGCATTTTTAATTCCCTGACCATAGCGGAAATATGGTCGACCATGGTCAACTCCTGAATGGCTTGACGGATTTTGATAAAATTGGGCACAAATACCCGGTAGGGTATGGGATTTTTCCGTCGTTTGTTGGTTCCACGATACTGCGTAGTGCGAATCTCGGATAGCGAGTGAAGCGAGCGGTCAGGCTAGTTATGTATAATGGACGTAATGTATTATGGAAGTCATGTTATGTATAATATGTATATTTCATGTAATGTTATGTATAATGTAATGTTATGTAATATGTATATTTAACGTTATGTAATGTTATGTAATGTAATGTAATGTAATGTAATGTTATGTTATTTTGCTTCCGAGTCTGTTCTATTTTATAATGGGTCACTCTGATTGTGACGAGGAAGCTCCTGTGCCATCACCTTGGCAGTGTATTGGTTTATTATTTTCAATAATGAACCATTGGAATCGAGCATGAAAAAAAAAATTCTTACCCCCCCTCAAAATTTGATGGTTTACGTTTCAAGGTATGTAGAATCCAAAACTGCAATAAAAATATTTCTGTCTGTCCGCCGTACGCCGTACGCCGTACGGGCCACTTTTCTTAGTTACCATGAAAGAAAATTGATTAAATTCGGGTTATAGGTTCCGTTCGCTGTCTAGTTGGTCCTCGAAGCTCGACGTTACTGTGAGTCATCTCTAAGGGGTTCAAAATAGGGGTTGAAATTTTCAAAACGCCTATACCATTTTTTTACGTGAATATTTTTACGGTTTTAAATAGTTCTTGAACTTGCGAGTTTTTTAAGACCATCCGGAGCGTCGTACGTCCAGCCGTTCGTTCACAGTAAGGCCCCGAAGTTTGCACCGACAGGCATTTTCGACTCCAGTGTGAATGAAATTGTATACAATTCAAACCAAATCTCGTAACCAGAGACGCGCCGACAATAGGAATTTGTGAATACGGCCAATCATTGGTAGTGATCACCTGATTATATTGGCGGAGTATGAAGTCGAGTTGGTTGTTCTGTGATATTATTTCATTTGAAAAATGATGGCTCTGTTGGAGTTTGTTGGTAGGTAGTGAAACTTGAACAAACGTTGAAGTATTATTGATGGGTAAATTATTACTACGGTAAATCATTACTCAACGGTAAATTATTACACAACGGTTCATTATACCATCTACGTAGAAGGGGCTGGAGTTTGTTGGTAGGTACTTTTGCAACTTTTTTCACTCCTCATCAACAATTTCTTTTCAGAACTTCATTGTGTGTGTTTCTTATTGTTAGGTACTGTTTGTCATCGGCAGAATGCAAGTGGAAATTTTGATTTTGGAAGACAAAACGTTGCTCTTCAAAAGTGATCACAAGGCTTCAACAACCTTGGCTGACGCGCGCGGAAGCAAAAGCAATATTCCGATGGAAAAGAGGTATATATGTTACATTTAGGTTGCGAATTTGTGACCGCATGATTCAGAATAGGTTTCTTGGCTTTCCTGTAAAATTCCAGAAATGAACATGTACCCCTTTTCGGCCCAGCTCTTCAATTAATAATTTTAATTAGATAATATTAGAAACATTTGATAGGTATTTGGCCGAATTTGTTGGGTAAGTACCTACGTATTTTTGCGCATACTGTGCCCCTCCTTGGCAGATTTCCCTATTTACGATAATGTGTATGTAATTGCCTACATGGTATCAAAATGCTGCTGATGCTGTTATGACAAAATTGAATTGCCTAAGTAGGAAATTTATGGCTGTATTAAATTTATCAATTATAATTATCTATCATTTCCCCCTCCTCACGCATTTCACCGACGGTTAACAGGTTGTTTTTTGTCCACTAACCGTATTTTCAGAGTCGAAGGCCTCGAAAGATACTCGTACTTCCCCATCTGGTTTCCATCTTGAGACGTCGAGCATTGTACTGGTCTGAGGTCGCACTTTCACTGAATCCCCTCAGCTCAAGTTAGTTGAAGATTCCCCTTGCAGTTTTATTGGGGAAGTTACGAAGATCCGAGCTGTACCTACCTACCGCCTCTGCTGTTCCTGTGATCGGTCAGATCCCTTTCACGGTGACGACAGAAGTGAGCGGAGGTTTAGCAGATAATAGAACATCCACAGCGAACAATTCGTAACGAGCGTAATCGAAATCATCAGAATTGTGTGGAACAAAATGTGATTCTATCAGGTTACCTACCAATTAATTACTATTCAATCGGCGTTTTAAACAATTCACTTAATTTTTAGTGCCAAACATTATTAACAGCAACCCCACAACAATCCACCCGATTTCTGCTAGTTACAAGCATTATTTCTTATATTTATGGGCGTTGCAAGAATTTTACGTTCGGTCATGCGCAGAGCGCAGATGAATGTCACTGTCCGGTTTCATATTTTGCTTCCTCACTACCGGAAGGTAAAGAAGCCTTGGATTCGTCATTGAGTAAAAAAAGTGTGCCAAGTTGGGTGGACGGTACAGCTTCCTCACTTATTAATTGTACAATAGACGTGAAGAATCAATTGGTAAAAAAATGGTGCGTCAAAATGATTGAATAGCGATAAATAGAGTTTGTAATAAACTACCAAACATGCGTAATGGGATCAAACATTTCAACATTTTTACAACATTTCATGTTCGCGCATGCGCAGACGAAAGTTATCGTACGAGTCTGATGAAATTCATGAGCAACACCCAAAGTATTATTCCTGATCCACACTCCAAGTTTAAACTCATTTCAACGATATTTAAGGTAGTTATGGGAGTTTCAAGTTGTTGTGATCGGCTGCTCCTCCACAACTCAAATTGTGTCTGAACATGCTGTTACTCAGAGTGGGGACCCCCCGACCCCCCTCTGATCTTGTCAGGGGAATATAAAAGAGCCAGGGTGCCACTAATAAACCAACCATTCTCAAATCAAGCGATCGACTCGTCTATCCGACTCCCAATCACTACACTGGTGACATCCGACGTGTGAGCTACACCGCCAGCGCCCGCCGTTTGACAGCGTCGCAGCCCCGCCTCCGCTTCAACGAGCCCCACCACGCGCGGCCCCCACCGACGCCACAGCGGCGCCCCACTCCGACGCCCGCCTCGACGGCTATCGCAGCGCCTCCCGCTACTTCGCCCCACCATCACCGATCCTTATATAAGGAAACGGACGCCGGCGCCGAGCACACTTCCTGCTGACACCTCAACGGACTGGCACCTACGAAGAAAACGAAGATGACCGAGCAGAAACCGCAAGACACCCGAAGCGAGCGCTCCTTCACTTCTCAAGCTTCAGCCCTTTGACCCCGCATTTCCGCACGTCTGGTTCGCCCAACTCGAGCTCATCCTCGCACACGAAGGCCTCACGACGCCACATGCGAAATTCGCCCGAGCCTTCCTCGCCCTCGAACCTCGACAAGCGGATCTATGCGCCGACATCAACCCCTCGAACACCAGTAGTTACCAGACGCTCAAAACACGCCTTCTCGCGACACACGCACCTTCAGATGGTTCACGGCTCACCGCCCTCCTACAGCCGACATCCGACGACGAACTACCGTCGATCCTCGCTCGCCGACTCACCCGAGCACTTCCGGCCGACACACCCGCACCACTCGTCCGACACGTCTTTCTTCGAGCCCCCCACGAGCATTTTCGACTACACATTGCGGCCCACGAAGAACAAGACATCACCCGGCTCGCCAAACACGCTGATCGCCTTCTCCCATTCGCACCAACTCTTCAAGCGGCTACCGTCGCCGAAGAAACAACAGTGATTCACAGTAGACGACACCGGCGATCACCGACGAGAACGACAGCGAATGAGCCCCGGTTTCCAGCCCTTTTCGACGGCTACGAACCTTCCAACAATACACGCGACGCACCAAACCACGCACACGAGATCGTCACGAAGGGACCCCCGTGCCATGCGAAACTTCGCCGAAAACCCCCGGATTTCGGCGAATTACTAGCGGCGGGGGTCATTAAACCTTCCGAACCTGCATGGTCCAGATCACTGCAGCATAGAGCCACACCACGAGCCGCTACGATTCTACGTCTTCAACTCGCCGCAAGCACAATCGAATCACGACCGCACGCTCACGTGGACTACCGACTCACCGCGCAAATTGATCTCAACCAACGCACGTTCCGTGCCCTCACTAATTTGCAGCATCGGACCACTCCACGAGCCGCTACGATTCTACGTCTTCAACTCGCCGCAAGCACAATCGAATCACGACCGCACGCTCACGTGGACTACCGACTCACCGCGCAAATTGATCTCAACCAACGCACGTTCCGTGCCCTCACTAATTTGCAGCATCGAACCACTCCACGAGCCGCTACGATTCTACGTCTTCAACTCGCCGCAAGCACAATCGAATCACGACCGCACGCTCACGTGGACTGCCGACACGCAGATTTCAACAGCACAAAACGCTACCACGAACGATCTACCGTACGCCACTCACGATCCATCAAGACGCCACAACGCCCCCGACAACAGCGCCCGAGCTACCGCACGAGCCACATACGACACCGGCGGGATACCTCGCGCCCGCACCGGCACCCACGCCACTAATCGGCCTCGAACCACCGCCACCCCACGACAATGACCACAGCAGCCACCCGGACAGCCCACACGGACCCAACACACGCACCTCCCACGCCCGGCCACAGCCACAGCGACATCAACAAAATTTAATTAAAATTGAAAATTACTTAAATTCTGGGGGGAGCAGTGTTGTGATCGGCTGCTCCTCCACAACTCAAATTGTGTCTGAACATGCTGTTACTCAGAGTGGGGACCCCCCGACCCCCATCTGATCTTGTCAGGGGAATATAAAAGAGCCAGGGTGCCACTAATAAACCAACCATTCTCAAATCAAGCGATCGACTCGTCTATCCGACTCCCAATCACTACACAAGTATTTCACGTTTGCGCATACGCCGACGAAGGTTACTGTACGATTTCAATGATTTTGATAAGGGACTATCTTTGAGCCAACCCACGTGTACCCCCAAAATCTAAGCTCTCTACGACTATTTTTCGCCTAGATACAAGCGTTACAAGGTAATGGTCAACATTTCATGTTCGCGCATGCGCGGAAGAAAGTTACCATACGATTCTAATGAAACTCATGTGGTACGATTCAAAGTATTATTCCTGATCGACCCTCCAAGTTTGAACTCATTTCAACGATATTTTAGGCTTGTTATGGGCGTTTGAAATATTTCAAGTTTGCGCATGCGCAGACGAATGTTACAGTACCTACTTCATCAATAATTTTGATATGGTACCATCTGTGACCCAACCCGCACCTACCCTCCGAATTTCGACCATTATTTGGGGTAGTTATGGGCGTTACAAGGAATTGACCGCAGACATACAGACGGACAGACAGATAGACAGGGAACCAAAAATGTTGGACCTTGATATCTGAAACGCAAAATGGTACCAGAATTTTTCATTTTGGAGGACACACTTCTCTTTTTAACTCAGTCACGAATCCAATGCTCCTTCCTACCTTCGGTAGTGAGGAAGCAATATTTGTGTCCTCCAAAATGAAAATTTTCACTACTTACCTACTATTTTGCGTTTCAGACATCAAGGAACATTTTTGGTCCGTGAGTGTATGTCTGTGTGTCTGCCAATTCCTTGTAACGCCCATAACTACCCGAAATAATTATCCAAATGGGCTGACTGAATGGTCGAAATGAGCTGAAATTTGGAGGGTAGGTGCGGGTTTGGTCACAGATGGTCCCATACCAAAATCATCGAAAAAATTCGCTAACTTTCGCCTGCGCATACGCAAACGTGAAATAATTGGAAAGCCCATAACTACCTTAAATATCGTTGAAATGAGTTCAGACTTGGAGGGTTGATCAGGAATAATACTTTGAATCGTACCACATGAATCACTGTAACTTTTGCCTGCGCATGCGCGAACATGAAATGTTGACCATTTCCTTGTAACGCTTCTAACTAAGCGAAACCTAGAAACTTAAAATTTTGAGGGTAGTCGCAGATTGGATCGCAGATGGTCCCGTATCAAAATCATTTAAATCTTAATGTAACTTTCGTCTGCGCATGCGCAAACGTGAAATACTTGAAACGCCCATAACTACCTAGTATCGTTGAAACGAGTTCAAACTTGGAGGGTCGTTCTGGAAGTATACTTTGTTAGTTCCACATGAACTTAATTGGAATCGTAATGTAACTTTTGTTTGCGCATGCGCGAACATGAAATGATGAAAAAATGTTGAAATGTTTGATCCCATTGCGCATTGTTATTCAGTAATTTTGACTCATCATTTTTTTACCAACTGATTCTACTTGTCCACGTTACAATAAGTGAGGAAGCTATACTGCCCACCCAACTTGGCAGACGTTCTTACAGGACTATTCAGGGTCCAACCCGCTCCTACCTTCCAACTGTCATTAAAACTTACGTTCCAGAAATTAACATATTTATCGTATTTCGTATATCGTATTTATATTGTAGGTATGTACCAGGTACTTAAATACTTTAAAGTGGTAATAAAACAAATATCTGCATGACATACCTACTGGGGGTTCCGCAAAGGTTATGTCGGCTGGCAAAAATTTAAGGATTATTGACAGTGGACATTTAAACATATTAATTAGGTACATACTTGATGCAAATTTTGATGAATAGCAATCACAACAGTAATAGTGCGTGATGAAATATGGAGAGTAGATTGAAGAGAACGAAAACTGTTGATAATAATCAGTGGAGGAATAATTTGATTGCATCACCGTATTTTGATTTTATTGAATGTAGTAACCTACAATACTTTTGTCGATAGGTAGAGACCGTCTCTTTTGGAAGAAGTTGTTGAATAAAAACCGTCCTGCAGGAAATATTATGCAAAGTCGTTTTATTTTTATCTGTGGGCACGCAAAATAAATTATTGTGCAAGTTCTAGATAGTAGGTAGGAATAAACAGTCCCCCGAGTAGTGGAAAACGGGAAACATTATGTGATAACTATTTGCTATTGCCTGATGCCTATATATTTTAAGCACGTCTGAGAGTATAATATTTTGGGGGTAGGTAGAATCAATAAGTTGCTTATGGAGTGAAGAGATGCAGTAGGAAATCTATAGGGGTTGGTGTACCTGGGTACATGATTTTTTTCGATTTCCTTGAGTAGTATTTCACAGACGCTGGTTGATGATTGTTTTTAGAGATGATACACAACTTTCTGGGATCACGAAACAGGGAATTTGCAAAAATTTGGAAGGCCATTCCATCTTTATACAAGTTTCATTTCGTTTAAAGGGTACTTCTTCATTATCTGGTATACACCAAAAAAAATTCTCAAATTTTGATTAAATTATTTAATATCGTTTCTCAACAACAATTACCATTATCTCAAATACATCGATTGTTCAGTCAGACAAGACGGTGGGTGTACAAGAAGTTTAGTTCCCATTCCGCCGCTCGCATTGTCAAGCGATCTGGATGCTCGCTAGCGCTCGCATCTCAAAAAAGATAAACAATCCCAGAAACTATCCCGTGAATGAGCAGGTTGTTTGGGACTTCTGAATAGATGGTACAAGTATGCAATAGTTGTTTTGTTGTTGAGAAACGTTATTAAATAATTTAATCAAAATTTGAGAATTTTTTTGGTGTATACTAGATAATGAAGAAGTACCGTTTAAAGATTTTGATAGATTTACAGTACAAAACGCTTTACAAACCTAACATACTGCTCAGTAAGTAGTGATTTCGACAATCCAACAGGCACCAACTGCTCGGGAGCTCAATGGTTTTCCTGGGCTTAATTATCGACAACAGGCTGTCCTGGGCCAGCCATAAAGACCATCTTGCATCAAATCTAGCGTACTGTAGTTTCATGCTGCGCCGTTTACTAAAGTCGGTCTCCTTTAGCGACCTGAAATCAGTGTTCCACGCATACTTTATGTCGTACCTACTGCGTTATTATATGGGGAAAACTCACCACATAGCCTCTCCATGTTCAGACTGCAGAAGGCGGCAATACGAATTCCCCTTCCCCACAATATAGGGTAGGGATGTCCCAAAAGTATCGATACTTTTTCCCTGATATAATTATATCGTAGTATCGATAGTTTTTACCAGTATCGGAGCCGATACTTTTTTTTTATCCCTCACATTTTATCAGTTTCAACACCTAGTAGGTACTGTTGACAGATTGCTGGGAGACCAGCCACTTCAACAAATTAAAGAAAGTTGATGTACCACCACCTCCAGCTCTCAGTGAGAATCAGCTGTCCTCCATTTAGTAGGAAGGGCCAACAAAATGTTAACCCAACCAAGCAACCAACCAACCTAACTCAATAGTTTTTTGGTTGGATTTTCTTTGTTCTTTCTTGTTTTCTGATGTGATTGTGCCGAATTAACTAAATAATTTCATGCCTTGTCTTGTCTTGTCAGTAATTTTGAAAAACAAGCGCCCAAACAAAAAAAAGTTTCAAATAAGAAAGAAGTGATTTGTTGTATTGTTCATTTTATAATATTATCCTGAAATAATTCTTCGATAGGCTGACGATGGTATTTCATACTATACCAATGTAGATGAAGTAAAAACTTGGGATGTGATATAATATTCTGTCACCCTGATGGAGAGAGAACAAAAACGACATTTCCACCCATTTTTGAAAAAGTATCAAAAAGTATCGATACTTCGAAATATCGATACTTTTTGGAAGTATCGTATCGATACTTTTGGAAGTATCGTATCGATACTTTTTGATACTTTTAGATGTATCGATACGATATAATATATCAATACTTTTGAAGTATCGGACATCCCTAATAGGGTACCTACAGGGACAGTTGTAGAGGACGTTTCAAACAGGTGAATTGCTTGACTATACCAGAATTTATTACATACAGAGTGAGAATTATTCCAACAAAATTTGTGTGTAATGCCCAGGCCGCAATTTACGTTCAATTTTAATTTTTAGTCATTCAGTCAGAACATAGTTCTTAGATTGTGGAAATTGTCCTC
This sequence comes from Leptopterna dolabrata, assembly GCA_954871275.1. Taxonomy (NCBI): domain Eukaryota; kingdom Metazoa; phylum Arthropoda; class Insecta; order Hemiptera; family Miridae; genus Leptopterna; species Leptopterna dolabrata. The sequence goes on from CATPAC010000228.1 coordinate 31,287, forward strand.
AAAGTAGGTACCTAACTTCTACTAAGTACTGTGGCGTAGCCCGGGGGGGAGGGGATTTAAATTTGTAATAATAATTAAATAGGTAGGTATTTGTTTTCGAGCCAATGAGGAGGGGGTGGTTATGACTCCATAATTAATTATTTATTACAAATTAAAGTATCAGAAACAAATAACGACAACAGATTAAATTAAATTTCCATTCAACTTTGTAAAGTCAAACCTTACATTTTCTATTTCCCATACCCCCTCCCCCCTCCATCCTTTCGACAATCCTGGCTACGCCACTGACTGTAATTCCCTGTGGTATTTGCTGAACTCGTAATAGTGATTCCGATTCTCGAAATTCCCGTTGAATATTTTTTATTATATGCGATTCACCATCGAAATAAGAGTAGGAGTAGGATAGTTCTACACTTACCTCTATGCGACTCACCAATGTGTATGTTGGTTTATCGGTAATAATACTTGGTTTAATAGGTAATTTTCTTCCTCCACGCCCAGCCGCCTGTGCTCGCGTCCGAGAAGGCAGCGCCTCAGACAGCTTTGCTTATCTGTTCTGTGATAGGGTTGTTTTTAGTTTATGAATCGGGCACGTGTGTACGGTAGCTGTTTTTTATGGTTTTTTCTAGTGCAGCATAGTATGTATTTGATTTAGTTATTATTCAGAAATATATAAAAACTATGTGAGTGGAAATAGTGCTTCATTTGGCACTCAGAGCATTATTTCAATCGTTACATCGGTATCCAACGTTGGTAATCATAATGGAGAGTGCCATTAATGAGACAGTGAGTATTATACCTAAACAATGTTGATAAAATATTGTTGATCATTAAATATGACAATTTTACATAGGTACCTTGTACTAACTAGAATAGAAAGGTACTAACTCCAAAGTTACAACTTCGGAGTTAGATACCTAACTACTTGAAGACCACGTAGTAAGTCTTATGCAGTCAGTTCTAGGTATTAAAGATAATAAATATGTGAAATACGTTATTTTTATATCTGGGTATTTATATATCTCCATCAGGCTTATAAGCTGGTGATAGAGCCACAAATTGTTTTTCACTTTAAAGGTAAAAAAATGGTTTAAACGTTCGAAAAAATTCGAACTTTAATATGATTAAATAATAATAATGAACGGTTTTCGCCGAAGGCCCTGGACGTCACGCCCCTAGTAGGCCCTCCTATACCTATCTCAATGATATTCGTTGTACTTATTTTAACTAGGTATGGATCCAAAAAGTAGGACGAAATGACCAAATTTCAAAAAGGAGGAAGGACATGTTCTCCAAAAGTAGGATGGATGGGTAACCCTGCGTCGGTACCTTCATGTACCTACTGTACAGTGCTGCATATAGTTGCACGGTATACCTGCCTGCATACAGTTTTACTTAATACGACTTCATGTACTCGTACATTAGGTTGATGTTCATGTGATGAGTAGCGTTTTAGAGACCAAGCAAATATAATTACATATTTCCAAGTAGTGACAGTGAAATAGATGAAACGGCGGGTGATTTGAAGAAATCAAGAGAGAGAAAATACTGCAAATGTTTCTCAATTCATCGAATTTTATAAAACACCTTTTGTTTAAGCCATCTTACAATTTGGAATAATCAAACAAAAAGTAAACCTTCAGGTTACCTACTACCAATTTTCTAAGGTAGGTCTTGAGCTGCCTGGTAAGTTCTAAGGTAGGAATTGGTAGTAAGCTGAAGGGTTATGTTTTGTTTGATTATTCCACACTGCAAATGATGACTCAGCTAGATGGCTCCTCCGATATCGACAACCCTTGTGCCCTTTTGGAGAGCAAACGGTTGTGCAGTTTGTTCCTACAAATTGGAACCTATCAGGATGTATTACCCTCGAATTTGTAATTGTAAAGGAAATATTACTTATAAAAACACAGACAACAAAGCAGTATGGCTGTACCTGTGTGTATCGTAGCGCTATACTCAAGTCATTGATCAACACGGGCAGACCGATGCATTCCCGCAAGGTTTCGATTGCCCATATCACTTCATGCGCTAAATCAGCGGATCTTACCGAGGCGATTCGAGGGGAAAACCCACAAGAACATGTAGGTAACGTAGTCCAGGGAAAAATTACAACGGAGTTATTGAAAGGTTTTCTATTTCCACTAATACATAAAAAATACACTGTTATACCGGTTTGGTCAGTAACAAACAATAACTGATGGATTGAGTTAGTTTGTTACTGAAGATGGTTTGATCACCAAAACCGATATAACAGGGTATTTTTCGTGTATTAGTGGAAATAGACAACCTTTCAGTTACTCTGTTTTTCTTCATCATTCGATTTCATCGCGAGTGATTTAGTTTGTAGTCCAGGAATTATTGTTACATGATGAATTTTAAAGGAAAACCACCACAGACCCACGCCACTCGTCCCTGACGGGTAAAGTGAAGCACTAGACCAGATTGATCTTAGTGTTGCCTACTGTAATTTACAGTTTCAGTAGACTGGTCCCAAAAATGCTGTACATTACATAAAAACTCCCTAGATTAACTGCCAAAACTCAGTAAAAAAATCTTTAATAATAAACTTGATTATGCTAATTGGTTATTATAATGTAACATTTAACATTACAATTTAACCTGTTTTTTTCCCCCTTTTACTTATCGGATTAAAGGTGGTAACTTGTAACGCCTTCAAAGAAGCTGATGGCATCAAAAACTGGCCTTTTTGGACTAGTTTAGATATAAATCATGTATGTCTCCTGTTCTTCCTAGATCATTTTGTCCTTGAAATCTTTGGGTAGGTACCTACTTAACTCTTCCTGTCATTTTGTTCTGCAATTCTCGTAGCAAATTATGTGCTACTTGATAGTTCCGTTTAATGCATTTCAGGAGCTGAGTGGAGACGTAACAGGCGTTAGAAATGCTTTGTCTACAATCACAAATATTGCGAAAAACCTCACGAGCGCCATTGATTCTCTTTATGCGAATATCAAATCCAAAAATTTACAAAATGTAAGTATAATGTCCTTTACAAGATGGAAATTCGGGTACTGGTCTGCTATACATCTCTCGGGTTGTTATCAACTATAGAAACAATCAATTTCGGGAATCGATTATCACGTCGGGAAATACAGGGAGTGTGGTGCATGGGTATATCGATAGTGGTCACGGAATATATCGGTTGTTTCGATGGTGGATAAGACGCCAAGGGGTGTATAAAGCAGGTCCTCCACTGTAAGTGATACAGAGTGACCAGGTGACTACTACACGTATTCGTCAGTACAGGAACAACTGATACGGTTGTGGTAAAATACATTGGGGGGCCTCCACTGCACGCGTATTCGAGTGATAGATACCAAGCGTCGAGGGACGAATTCCATTTGGATGGGATTTGTCGCATTTTCAGGCAATATCAGCTCCCCATCCTCTCGCCCGTTCTCCACGGCCACGACCCCGCACTTCGTTTCCATAGAACTGCGCATCTATACTACGCGTGTTAGGTCGCCCTAATGGAGGAGCCCAATTGCCTCGTGTCACTTCCTCCAAGTCGCCTGTCATCTCCTGGTCACTTGGTATCGCTTCCACTGGAGGACCAGCCTAACCGTCCAGAACCAAAAATTGGTTACATTACAAAAATTGCTCGAGCATGTCTCCAAACTTCGTAGGTAAAGATGATGCAGAATAAGATGGCCTAAATAGAGGAGGATCACCTGCAGCACAGCAGCTCTCTCACTCAGGCCAACTTATTTTGTGCCAACTACAACTAGCCATATGGTTGAAATTTGAGCTTCATAAAGTTTGTTCGCACTAACTTTTTGATGGTTAGCTGATCCATAGAAAACCGTAAGAAACCGTCCATGGTCCAGTACCGTCTTGATAAGGGTTTGACTTTTATTGTGGATGGGAATCGAGAAGGCAGTTTCTCGTCCGCCCTGTCTTCTGAGTACAGGAATGACGATCCGAAAACTGGCTTTAGATAGTCTTTAGATACTATACAGTCCGAGAATCACTGCAAACCGCCAAACGCGTTTCTGACGGTCAGATAACTGTCAGATGGTCGCTGCAAACCAACTTAATAATGTATCATAGTTCGCTGTTTGTAAAATAAAATAAAAAATAATGTAGTACGACCCAATATATTTTGTGTAGTCTATAAAATGATTCAAATTTAGCAAAGATAACAAACTTTACGCACATCTACCTATATAATATAGGTTTTTTAAATCTGTAGGTACCTGAACCTTTTTTAATTTGTTTTTCCAACAAATTAATAAATTGTTGATTACTGAATAGCATTTAGGTTGGTCTATTGTTTGTGTCTTACATATTTCGATATTATTTATTATTATGCGATTTTTTGTTGTTGTATGAAATCACATTAAGTATATGTCGAATTCATGTGATAGTGAACAATTAAACCGGTTTCGTTTCCAGGGGATAAGTTTGTTCACTGTCAAGCAGAAACTTCTGGTTTTCTACATGCAATACCTTGCAGAGTTCATGAAAATGAAAGTTAGCGGCCAGAAGGTAGAAGGAAGTCAAGTTATCGGTATGTTATCAGTTATCATCCACCATCTTTTAAGCGAATTTTCAAAGAAAAGGCTGCTGTCCAAAAATTGTAGTCCATGAATTAGCGAAAATTCTTCCGAAACAAATCGGTTTTAGAGCATTCTGAACCTCTCCTTTTATTTACCATTAGGTACCCAAACTTTTAAAAAAATTATTACAGCAAGCATTCAAAACCTACTTTTTAAACATTTTGGACCCATTCCTCCTACTAATGGGTCACCTTTCGAGAAATTCGCTTATTCCTACTTGAATGGTGAACTTTCAAGTCTCAGAATTAGCAGTTGTGGGCATTTTGCAATGCCGGCTCCATGGCGTCTAGCACAACATACGTATTCTATTACTTGTCATTGTAATGTTGAAAATGTTATCCTTTGTGAATGATGTGTGCCACCGTTTCTGCAGAGCGTCTGGCTGAAATACGCGTTTATCTCGAGAGAATTCACCCCATAGAAAAGAAACTGAAATATCAAATCGAAAAAATGCTGAAGGCAGCGGCTGTTGGAGCAACGGACAAAAATGATCCCAGCAGGTTCCGTGCTAATCCAGCTAGCATGTCCCTGGAGGTACCAATATTTCTATGATCTTAACCTATATTTTTTTTGTCTGTATTTGGTTTTTATATTATTGAGGGTGATTTTACTACTCCCATGTATTTTTTCATTCTTTACTAGCCAGGTTTCTCAGTTGGTGTTTGTCTTCTGTTTTACTTCGGTTAGGGCCTTGTTTTCGGCTTAGTTAAATATCAACTTCCTTATAACTGGGAGACTGATTTTCTGTGCTTATAAATCCATAATATTAGGTATAAGCTCAAATGCGAGCTGCCGTATTCGAAAGGCGACTGGCGGACATTCCAATATCAGGTGTAGCTCTCGTATGTGCACCCACATTACCAACCAGGCAATCACCACTCACCTTGTGTATAGCTCTAAGTATGTGTATTGCGTACCTATTTGAAGGGTCTAGCTCATGTACTTTTCGATCAGCAGACAAGATCAATGCTAGTGGCTCAGTGGTATAGTTCGTGGCATCTATATCACGGGTTCGTTTCTGGCTTTTGGCAAAACTGTCTGTTTACAATATCGATAGTTTCCATTCTCCCACACATGCCCTCACTGATATCGTGTTGACATGTGGAACTATTATCTGATGTGATGGAAATGGACTTATCAGTTTGAAAAGAGAAAAGGTTCCAAATCACATCCGAAATTAAATACCTTGAAAGGAAATCTAATTGTAAAAAAAAAACCCAAACAAGGTATGAATGTGTTGATTTTCACAATCACCACTGAATAAGGGGAATTTACGTGGAGACTACATAAACTGAAATAGTTCAAAATACTTAGCTACTCGAATTGATTTTCTGGCATCAGAATCACTGGCCATTTCAACCCCAAATTTATAAAGTGTAATCTTTGTGACGGTATATGGAAATCCCGTCCAGTTTTATATTGGATCCGGGCTCTTTCACGATATCGTTATCTCCTCGAAGCATTGGGTAATAGTCAACCCAGTGTCTCTCCAGGGGCAGCGGTCACACTGCCTCCCTACCTTTCTGGAGAGGGTTAAACTACGCTGTATGGGCGGCTAGTTCTACCTCCTCACCAATTGCATCTTCAACTCCCACCTAATGAAAAAGAATCTCAGGCGGCAGCCAACAATTTCCACTAATAATCATAATAATATAATGAACTGACTACAAAATTACTGTACACGGTGTTAGGTACCATAAAATATGTTTTACAGTATTTAAATACATTCATTCAAAATCCTCTCCACCTAAATTTACTTACGTTAACATTGTCTGCTTTGATATCACAAAGCAACCCTACTACACACCACACAAGTGCGATACATACATGGTATAGTAATTCCTTTCTAATTGCTTGCCTCATAATTTCAACATTCTTTTTAATGAGTATAAATTAAACACACTGGAGTCGAAAATGCCTCTCGGTGCAAACTTCGGGGCCTTACTGTGAACGAAAATTAAATTTCAGGTAGCATGCATTTTTTTTTTTTTTTTAATTCCTTGTATTACAAATCCGTTCTTCCAGTTGGTTGGTTCAGGTTAATTAGAAGACAGAACACACTTGGAAGAGGTGGTAGCTGATGTAGTGGTTTTTATACCTAACTCTTTATATTTCTGTCATTTTACTTACATTGAACACAATTTTTATAAATTCTGTTGATAGCGGTGTCGGAAATAGTGCGAGTAAACCAAGCTAACCAAACTGCTCACCATGGATACTGCATTAGTATCCACGCTATGCTTCTTTGGCAGGCGATTGAGGCTGCAGCTATGGGTAGGAACCGTCAACAACTTTGAAAGCAAAGGCAATGGCCGTCCGTCATACTCTGTGTGACTTGAAATTACTTACTTACCTAAGCCTTGAAAACACCTTTGAAGATTATTAGAATGGTTTTGGAATTACCCATACAATATAGTTTTGCTTCCTCGTCTTCCAAGGTAGCTAAAGCCATGGGTTCACTTTTTAGAGGAAGAATCTCCTCCAAAATCAAAATTTCCACTCGCTTTTTAGACCTTTCTGAACAAATCTGTGTCTGCCCATCTGTGTCCACAAATCCTTGCAGCGCCAACTTCCCAAAAGAATGGTCCTAATGAGCTGAAGTTTTGAGGATAGTTGCTGATTGGGGGTTTGGTAGTCTCATTCGTGTGTTTTGGACAGTAACTTTCTTTTGTACATGCGCCAATTTGCAACCATTTTCACACGCATAACTATGGTTCTGATGGGTTGATGAAATTCACAAGGGTTTTCTCGTCAGTAGGTGCCCATGTATGAATTCCATGAGGATCGGACTGTAGTTAATTTCCATCCTGAGCGTGCACCATCATGGAAATGTATCCTCTATAGAGGCACTGATTTGATTTTGTTCATTGGTAGATGGTCGAGATTCAGCAACAAATAACTGTAAGGTATATTATATCCCACCCATCTACCGTCATAAATAACTATCACGCAGCATCGCAGCCTATGACTAATTGCTAACTGATGCGTTTTTATTTATGGATTAATAGCAGCTGTAGCTTTGCTGTGTGAAGAAGACAGTCGTTTACGATTATAATGGTAACGAGGAAGCCATTTACCACACTTGGCAGTCGCTTTTTATTCCAGTTCTTTTGTTGGACCTAAGTCGACTAGGCCGTTCAAACTGTGGTTCGATATCACTAGTTTTATCGCAGATACCTTCTTTTCTTTTAAATTTTATTCTATCTGAATTCTTATAGAACAACGAAGATGACGAAGAGAATGACGATAACTCAGAGGACGAAGAGAAAAAGAAGAAAGCTGGAATATACGTTCCCCCCAAACTTTCTGCTGTGCACTATGGTAAATATGGTTAATGACCGGAACACTTTTTCTGTTATAATATTATTTGAACTTAAGGAGTATAATAAGCCTGTTCAGTCAAAAGAATGTAATGTTGATGTTCCAATGTTAAGAGTCAAAAAGTCGAAAAAGAAAAATTGAAAGCGGATGGTTCATTTGGAAGAAAGAAGGCTCGCTTAGTTGCGAAAGAAGGGGAAGATTTCAACGATACCTTCGCACCTGTTGTTCGGATGAGCTCAATCAGAACAATTATGGCTCTAGCAGTCGAAGAAGATCTGAAAGTACACCAATTTGACGTGACTACTGCATTCCTAAATGGCAATTTGGAAGAACTAATTTACATGGAAATTCCAGAGAATTTCGAAAACATTTTACATGAAATCGTCAAAGAGAAAAAATCGCCGAACAGGGTCATTGAAGAAGCCAAGAAAATGCGTGATAACAAAGAGCGGTGATAAGGTTGGCCTCTTCCAACGATCTCCTTATGGCTTGAAACAAGCAGGGCGTCAGTGGTATTTGAAGCTAGACGAAAAGTTGTAAAAACTGGGACTGAAACCACTCAAATTCGAACCACGTGTGTACCAAGCTCGCGAGAATAACGACATAATTATTTTAGCAATCTAGGTTGATGGCTGGCTTCTGATAATCCGAATTTGATTGAAAAGGTGAAGCAAAACTTGATGAGGCCCGTGAAGACACCACTTGAACTAAGACTGAAGCTCAAGAAACCCGAACACCCAGACACAAACGAAATGGCCAAATACCCTTATCAGCGACTTATCGGATCGCTGATGTACCTCACAGTGTCTGCTCGCCCGGACATTGCTTACGCGGTGAACTCGCTGAGCCAATTTAACATCAATTACGCTGGCGAACATTGGCAAGCGGCAAAACGAGTTCTGCGCTATCTAAAGGGGACTCCAAATCGAGGGATCTTGTTCCAGAAAACTGGAAAGCCCCTGGAAGGATACGCCGATGCCGACTGGGCAAACTGTGCTGAAGACCGACGTTCCTACTCGGGACTTTTTTCAAACTAGGACGAGGAGCTATATCCTGGGAAGCACGAAAGCAGAGGACCGTTGCCTTGTCGAGCGTTGAGGCAGAGTATCTCACACTCAGAGATGCGACAAAAGAGGCACTCTACCTACGCCAGTTCCTTGGAGAGTTGGAAGTTCTCCAGGCCAACGCCGCTACAGTCGTATACAATGACAACCAAGGCGCTCAACAGTTGGCGAAAAATTCGACACACCACTCCCGAACTAAACATATCGACGTACGACATCACTCCATTCACAAACACGTGACGGAGAACGTGGTCGAATTCAAATATTTACCTATTTCGGAAATGCCGGCTGACATATTTACTAAACCGTTACCAAGTACAAAATTTGAAGATTTTTCCTGGAAACTGGGGATCAGAGTTGACGAATCAATTCGAGGGGAAGTGTAGAAATGCGAATTGAAACAACTCCACAAATCCCTGTTTACCAACTTGTTGCCAACGATGTGTATGAATGATTTTACACATGTTGAGTTTGAAATTTTATTCTCGTTGAAAATTTTGACCTGCGCATTCTGCTAAGAAAATATTTATATATTATCCTTTCTGGAAGTTTTTATTTTTGTTCTGCAGCATTTCTATTTACCTTTTTTCTCATACTGTATTAATCATTTTCCTTTTATTGAAAAGTGCTGTGCTAATGCCGAATTGTTGTGGACCCATTGCAGGTGGGGATGAGAGTAGACTTGAGCGTCGTAAGAAAATCATCGAGAGAGCCAGAAAACGTGCTCTCCAGAGCTCGGTGATGCAGGAATTGAAAGAAGAGTATTTGGACACACCCGTTGAAGTCAAATCAACCAATTCGCTCAAACAAATGGAAGACAAGTATCAAAAGAGAAAACGAGAGTAAGTTGACTTCCAATAAATGTATTTCCTGGGATTTATATTGACTGACAAAGGTTTACCAAACAGCCACGTGGCCTGGTAGACTCTTGATTTACTTTATTTCCTTCGACTAGAAGATCCAAGTGAGAGGTTTCCAAAAAGTGCAAAGTGAAAAATGAATGGAAAGGAAGCGACGGCTTTTACATCTGACGTCGAGGCATTTTCTTCCTATCCTTTTTAAGCCATAGCTGCTGCACGGGTTCCTGTTATTGGCGTAAGGGGTTTCAGGTGTTTTAAATCTGAATCCGATGTCAATAATGCTATAGTCCGGTACGAAGTTTGCTCAGTCAAGTTGCTTTAGGTAATGAGGTATCATCTACGAGGTAGCTATCCATTTTCCAAAACATTTCTCTCATCCACCTTCTTAGCTATAACTTTTATCAACCTGGTTAGCTAATAATATGCTTGGGGAGGTGGTAACAGAATGATATCAATTATTCAATCAGAGTGATGATCACTGATGTGGTGTTGTTGAAACCAATTGAGAAAGCCAGTCACCGTTTTTATCGGAACTCCCAGTCAACAATCCCCTCAAATATCGTCCCTTCTGCAAATAGATGCTCACCTGTTCGCTAGTTATCCTCTTTTGGTTTATTATTCTGCGAATAATACACCTATGTATTCGCTCAGCAAAAAAATTGTATAACACCCCTTCAAAATTTTTTCTTTTCCGTTTCAAGGTGTGTAGATTCCAAATATGCAATGTCCGTCCGCCGTATCACGCATACCGGCTTAATTTTCGGTCTCAAAAATTCGTTCTTTCGCACACATGATCAATTTGGGCCCTAGTTGTGTCTCCGAAACTTTGAAGCCAGATCGGAATATACCCAGGGGTGTTATGAGTGAAAATGTGTATAAAAATTGGTACTTTTTTGTGTTTTAGTAACATGTTAGCAACATGAGTTTTGAGGTATTGTTTTCCATGTTTTCGGGGACGAGAATACCGAATATGAAGTCGATTTTGACGAAAGAGTGGAAAATTTAGGTTCTACCAAATGTTCAGCTCCCAAAATTGATTTTTTTATGAGTCAAAAACCTGGAAAATCGTCTGAAATCACCATCAATTTGTATAATTACACTAGAAAAATTGTCAACGCGTGGATCAAGAATATTAAATGGCACTACCAATGATCAGAGATAATTTGAAAAAAAAAAGGAGCGTACGTAATTTTTGTGTTTTAGGGGCCAAAATTGGTGGAAACCATCAGAAATGGCCATTTCTGTAGGTATGTCTAATAAAATAATAAACCCATGTGACAAGGACTTTGCAGCGTTTTTCCCTTTATCAAAAGCACGGATTCTGTGTACAGTCTGGTCTTGTAGTAAAGGATCCATAGCAAGGCCGACTCCCACTGTTCCTGAAAATGGAAAGGCAAGTGGTTATAGCTTATCCACCTAAGTGAAAACCAACCTTCGACCTTTTCCGCGAACTTGTAAACATAGATGGCGGTATTCAAATCAGCTGATGATCCGAAGTTCTAGCATTCACTCTTCATTATGTGTTTTCATTCATAGTCGTTATATATTCACAGTCATTAAACCTGTTTTCAACCTCTTTATTGAATTAAAGTGAGTATGTAGGAATTTCAAGAATAAATTGCTTCATCTTATCACAAACATCCGTACTATTTTCTGTTGTGTTTCCATCATCTGAGAAAGTAAGTACATTAATTTATTGTGAAGCTGTCGTCTCTCGCATACTTACTTCCACAGGACAGTAGTTAAACTTCTCACTTTTCCTCAAAAAGTTGCCTGATGTCAAGAGTTAAGTCAGCATTAGAACTCCTAACTTGATTTTTCACTTTACCCCAAATGATTTTAATTGGATTTAGATCTGGATGGTTTGGAGGCAGACGCAACCTCTCGTGGTCGAATTCTGCCAATATTTTGTCAACAGCCTACTGTGTGTACTTTTTAGAATTTTTCTTGACAATTCGACGCTTAGTAAGGTTTCTTGAAATGGGATGTTTCTCGAATGCAGCTGTTGTTGAATATCCGCCTTTTTTTAGTTCTGCATAGGATTTTTCTCTAATTGAACTCAGTGGTAAGATGCATTGTCTGTCACCAAGACAGAACGAGGTGGTAAATCAGGAATTTATTATAACCTCTTAATTGCTATAATTTTCAAAATTAATCTCATGGTTATAGTATGCTAATTCAAACATGAGTTGTAAGTAGTATACTTACTGTATATTGTTAAACGCGTTCTAAATCTATTTCTAAAGTTTGGTTTTAGGCCTAATATTTGGCAGTGGCGATAGTTGATATAAAGTAATATTTCCCCTTGACCCTGTCCATGGCAGTACTCTATGGTAACAAAGTTCATAACAACATGAACCAATTTTGCCAGACAAACTTTTTTTTTTTAATTTCCAGAAAACTTTATTTTATAAAAAAATACATATTGTTTGGAAAGAAGAATGTTAGACAAAGTAACATGAAACTTGAAGGAGGATTCTATCCAGTTATAGTCCTCAAATATCTGTCTGGTCGGTCTTATGTGTTAAGAAAGTCAGTTGGGCGTTTTCATTTGAGATGTCGTGTAGACCTTTGGGGCGGATTCTCTACCGGTTCCGTTAGGAGGGGGTTAGGATTGGTCGATATTCCTTCGTGAAATGTTTCGAATTTTCTTCGCATGGAATCTTTGACGGTGAGGATGTTCGGATCAGCGTGCAGCGTAGAATTTCGAACAAACCAAGGCGCAGCCGTGATGATGCGTAGCACTCTGTTCTGAAATGTCTGAATCCTTTTCACTTGTGGGTCACTCGCTGCTCCCCAGAACGCTCCACCATATAGCCACATTGGCCTCAGCATGGTCAAGTAGACAAGCCTCTTAAGATGTAATGGTAGTGAAGACGGCCCTTGGATGAGGAACCTCAGTTGCTTCGAGCGAAACCGAAGCCGTTGTAGCAAGTTAGATATGTAAGTGTCCCAAGTGAGTTTCCTGTTCAAGTTGAGACCCAGGTATTTCACGGTGTTTGACTCAGGAATCGAAACTCCCTGCATCGAAACTATGTGACACTGAATCTTCATCTTGTACGTGAAGTACACCAGGGATGACTTCGTCAGATTCACCTTCATACGCCATTTTTCCCACCATTCACTTACTTCATCAGGAACACTTGAAGTTCGGCACAGGTCGTCCCGTCTTGTCCTTTTGCTGGAGCAGCTGCGTCGTCGGCGAAGTGTGATTGCAAGACCTCTGGCGGGTTTGGGTAGTCCGACGTGTAGAAAATGTATGGGAATGCACTCCATACACCTCCTTGAGGTATGCCTGCACTAACTGGCTAGATTGAAGACAAAGCGTGGTCACATTCTACAGAGAAAGCCCTCCTGTAAAGGTAGGACTGCACAAGCCTGAAGTGTGAATCGTTTAAGGAGTTTCTGAGCTTTGCCAGGATATCCTGATGCCGCACTCAGTCGAAAGCTTTTTCGGTGTCGAAGAAAAGATCAAGGCACGTTGTTCCTTCCTCATACGTGTCCAGGAGGTGTTCAACGACTCGGTGCAGCTGTTGTGCGCAGGAACGCTTCTCTCTGAAGCCGAATTGCATGTAAGGGATGGCTTCATTCAGTTGCGACAGGAGAGAGGGTAGCTTCAATCTTTCAAACATTTTGGAGAAAATGGGCAAGAGACTAATTGGCTGATACCTCGTAGGATCGGTTTTCCGTTTGCTAGGTTTTGGTACCATGATTACGATGGCATACTTACAGGATGTGGGAAGTAACCTAGTTTGTTTTATGCAAATGTTTTCAAAATCAAGACAGAAGTAAAGTCATAAAACTTCAAGACATGGAAGTAGTTTATTTATTTATTTTTAGACACAACACCCTTGAAAATAGAACAAGTTTTGTAGGAACACCCATATTACACGTATTTCTGTTGTGCTTTTATTTACAGGATTTGACATGTATTTTTGAAAATCAACTCAATACTGTACGTTAAAAACACTTGTTTCCCGTCCCTCAAAAGTTGTAAACACAACATAAACACAAAATGCTGCACAATTTTGTGTTTATGGGGTGTTGGGGAAGACTGAGCTCTTGTCAGGCGACACAACACAATAGCATCAGAAATATTGCAATGCCTGCAGTTATTATTTATGATCCATTGTGGAAGAGGGGCAATGGTGATCGGCTTCCGGATACTAAAAGGGTTTACTATCGTATTGGGTAGCGTCCCATACTCGACTCATTTCATTTGAGAGTTCATGTAGACTTCCTTGTGGTGATTCATGATACAGGCGAAAGGAATCCTGAATCAAAATGATGGACTGCGCATGCGTCAGGAACTCTATTCTGAGTGCATTCATTAGTTTTACAAAAAATAGAATTGAGCTACTCTGCCAACATGAGGCGCATTGTAATCGAAGTTAATGTTCAGCTTAGAAAAAGGCCGCGTTGTGGTAGTTTTATAGGGCGTAGGTAGTAGCATTCTACATATTTGTATTCACTGTCACTGGAGTAGACCCTCCGGGCGAAATCATCGTCCAGGCGAATCCGCACTCGGGGCCTCAGAGCGAGAGTTGTCCTTGATAGGCCGTGAGGCCTCCGGGCTGGTATTGAATTATATTGCGCTCTGTCGGTGCCTATCATCACCTTTTAGCGAATTTTCGAAGAAAAGGAAGCTATTGTTCTCGGTCCAAAATTTTTAAAACTCGAATTTCCGAAAGATTTTTATACCAAAATCCGTTTCAGACCATCCTGAATTCCCTGCCGAAAGACACCAAAAATTATATGTATATATATATTTATATATTTATATATATATTTATATATGTATGTGTCATTCCAGACGATAACTCTCGAAAGAATTGAGATAAAAAGTTCAAATTTGCACGAAAAATCTGTCTTGGCAATCGACAGGCTAAGTTCGAAGATGGGCTGAATCGGGTCACCCTAAGAGGGAGTTTTGGGGAGTTTTAGGGGGGGAAAATTACCCATAAATTCCCAAAATGAAAAAGTCTGACAAGTGACACCTCATTTTAAAGGTTTTTGTACGCTGAACACGATGGTGAAATCAGAATTGCGATATCTCATTCCATTCTCAAACTGGAGCACTTTGAAGATGAAGGAACGTGGTTATTTCTTGAGATGTTCTTCCTGGTTCGTCTGCTCTAATCTGATAACGGAATGGGATATCGCAATTCTGACTTCACGATCGTGTTCAGCGTTGGAAAAAATACAAACCGAGGTGTTACTCGGCAAAAAATGGAACAAAAAATTTGTTACGTACCCAATACCTACTCTTCTGGTATTCAAAACATTTTTGATTTCCCCCTCCCCCTCCTTCCACCCCAAATTTTACTTTGCGTAAAACTACTCCTGTTTTAATTTTGTATGGTATCAAGTTGGGAAAACATTGGCCGAAAATTAATTTTCAGAAAATTTTAGGCGGAGGAGGAAGATGCCGAAAACTTCGAAAATTCGCTCTTATAGCCATGCTGCATGACTGTGGTTTTTCGTTTCATTATGACTCGTTGGTAAGCGTTGGTATTGCTTTTTAGCCCTCAGACTTCGCTTGGCTTATCAGTGTTGGTGGTCATTATTGTTTAGTACACATGCAACTTGTCATTGGAAGTTTGTTTTGTCATAGGTAGTGGATAAGTTAGTTTCTAGCCAAGAACTTCATAACTCTCTGACATAAGTATAATGACGAAGACAGTTTTGGAAGGGGACTCGGATTTGGATTCATTTGAAACTGATGAAGATGGTACTCGGTTTCAGCGCCGTCAGTAAGGTGATGTGATTATTGTGATGAGTGATCAAAACAGGTACCTACCTACCTATAGCAGGTAGGTATGACTGACTGTGAGGGATCATTCAATAATGAATAAACTAATCATAAATTTGCCAGATCTTTGGTATTAGTAGGTACATATCCAAATAATACCAATTCAAATGATACCCAGTTCAAATAATATCATTAATATCCAATTCAAATAATATCATTACATAATAAGTAGGTACACATAGTAGGTACATTCAAACAATTATAGGTACATAATAAGTAGGATGATCCGTTGCATTCAAAACAAGTTCATTACAATCTAATGTTTTTCTTATTGATTGAAATGTAAAACGTGACAAAACTTCAGTATGCTCGCTCTAGTCGCTACTACTCATATTTTGAATGATTCGATTCGGATGGGCTGCATGAACTCTATCTACCACCAGAAGGAAGAGGAGGAGATTGTCGCTCTAACTCGCACTGCCCTCTTACAGAGACAGTGGGAAGCTTGCACTAAGGAACGAGTGGAGGGTTGTGTGTAACTTTCCCCACTCCCTGTTTACAAGGAAACCTGTCCTTAGTTCCTGTTAGTACAAATTGCTAAAAGTTTCTTCATTATCTTTTTTAACTTCTAATGATCCATCAACTCCTACAGGTTCGAGGAAGAATACTTCACGAGGCTGCCAGTGACCAAAGGTGAAATCAAGCGAGCCAAGAGGATATCAACCGTAGGCACTCTGGGCGATGAAGTGACGAGGTTTGAGGACACAAGTATTCTTCACGGCAATACGTCGGCAATAAGCAAGAAGAACAAATCAAAGAAGAAGTTCACTAAGAGAGGTAGGATCTACCTGGTTTTCTAATAATTTACTAGCTAAATTAATAATCGTTCCAAACAACCAATTTATCCCAGCTAAATTGGTTTCCAGCGTTTTCTTAGAAATCAAATCATCATTTTCCTGATTATTCCTTCGGAACATCGGAGCTGGATCTTTTGAAAGGAAATAGTTTGGAAATCTATCAGTTTGATTGGAACGATTGTTAATTTGACTGGACACTAGGTATCTACCTATATTATGAGTGACTGTTGGTCTATTGTTTTCAATAATGAACCTTTGGAATCGAGCATGAAAAGTTACCCCCCCCAACGTTTGATGGTTTCAGTTTCAAACCAAAAATGGAAGGAAAAAAACGCTGCAAATTATTACACAATGGTTTATTATTTACCTGTATAGATTTATATTTCTGTCTAGATCACTGTTTTCTCTGATCAATCAATACCTACCCTCGTGCTCCCCAAAGGAAAGCCCTAAATCGAGCCAGGGAATGACAGTTACATAAATATTCAGTGGATTCAACAATTCTATCATTGATTATTTGTTGTTATTCATGAATCTTAACGTTTGTTCAAGTTACAAACTTACACAACTACCGGAGCAAAATCCAAAATAACTTTCTTCAAATGAAATAATATCATGGAACAACCAACTCGACTTCATACAGCCATCTATGATTACAATCAGGTGTTCCCAAGCATTGACATCTGGGCTGGATGTATACCGTATCATTCACGATCATGTTGACGAAACTTTTCGGTGCAAACGAATGGCTGGACGAACAATGCTCTGGTTGGTCTCAAAAAACTCAACTTAGAGATCAATTTAAAAACGTAAAAAACCATACCCTTCTATTGAATGTTTTCGACCTACGGCGTTCTGAACATGTCAACCCCTATTTTTCACAACTTAGAAATGGCTGACAGTAACACCGAGCTCTGTGGACCAACTAGACCCAAATAGGGGGGAATAATAAACCTTTGTGTAATAATTTGCAGCTCCCCCCTCCCCTTCAACTACCTATCTGCAATACTTACTTTCTGTAAGATAATAGGTTCGTTCACAAGGACTTTTTCTGACGATTAGCTGACTCCTAGAAAACCAAGGAAACCATCCGTGACCCAATACCATCTTGATAAGCGTCTGAGAAGGGTTCTAGTTTGATAATGGTTTGGAATCGAGAAGGCCATTGGTGGAGAAGTGCACTCCGTCCGCACTACCTTATGTGTGCTGGAATGACAATCAGAAAATTGGCTTTGGATAGTCAGGGAAACACTGGGAACAGCCAGTCATGGATGTTATACAGTGTAAAACGAGTCCAGGAGTCAGTGCGAACCGCCAAACGCCTTTCTGATGGTCACATAACCCTCAGATTGTCACCTAAAAACTTATTTGTCAGACTTATTTTTTCATGTCTTCTAACTCTAAATCTACTGGGTTTCACAGGTGGCAAGAAGAAGTTCAAGCGATGACTTTGTTCCGTTGGTACCTACTGTAGCAGATGGAGACAGGACACTACATGTTTATTTGGATTTAAATGTTAATTATAAAGCTGAATAAAACTCTAACGTGAAATTGTTCATTTCCGAACATTCGAAGCTGGAATCATTATTGGTCACATAGCTAATAATAGTTCATACAATCGTAATGGAATGCTCCATGGGTTAGTCAACATGCTTTTCTTGCCTCTCATACTTGAGTGTATTATCCCCGTTATGTGCCTATTTGGTATCGTTAGATGTTGGTGATCTGTAAAGTTTAGACCGTGTTTGCGAATTTTCAAGGAAAATGACGCTGTTGCAATGGGTCCAAAACTTTCCAAACATGAATTTTTGAAAATTATTTATAGGCAAATCCGTTTCAGAGCATCCTGAGTTCATCCCTATTTTAACAAAAATGTATGTATATAATATACGTTTATGTGTCACTCCAGACGATGTCTGTCCTTGAGTACATGATAAAAATTCCAACTTTCGCCAAAACTTCGTATTGCCAAACAAAAGGATTAGTTCGAAGATGGCCGATTTTCAAAATTCTAAGGGGGTCAATTTGAGTTTTTATGAAAATATTTTTCTCAAAAAAGAGTGGATCAAATTTGACTTAATAAGGGTCAAAAATCGGTGAAAATGGCTAAAATCATGGGGGGGGGGGGGGAATACATAATTTTACGAAAAGTGGTATGGTTTCTCGCTATATCATCTTTTTACACAATACCACGAATGTTTCTTTGACAATTCGCTCTTATAGCCATGCTGCATGACCGGAACTTTTCTCTTTTAGCGAATTTTCAAAGAAAATGAAGCTATTGCAATGGCTTCGAAATTTAAATAATATAAATTTTTGGAAATTTTCTTCATAGAAATCCGTTTCAGACCATTCTAAAACGATTCCTGAAATTTAACACTTTTTTATATGTATATATATATTTATATATATATGTGTCACTCCAGACGATAACTCTCGATAGAATTGAGATAAACAGCTCAAATTTGCACAAAAAATCTATCTTGGCAATCGAAAGGCTAAGTTCGAAGATGGGCGAAATTGGCCTACTCTAAGGAGGGTTTTGGCGCATTTAAAGTGCGCAAAAATTACCCAAAAATCCCCAAAATGTTATTTTCCAACAAGTGACCCCTCATTTTAAAGGTTTTTGCACGCTGAACACGATGGTGGAATCGGATTTTAGATATCTTGATCCGTTCTCAAATTAGAGCATTTAAAGTGCGCAAAAATTACCCAAAAATCCCCAAAATGTTATTTTCTAACAAGTGACCCCTCATTTTAAAGGTTTTTGCACGCTGAACACGATGGTGAAATCGGATTTTAGATATCTAAATCCGTTCTTAAATTAGAGCATTTAAAGTGCGCAAAAATTACCCAAAACTAGGATCCTGCACCTCAAGGTGATCCTGCACCTCAAGATGATCCTCTGAAGGCTCCAACTATTACCCGGCGTGGCCGAGTGGTGAAGAAGCCGAAAATGTTGAACTTATGATTGCAATGCGAACAGTGCAAGGTGGGAGGATGTCAGAAATCGCTTCACTCGGTGCAGTAGGTACTGCACATCTCCAGCCACTACAGTGCTACCGCCTGCTCGATCCAACCGATGGGCAATTGTTTTAGATTGGACTGCCGTGGTTTTTTCCCCAAAAAGACTCGTTTTATAGTATTATTATATCAGCTTTTGACTGTAAAACACTGTGCCTAAAATATCTCCCTAGGTTTCCCAACTAATTTTAACGCAGTTCTTTCCTAGACAGTTCCTGATTTTAAACATCTGGCGACCCTGCCAGGATCAGAAGTGTTCATATTACCTTGTTTTTTTTTTAATCAGGCTCTGATAATTTTCAGCTCAATTTTAACAACCGGTCATTATGACTACGCCTTTGCTAATGATGATTATCTTCTGAGTCCTAAAATTCTTACGTCATTTCCTTTGCGATTATACCTATTTAACTTTTATTCAAATTCTCCATTCCATTGGACTAAAAAAACTCGTCTCTTTAGATATTTTACATTAAATAAAGAGTAAGGTGACTCAGTAGAGGGGACTCAATGAGCAAAGGTAGGCTTTCAGTTGATTCAACTCAAAGTAGGCAGGTGATCTACCGGTATACAAATGAGAAACGACCCCCATAGCAATACGTCCATGGTTCAATGAAGAAACCAGAGTATCAATGTGCAGAAAAATCATCACACAGTCTTACTTCTCTTATAATTTAGGTTGGACGACCAACTTTTGTATTTCTACAAAACAATATGGAAATCACATGAGAGGTGCTTAGGTACCGATCCGAATTATACTGCACCATTGGTCCTGTTTACATCGTGAACCATAACGTGGAATGGAAAGTTGCGATGTATCCGTACAGGCAACTTTCGATTCCATTAATTCTCAAGCAGTTTCAGGTCCACTCAATGTTGAATACTAGAATAGAACAATATTTCAACGTAGCACCCACATGTTCTTCCAAGTGATCCTTCCAGAAACCACATCCTTCCTTCATAGTTTATTTCAAGATTGAGCCTGCATGAAAAACAACCTGCACTTGAAGCACTCATGATTTTCTATAACAACTCCTTTACCTACTGCACTCTCTTGAGTAGGTAAGTCAAAAGTCCTAACTACCCTATCCTACCTAATATGAACCCACAGCGATCAAATAAATAAGCACTTAGTACAATTACGTAATAAACAAACGGTAGAATCAGGATGGACAAAACGTACAAATTAAAATAAATACGAAGAGAATATACATAGAAAACCAAATTTTAGACCGAAGTTTTCCTTTATTCAAAACCATAGCCATCAATTCGAATATTTCTTTGAAAATTCGCTCATTAAGTCATGCTGCATGACTGGTTTTTTTCTGTATTTTGCTTCTGATCAAACTGCTATCAAATAACTTCGTTTCTTTCTACCCGTGTGTTTCCCAAGCTTTTCGGAGTAGAGATAAAAATTTGCAAAGGAGGGGGGGGGGGGGGGCTCAAGGGCGCTAAATCCGATTCTGACATCAAAAATAAAAAATTCCTACCAACGAAAATTGCCCATTTGTAATTGTGTTACACAGTGTCAATAAAGCGGGCCTTGGGCCCTGAAGCTGTGAAAATGAATAAATTCTAA